>JABFEA020000054.1:8081581-8099223 GCA_019775915.2 Cyphomyrus plagiostoma
GTAAGCACACCTGGGCTGGGACAGGCGTCGGGAGGTAGGGTAAGCACACCTGGGCTGGGACAGGCGTCGGGAGGTAGGGTAAGCACACCTGGGCTGGGACAGGCGTCGGGAGGTAGGGTAAGCACACCTGGGCTGGGACAGGCGTCGGGAGGTAGGGTAAGCACACCTGGGCTGGGACAGGCGTCGGGAGGTAGAGGTGTGACCCAATGCACCTGCAGCGATGTGCCATCATACTAACCTGTGTTATAAACTCAGATTTCTAACTGAACATTTTGTGAATGTGATTCGATGATATGCAAATTCAGGTGCCATGTGGTGGTCTAGTTCATTGCAGCTGAATCCTTAACTTATTCTGCATAGACCATGGGGGAGGCAATCTTACCTGCAAAGGGCCGGTGTGGGTGCAGGTTTTTGGGGTAACCTGTAGGTCAGCTGTCCAAGCCCAGGTATGAGGACTCTTCAGCCAATCAGTCCCCTAATTGGGGAGTTGCAGCGAAAAGCCGCATACACACCGGCCCTTTGCGGATAAGCCAAGCCACCCCTGGCACAGACTTATGGGTAATCCTTTTCCCTCCTGGAAAGGGACTGTTAAATGCGTAAGTGCAATACTGGTTTTAGTGTTCCCTTCCCGATAATAAAATGTCATGCTAAATACTGCGGTTTCTCGACTGGATGTCAACTCTGCTCTTAAATGTCTTTCTCTCTGGCTTTTCTCAGTGAGCCAGAAACTAGCCAGGATTTATTCTGCTATGGTCTGCCAGATCCTGCAGATTTGAGCAACAACAGCTGGAAAAGCCCCCCAGTTGCTAAACCCCTTAAAGGTATTTAAATCAAAGTTCGTCTTAAGCTATTCGAAGCAGAACACATTTCTCAGGACTGACATTGTCACGTGATCTCCCTGTGTTGCATACATTTCCTCTGGTTTCCTTCTGCAATCGACAGAGCAGTGGTTTCCTGTCCACTTGCAATGCTTTTCTTAAAATCTTTATCAAGACTGTTCATATGTGCAGTGTAGGAATTCAATGTCATGCAGCTGCTAAGCACAGCAAACATGGGCACCTACCATTTTACAAGAGCAACCCCATCTTCAGAAATGACTTGCTTCTTATTGGAAGCACACTGCCACCTAGTGGCAATTATGAAAACTATTTTATTTTTTAATCTTAGGTTGGGGGTGTGTGTTCTGTACAGCAGGATTCTTGAGTCCTTCTTCATAGAATACCTACCAAGACCTGTAACTTGATAAATCTAGGTTAATGTGGACATTTAAAGGAAAAACCAACAACTTACTGTTATTGCAGCAGAAGCGCCCAATATTCGGAGTTGGGCATGAAAATGATCTTCGCTTTCTCAGTTCTTGTTATATGGGTTACAGTTAACTTAAGAGGACATCAGCGATTCCTCATCCTCCAGCGCCCGAGCACCCCCGCAGCCACTGATGCGCATTGCATGAGAGCGCACAAGCGCTGCAGTTGAGGCAAAATGCATAAAATGCTGAGTCTGACCAATGGGATGACGGGACGCATCAACCAATGCATGAAAGACAAAATCGTTTAATTTTTTTTATATTTCAGTAAAATCTACTTGAATACACTTTGAAACAAGAGTACAACAAAATAGAATATACTTCAAATGTTGAATATACAAACTAGTTCAGTCTGAACGCAAACATCTCTCCCCCTCAACTTAAAAAATAAATGCAAGAAAATGTAGAGCTGCAGTAGCTGTAAAGATTCATGCTAAAATTATTTTTTTCTTTAAACTGGCAGAAAGACAGAAACAAACGGTGAAGAGATGCTGAGGCTAGACAGCAGGCGGACTTACAGCGAGGTCTGCATGAGCTCCAATGCCAACAGGCATCGAACTAAAAATGTCATTTCTGAATAATACTGCGTTTGGTACAAGGTATCCAAAAAAAAAAACAAATGCAGGAAATCAGCTGTACACAAAAAGCTTATTTACCTGAAGATAGCGGGGAAATAGGTCGATCTAAGGCTGCTTTGAAATTTTATAAACTGTATAGGAGATATATACAAAGTCCCTTTTGACGTCCTCCTTCCCACCTGCTGCAAATCAGCATTTTAGCCTCCGAAAGGCTCGCATAGCACCCATGGATACAATGTGCACACAGTGATAGTCAAACTGCTGGTTTCATCATAAAAAAAAAAAAACAAAAAAAAGAACAACCCTTTATACAAAGTGTTTAACTTGACTTCCCTACAAGTTCAGTTTCACTGATCGCCCTCTAGTGTTCAGTATACATAGTGTCAGTAATTATAGTGTCGGGTTGGTCCCTTTTTTCATCCCTCAATTCCTCTGCTCAAGTTGACCCCCCCCCCCCCCTCAATGCTTCTTATATGAAATTGTGGTACAAAGTCCCACTTGGAATTGTGGGAGAACTTTTTAAAAAAACAGGGTCTTGTCAAGTCCATCGGTGTTTAAAGTCACTCTGACTATATTATACAAAATGTAATTGAAATGTGAAGCAGATGTACAGTTAAGCTCCCCCAGACCGGCGAGCACAACAGTCTGTCTGGCTGCCCGGAGAATCAGCGCCATCAAGTGACGTCATACCCCCCCAGACCCCGGCATCTCAGCTCTCTGGGGATTCCTCTTTCACGGTGGCAGGGATGGCTATCACCCCCTCTTGAACTTTTGAGTCCTGCGTCCTGGTCGGGGTCTGGCCAGCGCTCTCCCGCTTCGTGTCGGCCTGCCTGATTATGGCGCCGATGACCTGCGTCGCAGCTTGCACCCCGACCTGGCTGCCTGCCGACTGCTGGTGCGCGGGCATCGCCAGTCGCACCACCTGGGTCCCCGGGGCCACAGACATGGGCGCGAGTGCCTGAACCGCCAAAGGCGCCCCTACCAGGTTGAGGCCGGAAGAGCCTCCCAGGCCGCCTTTGCACTGGGCCAGCTGGGCGGCGGGGATGGTGATGATCTTGGCCAGCTGCACGGTGATCTTCTCCCCGTTCTCGGCCACGGCGGGCACTACCGTGGGGATGGTCTGCAGGACCACCTTGGTCGCACCGCCACTGCTGGTCGTGACAGGCGAGTTGGACGACTGCACCGCCACCGTGGAGATCTTCTGGCCCAGCGATGTGGTCATCACCACAGGCACCTGCATGGCCACGCGCACCGTCCTGAGGAAACACGTCCCATCAGGCGCCAATGGAGAGACGTGGTCCAGCTCATACACTCCTAATCTCAACCTTCTCATTGGGGAAGCTCTACTCCAGTCATGCCTTTCCCCAAACATAGACAGGAAACACAAAATGCTTAGAGTTCAGGCTCTATTAGATGCCACACCTCTGTAGCCACACCCCCTCCCAGCTTGACCACACCCCCAGAATTCCCAGAGCCACCAAATAAGAACAAGAGCCATACGAACTATGCTTTACCTGGGCCCGGAGGCCAGGGGGAGGCTGGCCCCTTGGGGCTGCTGCTGGCCCTGGGGGGCCTCGGCAGCTCCCGTCAGCGTGACTATCCGCGCGCTGGGGGCCGCCGAGAGCCCCCCTTTCCCCCTGGCGGGGCTGGCGTGCGCAGGTGGCCGCCCACCGCCCCTTAGCGTGCCGGGGGCCTTGGCCAGCTCGGGCACGGTCAGCAGAGCCTCAGAGGAGGGGGGCACGCGGCCGCCACACTGCTTCTCCGTGCCCAGGAGCCCATCGCCGCCGCCATCTGACTTGTCGTCGTCGATCACCACGATGTTTTTGGGCATCTCCTTGAACTGGTACACCAGACGCTGACCCTCTACTTTGGCCAGGATGCCTCTTTGGTAGTAATACCTGCAAGGGGGTCCTGGGGGTGAATAAATTCCCGCTGCAAACAAGGCCTTAGGGCAGCATCCAAAAATATAATCTGGAGAATGTTTTGGCGTCCGATCACTGGGGAAATTCAGCAGGGTGGTGCCTGAGGGGGGCGGGGTCTGATGCCATGCTCACCTGAGGGCTCTGCCCATGGTCTCGTAATTCATGTCTGGTTTGTTTTTGTGTTTGCCCCACAATTTGGACACCGCCTTGGAGTCCACCAGCTTGAAGATGCCCTTCTCTCTCTGTGTCCACTTAATGTACCTGGGACAGGTGTTCTTGTCCTGGAGAAGGTCCAGCAGGAATTCCCACAGGTAGGTGGTGTTTCCTGTGGGGTTGGAGGAGGGACAGAGACACGTCGGCATCACACACGGGCCCTTCTGCGCCGAGCCCCACCCACGCCCGTTCCCCGCGCTCACCTCGGCCCTCCCGAGGTTTCCTCTTGATGCCCGGATCCGGGGAGCCGTTGGATACCGCCGGCTGGTGCATCTTCGGCTTCCGGCCCGCTGGAGCGCAAGTGAAACGGACGGGCGGGTTCACCAACTCGCACGGGTAACGGAGCCACGTAAGCACACGGGGTCTGACTTTAATTAGCGGGCAGGACGCGGGGGATGAGGTGCTGATGTTTTGGTGAAGGGGCAAGATTGTGTTTGAAGGCCGTTTCAAGGTCGACTGCTCAGAAACAGACCTCAAGCTTCACACAGTCTCCTTTTAAAATTAAGCTCAGCTGCAGCAGGAGCTACTGCCACACAGCTAATAATAAATAATACATTTTATTTATATAGCGCTTTTCAAGACACTCAAAGACGTGACTCAAAGGCTGACGTACCTTTCTTCTTCCTGATGGGTTCGCCCAGCGGCGCCTCCAGCACGGTGCACAGCTCCATGGGCTCGGCCTCCTCCGTGGACACCTCCACCTCCGTCTCTGTCATCACGTCCGGCCGCATGGCCGCGTGGATGAGCTCGGGCGTGTTTACGTAGGGCGGCACAAACACGTCTGTAACATGCAGGGACGCACAAGCGCCTTGACCAAACGATTCCCACAGTCGCCAGCAGGGGGGCGGTAGTAAGCGGGAGGGGGTGGTACTCTCACCTGGACTGCGGTCCCCCTTCAGGCTGCTGGGGGAGTCCATGTGTAGCAGTGCTTCAGCTGCCTCGATGGTCTTGTCCGAACACTGGACCGGGCTGCTGTGGGCTGAGGCCTCCACTGCAAGAGAGCAATGGTCCAGGCTGTGAGCGCCGGACAAGCCTCCAGCCCCTCACCAGGACCCCCCCCTCGATTCAGGAATGTGTCCCAGAGAAGGGATTTCGCTGTTCTAACAGCAATGAGAACATTTTAATATAAGATAGTGTTACAGGGACATAGTCAGCAGGTTTAACACACTGCTGTAGGAAGAGCATTATAAGGAGGACAGACTCTTCTGATAACCTTAGTATAAACAGCACTCTGCACGATTACTGTCCAGCTGAATTCAGCGCAACTAAATTTATAATGGTGAACAGAGATATCAACGCGTCAGTCATTAAGATTTACATTTGTTATTATAAATATGTGAAAATACCGACTCATTAAACATGCTGGCATATGTAAAAGCCAATCCAGTTGCACTGTTAAACTTCTGCAATTCGACACGGTGGATATCCAGTTAAACCGTCCGTGGCGTACCACACAGGAGGGGGCGCCACTGAAATGCTCAAATTCCATTTCAGCTCAGCTTTCATTTTAGCAGATGAATTATCTCCCATCATGTGGAAACAGAACAATGTAGCCCCTCGGGGGCCCCTCACAGGCAGCCGAGTGCGAAACAGTTGACCATTACACACTTAATAATGACTGACACCTCGAATGTGGGGGAGAGCAGATTCAGCAGACAGCAGCCACCAGATTTACCATGCAGGTAACTTCATATGTAGCTAAACATTTCTAATAACTGCCCGATTTCTGGTGTTTAAGGCAACCTTACGATTGTACATGCGGGACGCAACTCACAACACCGCCGCACACATCCTTTTTTTTTTTTTTACGTATATACAATATATACCTATAAAAAGCAGTTCCTAAGTTCCTAAGGTGCTGTAAATTTAACACGCATTATGTAAGCAGCAGGTGGAGTCACTGATCTGGCTTGTGTCAGCTGCTTGCTGAAACCCCGGAGCATGCTGCCTTGATAAGCACACCGGGCTGCTCCAATGAACTCTGCATTGCACCAGTGGTTAAACAGTAAGCTGGCAGACAAAGGGCTGGCAGAGCGCTGGCACACACACATATAAACACACGAGCAGAAAGGACCATTATCCATTTTGCCTTATAAATCACTTGAGACTCCCATTTACTTTGCATGTCACTTCCAGAATTTTCTATTACTAATAAGTCTAATCCAGCAACAAAGCGGCCTCATATCATCCCCCGGTGCTGCCACTGTTCCCCAGCGCCTTAAGCGTGTCGATCCGGCCACCTGTTGCCCGTCATCGCAGTGTCTCTGTGTCCCCCTGCTCTGGCCATGTTTGGGTATCTGTTTTGATTATCTATATTTGGCTATCATCCCCTGAGCTATGTTTAGGAAGCTCTTCAGCCCTCCCAGGCCAGACGACCCCAGCATGCGCACTTACGGTGTTGGCAAGTGGACATGCCCTTGAAGCGATGGGTAGCCCTCCACTGCACAACTTTTGGATTGTATTTATTTCAAACAGTAAATATAATGACATTTTTATATGGTGTTAAATTCACTACAAACCTTAAATGGGACTACGCAACTATAGATCTTCTCATTAACTTAATTTCCTATTTTTATCAGTAAAAAACAGAGAAACTGCATTTTCTAATGCCAGCGTGACAACTGCGTTGCTGGAAGAAATTTTATTTAAAAAAAAAAAAAAATACCAAAAGCTGGGCATTTAAGGATTTACCCTTTTTACATACTTGGACTAAAAACCAGGCACTATAACAAAAAATATATATATTGTAACTAAATTGCTTGCTTAACAACACAAACACATCTTTTAAGAGTTGTGGAGCAATTTGCATGGAAAGAATAAAACTGGTGCTCTGCAAAAATCTCGTAATATTATATAAATACTTGACATTTTTAGAGTGTAACAATCTGGGTACTATGTAACTGTAGCACATAGCGGTCCTACAAAAAAGCAGTGCCGTCCCTTATGACTTCCGTGTTTACACTCTGCCTTCGTTCCCTCCAGTTCCCTCATTACCCGATCTAAAATCTGCCTGTCATTCATCCCCGCCCCGGCCGCTATTGGCGGGTTCTCTCTGCTCCACCCTCCGCTCCACACGCTCCTATTGGCCAAATATCAGTTCGAACATGATTGCAATCCGATTGGTCACGTAGAGCCATCACTCAAAAAAGACGTCCCACTGGGCGGATCGGTGCTTCCGCCATCAAATTAACCACAACCAGTCTAAAATCACCTTTATTTTATTACTATTTTTATGTTAAAAAAAAGAAAAACCGATATGTGCGTGGGACTCGTTTATTTAAAAATGGCTTTGACCGAATCCGCCGTTAAAAATTATACATATACCCGTTTGATTAATCAAAAATATAATTATAAAAACGTAATTAATTACTACGTGATACATTATATTATTAAGACATAAAAAGTCTCGTCCGTAAATCACCCGTTTTTATCAAAATATACAGTTGCATGTCTTGCGACCTATGTAAATCCTGCTAGCTATAAAAAAAATATATACAGCTTTTTAGAAAAATCAAACGAATAATTAAGACAGAGACATATTTTAAGAACGGCTTTGTATAATGTAATGTATAACATTCCCCAAATAAAACTTAGAAATAAGCGGCACGTCCGTCTGAGTCAGACAGCGTGGCAAAGACGTAGGAAAGACAACATCTTCTCGCACACTTCCTGGTTTCCCAGCAGCTGCCAGTCCCATAACCCGTTAAAATAGCGAGAACAGGTGAAATGCACGCTGGTTTCAACAGCAAGCCGTGCAGCTGGAGGCGCGTGCACGCCTGCACGCTACAGTGCAATGCTGCGACTCAAAACACTTTTTTAAAAACAATCTCGGTCTGGGAAAACGCTGAGAACGCCATGCAGGTTGCTACCCAAGGTGATCACTTCCTGATTTCGCACTCCATTACTTCACCGCGCAACTTAACAAATGTCAACACGGCGGCGTACATAAGGCAGACGGGATCGCACGCGAGGGAGAGCGCGCACACCGGACGCCAGGAATTACCAGCTCTGATGAGCAGATCGAGCTGGTTAGCGGGTCCCTCATGCAGTGAAGTCGCCATGTTCTTCCAAAGCTTCAGATTCGCGTTGACTTACATTGAATCGCATAGAGGCGCACAATTGAGATCACTCCGCGGCTACAGGAAATAACCTCAAACTCAGCCAGACGCAGCGTACACCAACAAACGCGATCCTTCCGCGCCGCACGCAGGAAATCCTCCCAACTCTTTCAGTCCCGTTAGTCCATATCTGCAGGCGAAGCGTGGCGCGGCTCCTACAAATATCCCGTAAAAAACAATATCTGACGCCCCACATACACTCTCACTTTCTGCC
Source organism: Cyphomyrus plagiostoma (assembly GCA_019775915.2). Taxonomy (NCBI): domain Eukaryota; kingdom Metazoa; phylum Chordata; class Actinopteri; order Osteoglossiformes; family Mormyridae; genus Cyphomyrus; species Cyphomyrus plagiostoma. The sequence goes on from JABFEA020000054.1 coordinate 8,089,933, forward strand.
CCGTCTGTAGTTTGCTTAAAAGACACTGACGATCAGTGCAGATCAGCGGCGGGATTTCATTAGGCTAACGTTGACGTTTACTTTAAACATGTCGGCATCAAACTTGACCACAAATTATACAACTGCATTGCATTACAATTGATCGTCATCAGTAAAACCCCCTATCCATTTTTATTCAGCTGCTGTAAAGATTAATACAGCTACGAAAGAGCCCGTGAGAGGTCTTCCCTGGCACCCGGGGTGAATCACTAAAGGATGCCAACAGTTTGGTCAGGACACTATATCCGAGCAGAAGGCCTATCTGGGGCATAACGCCCATCCCTTGTGATAATCGACCAGTTGCACACGGCAGGCGTCACACCGATCGTGTGCAACGCGTTTATATACAACATGCTCGCTCTTTACTAAAAACATACAAACTGGAGAACAAGCGGCGTGGTGGTATGTGACGGAGAGCGGAGCGGTCACTGGGACTCACGGCGGTCAGTTTAACTTACCCGGTTCCTTCAGTTCTGCCTGACGGTTATGTGAAAATTATGGAACAATGATGGATAGATCTATAAAAATGCTGTACGTACTCAAAAACAATGTATCAACCAAACACAGCATTCGATACCCGTCCCAACATCAGATAATCAAGTCCTAGTTCTTTTAATGAAGTCAGATTGGCGTTTTACAATACTGCATATTTTAAGATTGGTGGGGGTTGAATATCAAGTGTGCCTATAAATCAAACTCCGAGGAACCCTGGAAGAAAAAGCCTTGCTCAAGATTTTCGAACGTTATGAAATAAGTACAGGAACGCCATTTATGTGTAAAAATGATGTCGGTTATGCCACGACCATTTTCGTGATACACTGCTTGACTCTATTATGCATAATTTTAGAAGCATTCAAAATAAAAAAAATAAAATAAAACCTCCTCAAATTCACAATATTCTCGGGACCCCCCAGTGCTGAATCAGCACACAGGTCTACGCAGTACCGCACGGCTGTTTACGTTCCTGCTTGGGTTCCTGGAATTTTCCATCCAATCTATAATGTGCGTCCACGTGCGGAAAACCAGACACTTCCCCGGAAAGGGCACTCAGCAAGCCGCACCTGTTTTCATCCATCACTGTTTTTATGAGAAACTCCAACAGGTACAATTTTCGTGCAGAAGCTTTCAAAACCCTAGTTGCTCAGCAGGACCTTCGACCAGAAGTTACCAACATGTATTATCTTTTCACAGCTGGACTATTTCGCATATTTGACTATTCAATTGGATCCATGTTTCTTTTTTAAAAAATCAGGTCTGAGTCCGGTGCCCTACCCAGGAGGACTGGGACTGTACAGTTACTGGCTAATCCGCTGGGTTACGTCACGACCGACCTGGCCCTGTGTGTTGTTTGGTCTGCATTTCAGACGAGCTCTTAGCCTTGAGTGCGCCTTTGACAAAACGAATGAAACCATTCTACGATTTTAAAATCATACAGTACGTACAATAAACATACACACAGAAAACAAAGGCATCTCAGTGAGGTGACCTGTACACTGCCCAATACCGTTTGTGTTAACTACTCTAATTACTACAATCAGTGCAATCTTTCTGTTTGTGTTCTCCTCAAAATTGTTGTTTTCTTTTGTAATTATTGATATTATACTGGATCTATTTTTTTTTCCTTCCAGTGCAAACACATAAAAAAAAACATATAAATACTTGTGAGAATATCTTTAATCCATCAATTCTGTGTAATAAACTTTGTGCTCCTTTGATAACCAGGCCACACAGGACAGTGATACCCACAGACCAGAGTCCAGATTTACAGGAAGTGTATTATTAACGCGGTTGAAAATGAAAGCACGTCCATCCCAATAATGACCACAAGAGGGAGACAGCACACATCACTCACTCACTAAGGGCTGCTGCCCAGTGTGGGCTGGCCTTACAAACACAATTAACACTGTTAACGATTTCATGTGTGGGTTTCCTCCTACTGAATGCCGAACATTAGGGTTAGAGATCCACTGGCACAGCCAATCACTACTTGGAGAGGGCAGAGGGCGCACTGGTCTTGAGGCTCGTTTAAAGGTCGAACGCAGTGCAAAGAAGCCGCTCTGCTCGAGTGCGTCAGGCCGGCAAATACTGCCACCAGACTGGCCAGGAGTCCCTGTTTATGGAACTGGGGTCTGTAGTTATTCCTATCATGAAATACATTATCCAGTCTGTCCCATGCTTCAGCATAAATAACAGGATGAGGATTTAAAAGTTTACACAATGCTGACAGTCCTTTAAAACACTATACAGAAGGCATTACCTTTTATTAGTATTTTTCCTGTATTAAACTTTTTAATAATGAGTAATTATCATCATTCCTGTTGTTACTGTACCTATTCAAATAGCTATACACTTACTCAATGGAGCGTTTATCCAAAGCAGCTTTGATCATCCAGCTGTATTCACTCATGGCTCTGTACTAAGGCAGTACCCATCCTGGGATCAGCTCTGGTTTTAAACCACTACCCCCCCTGCTGGCCGAGGGTGGTGGGTAACCCCCCCCCCCCCCATGCATCTCACCTGCCTCCACCGCCTCCGTCTCCACTTCCTGCTCCTCCGCCACGCCCTGCATCAGGTAGGTTTCGTCGTCGTATACCAGCACCTGTGCGGCGAAGCATTGTTCCAGATGGGCGCTGGGCACAGGCTCCACAATCACGGCCGGGTACTCCTCTTCAGCCTGCGTCTCCTCCTGCGGAGGGGGAGGGGGCAGAGACATGCCGGTCGCACCTCTGTCTCCTGCATGGGCACCGCCATAGCTAATCTACAAGTCATGGCGCCACAAGGACAAATGCAATTCGGGGCTCAACGTCCTGGAGGACTGGGGGAAAATTATTTTATTCTCTGCTATTGTTCCACAGCATCATAAATTCCTGAGGATTGAGTGTCCTAACTCCATTTTAACTCATTTCCAGGGAGGGAGGTACCAGCTTGAGCAGACCGCCTCTCCTGCAAGCTTCCACACCAGTAAACACCGCAATTCCACAACAAAGTGTCGACCACATGCTCCAGTGTGCAGGACAAGCTGAGCCAGCAGGTCTAGCGGCACTGCTGCCTGCCCACCACACCAAGAGAGAGGACCCCAGGGCCCGACAAGCGCTCATGGAACGTGAGCTGGGAGTGCAGTGCCAGGCACAGCTGGCGACAGGCTAATAGAGCGAGGGAGGGGCATGCAGGGAGTCACGGGAGAGGCAGTAACGAAATTACTACCCCGCCGCTGCTGTAAGCTGGCCCATCTGCAACTCGGCCCGCCCCTGTCAGGCTCTGCTCCCACAGAACAGGTCCGGGACCTCCTGTCTCCTGACAGCACTAAGGCTGCAGTTGTAGGCAGACAGGAAGCACCCCCCCTCACCACACTTATTTGTCATGAGGTTATTTTTAGGGCCCTGGAGCGCGCGATCGTGCTTGGTCAGCGGCATTGACATGCAGGCACCTTCTGTAGGGCCGGGCTGAGCTGGAGCAGCCCCCACCGGTGACCCCGGATGCTGGTGTGGACCCATGGCATTAGTGCCGTGACCAGGTCACCGTATCCACAGGCCATCACAAAAAGGACTCCTCACCTGGTCGTCAACATTCACTTAACATTACAATGCGAATCACCTACGTGCTTGTCATAGTCCCTCACATCCTTTAGCCTCTGTGCCTTACGGATGTAACACGTGGTATGTCATCAGGATGGGGGGGGGGGGTGTCATCTTCACCTGATACACATAGCTGGGGGCATACTGGGACAGTCTGAACATTACCCAATATGGACTTTGCTATGGGGCTGTGACTGCAAACAGATATAAACTACATTCAGAGTGATAATCTGACTGCTGTGTTTGCATTCACCTTCTTCAGCAGCAACTCTCCTTCTGCTTAAGCAAACCCACAAGTTGCAGACAATGTGTGTCGAGTACCAGTCACGCTCTGTCAGATCTGAAGCCGGTTATCGTTACGTGGCGGTGATGTAACTCACCGACTGTGGGTTCTCCACCGCGATGTATTCCACCACTGAGGTCATGATGCATTCCTCAGGAGAGGGCCCTGCTCTCAGTCGACAGCTGGTGCGGGCCCCGCACCCTGCCACCCCCTACTGTCAGTCTGCGGTACTGCACACCCCGGCCCACGTTACCTAGAGAGAGAGAGCGAGAGAGAGAAATGATGTGGGCTCTGTCAGAGACTGCAGCTGGACCTCCAGTGAGTGGGGGGGGGGGGGGGGGGAGTAAGAGAGAGAGGCCCCAATCACACGCAGCGTTCATGGGACCGGGAATGCAGCAGCACAGGACACTGGGCCTTAGTACAAGTATTAAAGAAACCGCCAACCTGCTCCTTTTCGAAGATTAAAAGTCACGTATGCACTTAACATGATTAAATTTCCTTTGTATTAAGATAGTCCACGTTTGAAAACCATCTCCAGCTCGGCAGATACAGTGACGTGTGACACACATCAGCCACAGCCTGGTATCAGACACCACTGCCCCTCACAGGGCAAAGCAGTTCTTCGGGGGGGGTGGGGGGCACAGAGATGGAAAACAGCTTTGATCAGACATCAATGTGGCGAGGCAGCTCAGCCCATGTTAGTGCTCCAAACATGAACGCATGCCCCCCCCCCCCCCGAGTTTCCCGAGTAAGGGTCACATCAACACCCCCCTTTCAGTCCACAAAGGAACCAAGAAAACGAAACAGGAAGCTCTCAGTGTTGGTGCCAAGGTTGCGAAGGGCCATACACGTGGGCACATCACTGCCACCCGAACTGCCAGACGGCCGAACTGTGATAACTGTTGCCTGTTCTCTCTCTGTTCCTCCTTTAGCTGGAGCATAGGCTTGCAGGGCTGCAGACCTCCAAGCGGTCCAGACTGCTGAGAATTACCAGCAGACTGCAGCTGCCACTCCCTCTCGCTCCTCAACAGCTTGCAGTCTGTCCCATGACTTTATCGGAATCTGATCACTTCAGCCTGGGGGCAATAAATCTTTCCAGGATGCCGTAGATCTCAGTCTCAAAACTTACAATAAACCAACAAACTCACATGAAGTCTTACAGCTTGCAGGAAAACTATGGGGTTTATTGTTACGATGCGTCGGTGGTCGGGCGAATAAAGGAGGGAAGTCCAGCCAGGCAATACGGGCAGACGGGGTTTATTGAGGACAGCACACCAACACATGTGAAACTTCAATGCCGCGTCTGCCGGAACTTACGCAGACACAGACTTTAAGGCACAAGACAGGTATGCGGCAATGCAAAACAGGTGAGAACAATCGGAGAACACAAGAGGTAATGAGGTGGGTGTGGCACACACGAGGATCGGACGGAGCTGGACGTAACATTTATGCTGTTGTATATGTAATCCCTGCAAATGCTAAGAAAATTGGCTTAAGTCTGAAGCTACTTTTGATAAGGGCATGTTCTGACAAAGTGAAACATCACCACGTCTTAGTGTTCAATAACAGCAGCCATTTGACTAGCACACATTTTAAAAATTAGCTACTGCACCACTGGGTGTTTAGGAAAGTTAACTCTGCATCTTCACAGAATTACAACTGCATCACCATCAAACTTCTAATCAATTAATTCAGGGTGTCGGCTTCTCATTCACACATCATCCCTTAAAACACTAAAAATAATAATAATAAAAAAAAGATTAAAAAAAAAAGAGGTCTGTTCCTTCCCAGAGCAGTGTGAGGCTGGAGACGTCTTGCTTAGGTGGTGCGATGAAATGCCTCACTTTTACAGTCACATGTGCTCTCTCTCAAAGCCAGTCAGTACTGATGAAGAAAAACTGATACTGTGTTTCAGAGAGCATTGCTTTGAAAAATGATACCTGGTCCGTCGGCACTTGGCGGACTTTAGGACCGGCTGGAATGTGCCGAAACTCTTCAAGGCGTAACGCAATAACGGCCGCAGTTCAACAGTCGCAACGGTGCCCTGTGTAAATATGGCGTCGAAAAGTCGTTGAGTCATTTATTTGCTTAGCAGGCACGCTAGCCCAAGCCCGTATGCAACAAGAAACTCCCTGGGGTGTTTGACTTTAAGCACTACGGAGAAAAGCAAGACAGGCACGATCGGGGTCTGGGGACTCAGCTCCGCTCTGTCAGCCCGTACACACGGTCTCTGCACTGTAACTGTAAACAGCACTCCTATGATAAAGAATGCTAGTTAAGACAGCAAAAACTCAACTGACCTGTGAATAGTATGCAAGGGAAGGGGATCCAGCAGGTCACGCGACACACAAGGGTGTGTTTAAACCACACCATTTCCATTTCCTAATCAAATTAGGTAACGATGTTCCTTTCACATTCCAACAGAGCCTGTTCTCCACCTGTGTTTCTAACACAGCTTGGATGGGCACCCTGAGCCAACCCACTACATCACTCACAGACCGCATTCCCAACGCCGTATGTCGCGAGTTGGGCCTGACAAGGGAGCTGTAACAAGCTAACAATTAAACCCTCCATTGCCCGCCCCTTCTGCCAGCACGGCACGCGAGTTTGGTGGGGAGATTCACCTTGGATGTTTAGACTGCTGCAATTTTAATAAGCCACAGCAACAAGCTCGCCTCGGGACTGCGGTGACGGCTCCCCCTCGTTAGAGTGGAAACTGCAGGGCATTCTGGGACGGCTTCTATTCAATTATTAAGCTAACAAGTCCTGGTAGGGATGGTGTGCAACACTGACTGGATCTGGTATAGCACAGGAGGAGGGGAGAGAGTGAGAGAGAGGGAGAGACAGAGACACCCAACAGATAGTCCCACCCAGTGCCGGGCCTGGAACAGGTTTGACAGCCTTAGCCTGCTCCACACATCGCTACAGCCAGACACAGAAAGATTAGCAGCTTCAAATAGAGCCACACTGACTGAAACTCCTGGACGCAGCAGTTCATAACTGACTGTTTGTGCATGTGCACCAAACGACGCGTTAAGTCATCTATCTGCGCCGTCAAGATGAAAACCCATCTACGGAGCTCCAAGCTGTGGCACGACGACAACCAGGAAGACTTCGAGTGGACTTACCTCACGTGGAGCCGTCGGGCAAGGCAGCACGCCGAGACCACCGAGCGGCGAACCCATGGCGGCGCCAAGGTGTGGGCTCAGTCATGGCGCTACCCATGCGGGTGCATCCCCCGCTAGCGCTGGTGTCCATGAAGGCGAGATGCCAGGCCCTGAGGGCACCACATGAGTGTAAGGCCTCCTTCGGGGGCTCGGTTCAGGATCTCCACACCGGAGAGAGCGGACAAGACGGCTCCATATAGCACTGAACACAGCAATCGCAGACACCAGACAAACTTGTGGTTTCGTGCAGTCCTGCTCTCAGTGTGTGCCGAAGAGAGTGAGCGGGTGAGCGAGAGAGAGAGAGACTCTCCATGTCCCCCAGCACAACTTCTTCGACTCGCCTCAGAGTCACACAGCAGCCAGCTGCCGCTCACATGACCCACTCCCTACACCACAGAGGGTGACTCTGCTTGAGCCTCAGCCCACGTCCATCCCTCTCGAGGGCGGGGTCCTTCTCATTCTAATCCACCCGCCCCCGCCGAGAGCTGAAGCTCAGCCATGTTGAGTCAGTGACATGGGCTTCGCGGGCGGGCGGGGTTACATACTGGCGAGGTTGCAGAGAGCAAAGGGCCAGCGAATCTCACAGCTCTCCAAGGGAGGGGTCATCAGAAGCTACTGCTTGTCGTGATCATGTTACCCCTCCCACTACGAGAATAGGGGGCTTTCGATAATGCACCTCTGGCTTATCATCTTATCTCTTGCAAAATAACAGGGGGAGTCTGCAACCATAACTTTGAAAAACGGGTTTGACGACAATGCTTGAATCTCTCGTTAAACGCCCCGACTGGTTCTTACGCCTCTAGGTCGGCAAGCAGGTTCTGGCTGTGTGGTTCTACCACACTGCAAGCAGCTCCACGGAGAGACAACGTGAAGCCGGCCAGAATCCATATCTTCTAGAAGGCAATGACTAAATCAAAGAGCACCCGGTCTCCCTCACCAAAGCAAACCCAATTTGTTTCCAACCAGAATTAGAGGATTACCTCATCACTCTGTATCACCCTATTGGGGTTTCCGAGAACTGATCCATTGGCTGAATTGTGCAGGGATGTCATCCTTACCCCATATTACATCTGTGGGTTAAGTGATCCCGAAGCTTATTCACACCTGCTACCTCTGGATTTTACAAATCATTTAAAGGCTTCAATAAAGCATCATTTCACACCACAGCTGACATGTAGTCAGGATGACTACAGAAAACCCATGCAGTACTACAGATAGCCCACACAAATCAACTAAGAACTGAAGGGTCGGTAATACACAGCCAGGAAAGGTTTCTTCAGCAGAACCCAAGGACTTCACCAGTTTCTCTTACTTGTGAAGAAAATATTGGAGAAGACATATTAATCCAATTTAAATGTTCAGAAAGATACAACAGGTAGGATTAAAACATAAACCCCACCATCACAAAACATAGAAATGCTGTCTGTAGCGATGTGTACTACCACAGTCACAAAACATAGAAATGCTGTCTGTAGCGATGTGTACTACCACCGTCACAAAACATAGAAATGCTGTCTGTAGCGATGTGTACTACCACCGTCACAAAACATACAAATGCTGTCTGTAGCGATGTGTACTACCACCGTCACAAAACATAGAAATGCTGTCTATAGCAATGTGTACTACCACCGTCACAAAACATAGAAATGCTGTCTATAGCAATGTGTACTACCACAATCACAAAACATAGAAATGCTGTCTGTAGCGATGTGTACTATATGCTGCTCTTAAAACTTTACGTGCAAAACATGTTGCTGTCTTCATAGCATGAATCATTTCATGTTAATGTGACACTTTCGGTGGTGGAGGACTCATTCACAGCTTATAAAAGGTCTCATCAAAACATGTGGCCCAGAGATCAACCTTTCAAATTCCACAGAAGAAAATTATAAAAATATATATATAAATAAATAAAAAATCAGCATAATGTCATTCAGCTCCCCCGTCTTCTTTGGCAAGTGGCTCAGAGGTTAGCTAGCTATCAGTATTAATGACTGTAGACCAAAATGTATTGATTATTGTATCATTTAAAATTTCCACATTGGTGCACTACCATTAAACCTGGATGAAAACAGCCAATCAGCCTGAGCTTTCTTTATATGTTCGTTTCTCTGTGCAGTTCAGTAGTTTTTTTGACCATTGAATTGTTCTCCGGGGGCGGCATGGTGGTGCAGTGGTTAGCACTGTTGCCTCACACCTCTGGGACCCGGGTTCTGGTCTCCGCCTG
>JABFEA020000054.1:8107799-8120008 GCA_019775915.2 Cyphomyrus plagiostoma
TCTGGATTTTGTGCCTTATCTTGACCCCTTATAAATATATCATATTTGACCCCCAAACCAGTATAATTAAATTACGTTCCATATTTTTTGGGGGCCTCAATTAGTTGTCCTAACTCTCCCCCCCCCCCCCCCCTTATGGTCCCAGGGTGTAGATGGGTACGGTAAATTCACTTTTACTAATAAAACCTCGCTTTCCAGCTGAAATTGTCTTAATGATGTAAGGTATTTGTCATTTTAATAAGCAAAGAGACGGCATGGGAATTATACCAGTAATTTTTATGCACTCTTCACAGGTAGACATTTTTTATATCTTTAGGGCGGTTCTTTAAGGATAATCAAATGTATCTGCTAACACTGGTTTTCATATCTAATTTAAAGGTGACATTTTGCAGGACAGACTACTCAATACATGCCAGCAGGCACAAGCTTCTTGCATCCACCGAAGCAGCAGGCGGCATCCACGTCAGGCCATGGCCGCTCAGTTAACCGGAAGGGTGACCTCCCGCCCTGTAGGGGGCGTGCCGTCATTTTCAGCAGGAGACGACGCCGTATCTTCAGCAGCCAGCTCAGCTGATTCAGTCCCCGCTGCAGGCTCCGCAGCGACCGTTTCAGTCTCTGCTGGATCAGGTGTGCTTCTCAGTCATGGACTTCACTGGCACGCTGTCCGGTTTCCGGGGCTCACACAACAGGCTGTCGGCTATTGCAGACTGGGAGGCCTCTCCAGTGGATCCTGCTGCCTGCCCCATGGCAGCCAGGGCCCCGGCAGGGTCAGGAGAAGCTACACCAGGAAGCTATCACCTGCGGCTGGTGCCTGTATCAGCTGGGAAGTCTAGACGTAAGCCAGTTTTGGCCCAGTGCCACCCAGTAGCCCATATGCCAGGGAGCGGGCTTGAATCACTGCGGGACGCAAAGAGGCAGTGCTTCATACTATAGGCAGAGTCGCTGGGCCATGGCACTAAGTCAAAATTAACGGGAAACTGCAACCTGAACACTGTAGTCTAGGGAAACCCTGAATTACAGCAAAACTAGGTTTCAGACGCAGCTGCACACTTGTTCATTCATGCAGCACAGCAAAGCCAGTGCTGTCCTGAGACCATGTTAGAATGATATCAGCATAAAAATACCGCATTCCTCAGAAGTATCAAACAGAGTTTTTGCTCTGGTTTGCCCAGGATTCCCAGTGTTTACTGGATTGTGATAAATGCGTTTGGGCGTCCATAAACACAGCTGCCCAGGCTCACTGCTTATACACTGCTGTTTTCTGATTGCTGTTGAGAATCACCTATATTAATTACCTGGAAAGAGTCTCTGTCAATCCAGCAATGTTTAACCGAACTATGTGTACAGTGGCTGTCTGTCCATTAAAGTTCTGAAGCTTTCGTTTTAATAACATAACTTAAGCACACACATGTATCTTATTGAAAAGTCTAGACAGCTACAAAGCTAACTTGCCACATTTGACATTTTTGCATGATTCTTTGCGTCATTTTGCATCCGTGACCCAGTCTTGGTCCTGTATACTCTGCACTCCCGTCCACCATTAGAAATACATGTATATGTGCTCATATACAAATAAAGTAGGAAGGTAGGCCTACTTTGTTTAAGCTTTATATAGGTCCAACATAATGTATACCCAAAACCTACACAGAGAAAAACAATTAAGTATTTTCTCAAACATGACTAAACAAAAGTAATATATGCCTGTAAACGTACTTCCTCAAAGATAATGGCTAAAACAGATGGCTTTATTAAAAAGTGGTTATGTTACTGTATCTACACAAAATAAAAGTTAAGTCACCATCTTATATTTTTAAAATCTGGTCAGTCAAAACATCACCAACATATAACTCGCCGCTTTTGCCCCGTGCCATCAGAAACCTAAGTGCCAAGGAGCTGAGTTTACGCCAGGCCGGTCTGCAGAAAGACAGCGTTAATCAGGAGTGCGTCACTGGGACGCTGTGCAGACTAACGGGGCCAACAAGCGCTCTGAGCAGCGGCCTCCAGCTGACCGAGCGATGCCAATGCCCACTGTGCCACTGCCAGGGCGTCGGGCGAAGGGCAGGCAGGTGGACTTGTGATTGTTAACACGAGTAAGAAATGATGCTCAACTGTCCTGTTCGCTTTTTACTTAAATAATCTTGAACGTTAAACCATAGTTTGCTTTCACACAATACGGTACATCACCTTAATATATGCTCATAAATAAAATTTGCTTTTAAATAACAAATGTATTTAATAAGCAGTTACACAATACCAATGGATTTAAATAAGATACTGATTAAATGAGATAGTGATGATTTTAACTTTTAAATTGCCAAAGTCAATGTGACTGTGCCTTAAAATCCTGCTTTGTAAATCGCATCTGACTGTAAAGACAATTTCTTGATAAAGCCTGTGAGAAGTAAAACATTTATCAGGAACTGAAAACATAATTTACAAATTATAGAAATCTAATAGCATATTTTCACTAATATTACACATTTCCAAAGCGCCCACAAGTCTTTTAGAATACTAGAAGTATACAGTAAATAGACAACATTCTTGTAACACAATACAAAGATTAACTGTGTGTTGTGTGTGTTTATCTAGTGCAGAGTTTGAATTTTCACACTTTCATCCTTGGAAGCTCAGTGTATTTACAAGTTTATTTAATACACATTCTTGCAAATCATTCCATATACTGTGCATAACACCAAATAGACTCATTCCTCATTAATCATATAGACAGTACTCTCTCCCCTCTCTCCCAATGTGATGTCTTCTGTTTTGCTCTGAAGAAAAAAAAATTACACACAGTAACTAAAATTTTATTATTCCAGGCAAATATCTCATCTGATCATGTATGAACCCAAACATGATAGCATTGTTTTGTATCATCATTTGAGAACTGCATTGCAACACTTAGCACACTCTACAATGTGAGTAATTTCACAATGGGACGCAGTCAGCCTCAAAGCCAAGTAGAAAGAGATGAAGCACTCCTCACTCACAACGTCCTTAACTCTTCATTCCAGTCCATTCCGTCTCTTATACTCAGCAACATCTTCTCCATGTTGCTTGAAAAGCTGTAAAACAGGGTTTGGGAAAATCAGAGTACAAAGGCAGTAGCACAAATATTTTATATTTTATATTTAAACATATACAAAAATACATGTATTGGTTGAATAAAACCAGAAATGTAGGCCAACCATTTTAACAATGGTGCAATGTGAACAGTGTTTTTAAAAGATTCTGGACTACAGTCAACTCTGGGATCGCGTGCTTATAGCTTTCGTTTTGAAGTGAAATTATTTTATGGATCCTGCTATGTTCTTTATTACATTACCAGTGCCCAGAGAGCAGCTGAGCTCCCAAACGCCAAACCCACACGGAGCCAGTTAGGATTGGTGTTGTCTGGCTTTCTGGCAGTATAAGCTGACCGGGTAACACCTAGAGGGGGGGAGAGATGCAGTCTGTGGTAGGCTGTACCCCGATCATATCTTTACAAACAACAGCTTGGTAACAGAAATGGTCATATAACAGTATCACTCGACATGTCTTTTATTAAGCCAACAAAAAGACTTCTCTGCAAAGTTTGCTTTTCTTTCAGAGCAAAATTCCCACGGGCGGGTGAGATGACACTGATACTTTTTCGACATACAGCTTCCCGGAAACATGAATAGGTCTAGGACACGGTCCCGAAACATACTAGGTAGCAAGCTTGTAGATCGGTTAATGGATAACTGTTGTGATCAAATTGTTGGCGTTGATTTGGTTGCTTTGTTAAAAACAGGCGACTATAAATAATCGTATGTCTTTAACAAGTGGGAAAGGCAGTGAAATAATTCGTTTTATATTTATATTATTGGTAATATCAATTAGTTATGTAGAAACAGAAAAGTGAGGAACCTAGAAATCACTGAAAACGATTAAAACTCCGTAAAACACAATGACATGATATTGAAGCAAGGTCAACATCGGGCTGAAATTACTGCTAAAATAGCTAGCTTTCTAAGACAAACCCCGAGCGAATCGTTAGATTTATTTAGTAGAAATCACAGCTGACATAACATCTGTTGTCTACTCACTCTTGCTGATGCTGGCTGTCTGCAGTAATAACCTATTTAAAGGCATGTCTTCAAATATTCTCCAGTATTTTTTAGGTTATGGTCTCGCTGTGCTGCACTCGACTTTCGATTCGCCAGCCTAGTCGATCCCAGGGAGGAAATGACCATTGATGATCACAGAGTAACTGATCACCAGTCATACTTTACGTATACAGTTATTATAGTGTATTGTACTTCTAAATGTCACATAATTCTGATGATATTTAGCGAGTACCTGAAATGATTTTTAAAGCGTTCTCTTTATTGTAATTTATTCTGGTGATGCAAACAGCAATACCTCATAATTTTGTAGTTACCTTGAAAACTTCAAACATATCAAAGTCCTGATTGCTGATTCCGTAGTTAACACAGACTACTAATTGATATTCAGTCCGAAATGGCTAACCTTTTACGGCTGTCTACATAGCTGTGATACGGTTGTCAACTTCGGTCAGCTGGCTGGCGTGAGATTATCAATTCGAGACAAGTCTGTACACTCATTTACATGTATGTAACTATAGCAGTTTTATAATCTGTAGGGTTTGCAAATAACCAAATTTTAGTCTTGTGGCCAGTTTTAGGTTTATAATGCATTATAATAGATTTGCCGTAAGATTTCTTGCATGAGCGTGAGAGTCTGAAAGCATCAGTGTCACGCCAGATGTGTGAGAGTTGGTTACCCTGGTGATGCCCTGCTAAATATTTTCTACTGGGGGAAAAAAGTAATAATAATTAAAAACAACTCATTGGTTGGAAGAGAAGGAGTTATTTTTCTGATTCAGTGCCACTGTTGCCTAACATATTGAAGTGTTTAGAAATTAGTTATCAGCGTTTGTTGAAGTAAACATCTCTGCTGGAATTTAAATACGGTGAGGGTAAATGAACAGGAAACAGAGTCTGTGAAGAGCAAGCTTTACCGAGGATTATGCAGCCAGATATAATGGTACCTCTACTTTAATACTGTGTGTGTGTGTGTGTGTGTGTGTGTGTGTATAGGTTGAAAATTATATATATATATATATATATATGGGAGAGAGAGAGGGAGAGGAATTGAACGATGGGAAAAGTATAGAGCGAATTAAAAACAAAACAGCCAGAATAATTTTCTTTTCATAATAAATTCATATATTATATATAAGAAATGTTCCCTGTATTAACGGCATTTTTGAAAGACTACCTGATGAAGAAAGTTATAATTAAGCACATACTGGTTATTATGTTTAATTAGAAACTGTAGAACACTTCAGCTTTGAGGCAGATCGAACAGGTGCGATCACGCGGATGGTTATTCCGTTTGACCGGCGCCAGCTAGCGGCGAAGTGGGTCCCAGGCGCGGGCCGGTGCTCGGGTCGCTGAGCGCCACGGACGCAAAGCCAGAGGAGAATCGGCCATTTTGGACGGGAGGGGAGGGGGAGGAGGAGGATGAGGGGGGTCCCCTCAGCCACCACGTGAGAGAGGAGAGCCCAGAGAGGGAGCGATCGGGCGAGAGCGAAGCAGAGAACCAGGGGAGGACAGGGGGAGAGACGTTCACATGTGCTGAGCTCCGGCGGACACCGGAACAATGCCGACAGCCATGCTGCCGCCAAAGGAGAACGCCCTCTTCAAAAGAATCCTGGTGAGCTGATGCATGGCGACCACCTAGCATCGTACCTCATCATGCTTAGGGGGAGCAGGTTGCCCGGCGATCGGCCTAGAGTCGCTCGGCTGGCCGGACTCGTACTGCCGCAAATCGGCTTAAGAAGCCCCGGACTCGGCTGAGCAGCCGGCGCGTACCCGCGCGGTGCGCGCCGCCGTGCCGTGCACTGAGGCGCTTGGCGGGGATGCAAACGGCGACGCTGAATATTAGACAGGGGCATCGGACTGAAGCACATGAAATGTATTCGAGATTACCGAGATGGGAACGTTGGGCTTTGCGAGTCCTGCATGTGGCGTGTCAGGTGTCCTGGGGGTGGCATTGCTGCGAGGGCGAGTCGTCCGCGTTTCTCATCCAGAACCGCTGTGGTTCCTGGGTTCAGTGATGCCGGGTGTAGTGCAGCCCAGGATGCGAACCAGTCATGTCAGACTGCCGGGTCTGTTTAACACCCCCGTGTCTTATTACTATTTTAAGTTAAAACTGTCCTACATGATTAAACTTGGTTTGCTGAGTTAGAAGCCAGCGTGGCGCTATCGTGACAGTCACCCGGCTCTTTGATCCAATCCGAGGAGTCTGGGATGCTTTTGACAGCCAGGTGGAACTAGGTGGTCAACTTGTTACCTGTTTGCAGATGGACAGGAAACATTAAACACCACCCTCTTTAACTTAAGGTAATTGAGTAGTAATTAACTTGCATAGATCTTGGGATGTCTTGTGCCGTACTAAATGTTTTGGTAACATTTGGAAAAAAACAAGCAGGTTGAGAGTCCCAGACCGACTGGTCCGGACTGGATGCCTCCAAGTCCAACCCGACTGCTGGCAGGCAAATGTCGCTCCACCTCTTGTGGTCCGAGGTGTCGGTTGTGGTCTCCTGAAGCTGGCAGATACTGTTTTCTACGTTAGGAGGAAATGATGAAAAAATAGAGATTATATTTGTAATTTTGCGGCGCACATTTAAACGCACATAGTCGCACACAAATCCACAGTAAGGCTTTTGGCTTGTCCAAGTTTGCTGAAGAACCTGTATTTAAAGCTGATGTATTTAAGGTTATGCCAGGAGTAATCAGCAAGTCGGTCCCATCTCGGATTCGATCCTAGGTCACTTGACTGCACGGGGACACTACAGTGACGTGTGCAATGTGGACCATGCACCCAGCAATCATTTTCTGATGTTTTTTCTGTATTTCAGTGAGCCTTCATACATCTTAGCCAAAGGATGTCCATGCATCTCTAGCGTCTATAGTTGGCAGGCTGTCTCGTGTACTTCTGATACGCTGTCGAGGGTAGCGGAAGGAAATCTCCTTTAACCTCATTTCAACTGTATTCTAACTGTCTGATGTGGTTCAGTTTAGCGTCACGTGATTTACTACCTTACGAGACTTGTTTGATGTCGTGCTGGGAAAGCATGCATATAGCTGCTTCTACACTTATCAGTTTTATTCCGACTTTTTAAAATTCAGATGCTAACTTGTGAGAAAAAAATGCATTTGTGTCCTGCAGTTTAAAATCCTAAAAGGGATGTGATCACCGGCATAACTGGAAGCACCGAGGGATGCGGGATTTTGTGTTTGCATCTCAGGAGACAGGTTTCCATGTGATTAACTAATACAGTTTCGGAAGTAATCTCAGAGGGCAGCTTCGAGAAGCGTACCACGATAACTGAACTCCGCTACGAGGAGCTCAGCAATTTCACGTGTCAGTGAGACGTTTGGTCTCTCGGCTTCCGGACCGGGAGCAATGAAGCGTGCTTCCTATTAGAGCTGCAGATTTCCTTGTCGGTGTTCTGTCGATATATGCTGCCTTGTCGAAAAATACTATCTTGGTGCTAATCGATAGCCCTAACTCTTACCCTAACCCTCCAAAACTCCCAAAACCCTTGCCTTAACTCTAACCCTAACCCCTAGAACCTAATTCTAATTTAAAAAAAAAAACGGTGGAACTGCACTTGCACAGAAAGGCTCGATAGTACGTCTCGATAGGTAGTATTTTATGACATGGAATACGGGAACTTCAAAATCTCTTAGGAGAAACGATCGACTGCCTCCTCCGTAAATCATGCTAGGGCCAAAGCGCAAATTTCTTGGAAAAGAAAGCGGATGGACTCAATTATCACAACAGTGAAGATGCCACTGGAAAACTGGAAAAACCAGACAGGGCACAAGATATCCTAGAGGAGTGGTGTTTGCAAGGTGACCAGGAGTAAACGTACACTCGACAGCACCTCGTAGTAAGGCAAGACGCTGACTCTACAGAACATTCAGAAGAATATTTGCTGTAATGTTCAGTTATCTTCTTACCGGAACCTGGAACCTATCCCAGGAAGCACAGGGTGCAGAATGGAGAACACTATGCTTGGAAGGCCAGTCCATCACAGTGCACACATGCACTAAGGGGACCAGTTCATGGTTTTATATCTTAGAACCGTGGGAGGAAACTAAGAAACTCATATAAACACATGCAAACTCGATACACACAGAGTCGGGTGCAGGAATCGAACCCACAACCCTATGGATGTAAGGCCATGGGTTACTCTGAGTTATATGCCAGTTACTGATCAATGTGTTCACATTCACTTTAGCAGATCTTGGGTTTAGTGCATCTAGGGTTTATTGCCAGGACAGCATTGCTTAGGATAACTTGGAGATAATGAGAGGTACTCAAACTGGTTGGTGTTGACATGTTGCTATGACTGCAGTGTCACTGAGAGGCGTGTAGAACAGCGGATGCTGTCCCCTGCCACCCACAGAAGTCTCTTCTGTTCGCCCACAGCAGTCAAGACCAGCTGAGGTCAGCTCGGCTGTTATGTGTTTTTCAGTCCGGACTGAGGTCACCATTTTTGCTCCATGTCTGCATGCACTTTTCCTGCAGATAACAGGCAGATATGCATTAGGAGTCATTGTTACATTTTTGTTTGTTGTTTTTTTTATGTTGAAACTTACTCCTTGTGCCCAGCTTTTCAGAGTGTTCACAGTCACCTCCAGTACAAAAAAAAAAAACCCTGAAAAAACAGCATTCCTGTTCCATCTGCGAGGTGCAGTTTCTGAATTGGTCGGTTTAGCTCTTTCTGTCTGAAAATGTGTGATCCGGCAAATCCTTGGGGGAAAAAATTGGTTGCTCGTAATTTAAACTTCTAACAAATATACTTTCAGTGAGTCACTTTTGCTTTTGATAGGAGACTCATAGAATGACAATGCCCTGTCTTCATCGACTGTCGTGTATCTCCCGTCTAGCGCCGTGACCCTCTCCCCTCTCTGACGTGGGGCCCCCCCCCCCCCCCTAATCTCTGTCCCCAGAGGTGTTACGAGCACAAGCAGTACAGAAACAGCCTGAAGTTCTGCAAACAGATCCTTTGTAACCCCAGGTTCACCGAGCATGGTGGTAAGCAAGGGCGTCCCGCTGTCTAACGATGTCTCCCTGGGGAGGTCCACCCCACCCGCTGCTCTGAGCCAGTTCGCTCCCCCCCCCCTCCTTAATGCCACATCTCCTGTCCTCCCCATGGTGTCACTCACCTGTGGAAATTCCCTATGGATTACACTTGGGTTTTCTGCACAGTGGTATACATCAGATCATGTAAACCCAGATTTATTTTTCCTTATTAAATTTTATAAATTCCTTTTTTTTTCTGGGTGGGCACCATTATCAGTTTAATTTAGTTTTTATTTTCAATTGAAATCCAGTTTAGTTTTAGTTTTCGGTATGGGTTCTATTAGTTTTTATTTTAAAGATATTTTTCTATTTAGTTTTTGTGCATTTTAGTTTAAGTCTTAGTAGTAGCTTTGATAATTTAACTTCTAGGAATAGACTTAAAGTTGCAGAGCAGTTTTACGTCTCTGATCTTCAGAGAATCCCACATGAAAACAGAGCGCACATTATGGACTCAAAATGTACAAAACATGTTCCAGGTATCATTTGTAATTATCAATAAACAAATCATAACTTTGGCAAAATAGTGTTGGAAACTGTTTGACATTTGTTTAAATTTTTTCTCCAGAAACAATATTTATAGTTTTTACTCTGTTTAAATTTTCTATTACTATTTTAATGATTTATCATTTATTACCAATAATGCTATTAATATTTTATATACTAATGTCCTAAAAATGCACAAAACATGTTCCAGGTTTTATTGGTAATTAAAGAAAAACAAACCATTACATTACCAAAATAGTAACAATATTTATAGTTTTTGTTTAGTTGAATTTTTTTATTTTCACGGCTCATTCTCATTTTATTCATTAATGTTTTGTAGCTTTAGTTCTCGTTATTGATAATGACCCTGATGGCCACAAGAGCGAAACACCCTCCTGATTACCACTCCGGTCTTCATTTCGAAAAGCTTTTGTCAGTAATTATTTTCTTCCTCATTAACGATGCATCACAGATAGTGGTGTTATGCCAGTCACTTTACGTAAACACGGGCCTACCCAGTATTTTGTGAAAAATTGTAATGTATGAATTAACTATCCAGTCAACAAAATGTTCCCATCCTGACTGTGAACGACACATTGTTAAACTTGCAGTAGGCTTGCTGTAATCTGGCCAATGAGCGAGCTTCAACGTTAGCATTTTTCTTGTCTTGTGTGTGTGGCTTTGATATGGTGCTTACCCACAAATTTGGTCTGCACAATTTTGTTCCTGTTTTTTTTTTTTTAAAAGAAGCGTTCAGACCCCCCCGGTAGTAAAGGGCATTATGGGGTCAGTGAAGGTCGGGGGTCACTTTGACCCCATGGTGGCTTACATGCTTTATGATCATACCGGTGCCCAGTGAGGCTCTGCCCGGGGTAACCCCACCTCCACAAAACACGTCCTGCTCCCCCCTCATCTTACAGAGACGCTGGCCATGAAGGGGCTGATCCTCAACTGCCTGGGAAAGAAGGAGGAGGCCTATGACCTGGTTCGGCGGGGGCTTCGCAATGACCTGAAGAGTCATGTCTGTATCCTGCCCGTCTGGCGCCACCTACAGGTCACCCCCCAGCACGCCGGGAAGTTTTGAGAATGAAAAATGCAGTCGTTGTGATCTGTTTCAGCAGTGGCTCCCCGAATTGGGAGACCAAAATGTCTGTCACCACCCACTGGTGATTTCTCGGGCACCTCATTGGCCGTGGTGCTGCCCGCCCCCTGTCTTTTGAATAGCACATCGCTTGTCCGGTGCTTGGTGATATTAGAATAGTTTGTGCGCCTTTCCTTCCTGCTGAGGCCGAGTTCTCCTTAACGCCGCTGCCGCCCAGGCTGGCACGTCTATGGCTTGCTGCAGAGGTCAGACAAGAAGTACGACGAAGCCATTAAATGTTACAGGAATGCCCTGAAGTGGGACAAGGACAACCTCCAGATCCTGAGGGACCTGTCACTGCTGCAGATCCAGATGAGGGACCTGGAGGGCTACAGGGTGGGTGCTCTCTGCTGCCCTCTGGCTGCTTCTGGATGAACCACATTGGTCAACTTTAAATGTTATGCAATCATAACTATGTGGAGAACGAAGTCACAGTTCTTACTTGGCTTGCTTGTGGTGTTGTGTAGCTCACTGGACTAGGGACCCATTCTTGTGACCAATGGGTTGTGGGCTTGAATCCCATAAACTAGCGGAGTAGTCATTTCGCCATCAGGACATTGAGTAAAGCCCTTAACATGTCAGAATTCTCCTGTAAATATCTGAGGTTGCGGTGTGTTCCTGCTGGGAAGGGGGGGCAGGAGTTTCACTGGTGGAGATGGTCCAGCTGCCGTGTGTGTGTGTGTGTGTGTAATGGACCCGTCAGAGCCTCCTGCCCCCTGCTGTCATTCTGTGGCAGTGCGATTCAGCTGCAGACGCCCACTGCCCTCCCCATGCCCAAACGCCACCTTCCCGTTCTCTGCTCTCTCAGCTTTGGAGGAGCAGCATCCCTGCACATGACTCCTGTCGTGGTCTTATGTCCGCAAATTGCCCCAGTGTCTGGGTTGCACCTGTTCAGGCCCTTGCCCGTGCCCTGTGTTTACCAGGAAACCCGGTACCAGCTGCTCCAGCTTCGGCCCGCGCAGAGGGCCTCCTGGATTGGCTACGCCATCGCGTACCACCTGCTGGAGGACTACGACATGGCCTCCAGGATCATCGAGGAGTTTAGGAAAACGCAGCAGGTAACTCCCCAGCCAGGTTTTGGTGTCTTTCCTAGGCATGCGGGTCAGAACTCCCCCCTATCCTCGTCCCTCGAGGCAGAGGAAAGGACACGAGAGCCCGTGTGAGGGTGTGGGCGGTCCGCCATGGACGACCCCCCTCCAGTCCTCCTCAGATAATTGCCCCCTGTTCTCTTAATTCTGCCAGCTGGGTATTTTAAGCCAGCCTTTTGGGTATTTTTATAGCTGCCTTTCTGAAACAACCCCGGAGGGAGGAAGCTGTAAGGTCAGAATAGGTATTGTGACTGCTCACCTCGCCGCCCCGGTGGCCACAATGCAATGGACGCCCCACGTGGGGGGGGGGGGGGGGGGGGGGGGGGGGGGGGGGGGGGGGGGGGGGGGGGGGG
>JABFEA020000054.1:8162620-8177216 GCA_019775915.2 Cyphomyrus plagiostoma
GAGTAGCCTCCCAGTCAGGGCCCCAATCCCACCACCACCACCCCCCCCCCCCTTGAAACGACAGAGGAATCGCAGATTAGCTGTTATCGATTCACAGCTGCAGCAGAGGAGGGTGACTGTGGAAATGAGGGACTGAGGACCGTGCGGTTCTGTGGTCTGCCATGTTTATCGGGGCAGCTGGGTTATTTAACGCTATTATATGATTGCCTTGATGTCAAACGGTTGATTATCCTCTGGCAACGATTATCTCTGGTCACAGCCCTCCCCAGCCAGCGGATCTGAGTGATTTTAATAATTCGCGAGGAGATCATTTCTATTACATGCCTGTTAAAAGAGACACGCCCCCCCCTTTCCCTGTCTCTCTCTCTCACAGGGAGAATTAGAGCTCATCCACAGAGACGTGTCTGTAAATGTCTCAATTAGCTGGCCCCCCCAAGACCGGGGTCAGAATCGGTCTGCAGGGAGGCAGATGGAACAAGGAGCAGGGAAGCGGCTGAGGTCAGCTGGGTAAAGGTGAGAACTCTAGGAGTTCTCTAGAGAACTCTAGGATTCACCAGAGCAGAGTTCTGGTGAATCCTAGCATGGACAGGCTGGCAAACACAGGAGGAAACGTGTTGAGAAGTTGGCATTAATGTGATGAAAACGAGGCAAAAGCACAGCGTAGACAGCCTGGTGAAACGCTCGTGAAAATCCCGGTGACAATCTGCGGGTTCAAAACCAGCAGTCTGAAGAAAAGCTGTGATTTCAGTCCGAGAGCAGTAGTGCACAACTATTACTGCAATCAGCCCCAGTACAACAGCGCCTCCTTCAGGACCCGCCAGCATGCGATTAGCTTTCCAGACGCGAGAACAGTATGTCCAGAACAGCATATGTGTGCAGCCATTTTGCGGTTCACACTTCTCTTGTTAACTCAGTGCTGACAGGTGTGGTTTGGCAGGTAAAAACCGCACACCACGCATCAAAAATAAAATACTGCTTTGTACTAATGTCTGGGGATCAAGCATGAAAACAAACCAGTTTGAAGGTTTATTTTTGAAAGTCTAGAATCGCAGGTCTCCAAAGCTCCAGGACAAAGGGAGTGGCTTTTAGCCAGGGATAACAACATCAGGCCCCGTACAATAAGGCACAACATTTTTCCGGCATTTGAAAAAAAATGAATAGATTTTTTTGCTCATGAGAATCAGGATCCGCGCTCTGCTTAACGCCATGTGCGCTAAGCCATTGAGGACGCATCGGTACCCCGACAACGACGAAGACCGCAGACGATTAAGACCACCGCGCCTTTTACGCATCCTTCGGATTTGCATATTAGCCATGACGTGCTTCAGAGCGTCAAATGATTTAATTGGAGGATGACAAAGTAGTAGAGAAATTGATGCATTAGGGAAGCAATGCATGATACTAAATTTCCGGATATAAAATTATCTTCCTCCCCCCCCAGAAATCATGGACACGGGGGGGGGGGGGGGTATATCTGCACTAAAAAGCTAACAGAGGTCTCAGAAGCAGAGAATGGAAAGGCCATTAAACAAAGTGTCTCTCTTACAGGCCAAATGACTGAATTCCACATTCTAGAAAAATGAGAAAACATCAGCGAAGCACACAGGCAGCCCCCACCCTGTCTCTGAGGGGAATCGCACACTTTCAGTCACTCCGGTGCCAAAACAGGAACGTTACACTAACAAAATTGGCGACGATTTCCAGTGCTGTTGAGGGAAAAGTTTATAAATAAACCAGGGGCATACAGTGGGGGCTCGGGGCATGAGTCTCGGGCTGGTAAGCGGTGTGATTCCCCTCCACCGATTTCCACCGCACCTCTCCACGCCGCATCATCACATGCCCAAAAACACCCACTTCAGAAGCCCATTCTCAAGGCTGTGCTGACACTTCAGCCATATTAGGTCCTAAAAGCACCCATTATCCCCCCACACACACAAATTAACCAATCAGATGGCTACAGGGCATCTGTCATGTGATGATGTCCAGGCCTTTCCAAACAATGTACCGGGAAACTTGAACTGAGTTTGCTGGCTCACTATTGCCTCCGTAGGTTAGGAGGACAAACTATATAAATCCATAAGTAAAAATATAATTCTTTCCTTGGTCCTTGGCAGGAGTAGGGAACCTGATCCATGGAAAGCTGGAGTCGATGCGGGTTTTTGGGGTGACAAACTCAATCAGCCAATAAAAAAGCATCGGTTTTCAACTGCAGTCCAGGGAACCCACTGATATTGGGAAGATTGAGAGGCCATCCGAAAAACCCACACCGGCCTACCATGGAACAGGTTCCCCCGCCGCTGGTCCATGGCATAGCAGAGCCAAAAAGAAGTGCCTCTGAATTCATAGAATGACGTCACCTCTAGAATGAGAGGACATCTGTATGGTTGGGAGGCAGTGGAGTCGACGGCCTGGAAGCTTGGCTGTGCCACACATCCATCTGGGCACATGACAGGAGTCCGCTGTCAAAACGGGGTCCTCCTCCGGCGCCGAGGACCCTCCCCGCTCAGCTCGGCGGCTGGGCCACTTGCTCTCTGCACACACCAGGGTCTAGGGTCTCACCATATGCAGCTGGACTAGGTCCACAGCCTCATCTGACCTCGGACCAGAAGCATCCCTAAGCCTGGTCTATAGCAAGTAAAATTCAGGCAATTTTACAGGGCTGCTGTGTTATCCCACACCTGACAGACACATCTACAAAAACGATGGTTCACTATGTCACTATCAGGCTAAATCAGTGTTTCCCATGCCGCTGCTCGGGGACCCACAGTCAGTCCACGTTTTTGCTCCCTCCCAGTGCACCTGAACCAAACAATCAAAAAGGACCACAGAACCTGTACAGGTAATGCTGCGAGATGGGAAAATGTGGGCTGGAATGAGAAACACGGAGTTAAATAAGCCAGTGAGGTTAAAGGAAGCCCCCCCCCCCCCAACAGAATGTTTTCATTCCAGCCCTACCTTAATCAGGCTTATATGGTCCTTAAGCTAAAGCTGGTTTCAGACTGAATGCACGGCTGACGGAGCTTGTGCAAGCCCTGTGGTCAAAGATGAGCTTTGTTGAACTTTGACCGCTGTGACGCATTGTCGCGCGATCAATAGGAACAAGGCACCGAACCGGGCACAGAAATCGAAACGGAGGAAAAATGTATATTTTCCGTGTCTGAGTTCCCAGAGCTATATCACACAAGCGTAGAATCTTTTTGAATGCGAAATATACATCGTCGCTACTGACCGCGAGCCGGAATAGCAGGAGAGAGTTTTTAGAACCATGCCTGCTCTTGCGCAGAAGCCTCGTGGAGAGCACAGCGCATGCCGTGTTCGGTCTGTAACCAGCTTTGGCCTATTAAGGGCCATATAAGCCTGATTAAGGTAGGGTTGGAATGAAAACATTCTGGCGTTGGGGGCACCAGGAACAGGATTGAGAACCACTGCCTTAGAGGAAGTTGGTGCAATCCGTTAGTCTATGGCAAGCAAGTCCTGGGTAAAAGCAAGCCAGCTCCACAAGCTGCTCAGGCGTGACATAAAGCTGACAGGATGAGGGTTAACGAGGAATCCCCCGTTTAAGAGCCACACAAATGGCCCTGATGGCCTCTGGATCAGAGGGCCGAGATCCCCTGGGGCAGTCAGCGATCTGTGAGGCCCCCAGACCCAGATCAGGCAAGCAGATGTCCGCGGCTCCGGCGGCACGACCCCCGTATCGCCGGGGGAAAACGACGGCTGAGGGACCCCGCGAGTCATTCGCAGCCACTGCTGCTGTCACGGGTCACGGGGGAAGGTGAAGCCGCCCACACAGTGTGTCACTGACCTGTTTGTTTTTAAAGGGACTTTTCAACAAAGACGTGTGACCAAGATGGCAACGCTATAGCTCTCGAACATAGCTGTAGAGAGGCTGGCCCCCCTGCGATAGGGATGCATCCGCATGATGGATGGATGGACAGATAAGCACTGCAGAGCTTATAACAGGCATCCAACCCTAACCAAACACTATTCATTGTGTCAGGGTGAATCCCTTTCTGTACACCTGGACAAACAAGCTCTCAGAATTCACAGAAATGAATGAACCACAGTTTTCTGTGTCTTTGGACGTCATCACAGTCTTTATCCGGAAGGTTCTCTCCTGTGGGGGGGGGGGGGGCTGGGGACATTGGGCATCTCCGTGCCATGTCGACGGTACTTTGGTAGGGGAGGATATCGCCGTTTCTGGATCTATGGACAGACAGCGGGCACGAGTGAGGGGTACATCTGACTGGATGAATGAGGTAGCTTCTCTGAAACAGCACCCACTCTTCCCCACATGCACACATAAGCGCTTCTGATCCCGGGGAATGGAGAACGAATCAGGACAAACAGCGAGGCGCTAGAGGTATAATAACCTATTACATCCACCTGCAGGAGGATCGTCCCCGACCGCGCCGTGCAGGAGTCAGGGAGACGGAGAACACGCCCCTTTCTGTTGCCATGGACACACACGCGCACACACACACAGTGAGCATGGGAGGCCTGTCTTCACCCGGAGACCAATTACCAGCCATGATTTATGTGTCCAGTCAGCAGCAGCTCTCTGGGTCCTCACTCATCTACTCCGGAGATGAGCAGGATTTTTATCAGCTGACCACTGGATTACAGCGGCCCCGTCGGGCCCCTGAGCGGGGGGGGGGGGGCTGGGTTGTGGCTTTATCAGATACCAGCCCCCTCGTTTCCAAGGGGTGGACATTTAACATTGTAAATGGAGCAGAGTGGGCCGGTTGTCCCTTCATTGGCTCTTCGTCGCCGATAATTCTTCTCATTACTGTTTTTATTAATACTCACCATGGGCCTAATGCAGCATAGAGGGAATTAGCTCCCACCGACTGCAGGTGCTGGATGGGACTGTAGGGGGCACTCTTACAGAGATCCTAAAGAAGAAGAATCACTTGCCTCTGCAGAGGACACAGCTAAGGATCATTTGAGGGTACGAACAGCGGCAGCCGAGGTCTTTGGGCCCTGATTGTCTGATTTACGGTGCCACACAGCCAGAGCCCTCTGCAGAGAGAGACAGGCGCACAGGCTAATGTCACTTTGTCCCCATATCGCTGATCGGAGCAGAAGCCCCCGGGAGAAATGCTGTCACTTACCCGACACAAACCAAACATGCCTCATTCTAAGGAATTCCTGCTCTGAGCCCAGTCTGTATCCGACACCTACGAACCACAGTAATGTGCGTTACCATGATAGGACTTTAATTGGTGGGTCCGGTGTCACGTTCTACTGACCCGGTCAGGTACGCAGAAGCGGACCAATCACATGGTGGCTCCTAGACCCGGGACAGAATAGGAAGCTTTGGTGGTGCACGGCGTGGGTGCGAGGATCACACCGGCTTAGCGGGGGCCCCCGACACCTTCGTCGGGCGGCGATGCTGGTTGTTGACGGCTGCCCGAGCGGCAAGACAAGAAGAAAACTAATTACACTGTGATTTTCTAATTACGCGTCACTTTTTAACGCACTGCCTAACAAAACGAGGAATTCACGAAGTGTGGTATATTGGGGGGGCTGAGATAAGGCGCTCCCCCCGTAAAGAAAAAAATGGTCTCTTCCTAGAGATATAGGCTGGATATATTTCAGGCTCTGTACATCATATATTTATCTATTAAATCTGATATTAATACACAGGTATTTGCCAAAGAACCAGCACTGATTACCC
The DNA here is from genome assembly GCA_019775915.2 of Cyphomyrus plagiostoma. NCBI lineage: Eukaryota > Metazoa > Chordata > Actinopteri > Osteoglossiformes > Mormyridae > Cyphomyrus > Cyphomyrus plagiostoma. Next base: position 8,168,298 of record JABFEA020000054.1, read on the forward strand.
AGCAGAACAGTTTCAACCTTAACATTAGGGACTCTACAAAAGCATTGTCCATGAGAAATCCCATAATTTTACATGTACCCATTTTACATTCATTCCAAAGCAACTTACAAAACAAGTAAAGGTTATATTTTATGTGTGCTCCCTCAGATGTGAACCCACGACCTTCATGTTAGTGCAATACTCTACTTGATGAGCTACACAAGCATACTTGATTCTGCTAACAGCGGTTGAGGCCTTCAGAATCTCCCAGAAACATCACCTGGGCTGAAGCGCCATCTGGTTTGCGTTGTTGTCAAGCTCTCTAGGCTGGGCGACCCCCAGAGCCTCATGAACTGGGGCGTCTTAATCCCAGATAATTCCACTCCCACCGTAGGATGAACACGACCATTCAGGCTGGCTTTGTCTTCATTGTTGTTTAATGTCTTCCAAGGGGTTATGCAAAACTTAAGCCAGGCCAGGAAAGATGCTACCAGAAGACAACTACCAGAAGTCCTCACAATGGGAGCCTGCAGGTTTCTTCAGAACCAGAGAGGGCTCGCCCCCTTGATGATGGGCTCATACGATCGTGTGACTTTTCAGCCAGTGTTCTGTAGAATCCTGACTGTAGTCCCTACCAGAAAAAGTGCAGATTCGGGTGTAATAAAGCATTGGACTATGGCATCATCTCCTGTGAAGCTCATGACAGACTGTACTGCCTAACACCACCTCAGATTGATGTGCATTTGGCGCATTCGCTATTCCGCTAGTTGACGTCTTCCTTCAGACGTCAAAATCGGCTTAGCCACAGCTCTTCAAGAAATGTCAGTAGGTTCCATACATCTTCTTCACTGAAGCTCCTGTCAAACATGCCCCAACAACAACCCCGCTCCCAGAGCCAATGAGATCTCAGCTTCAAGGCATGGAGCTAAAATCCTGCCCGCCCTTGTTTTCACACATCCCACATTTCCTTCATCCATTTTGGCTAACAGCTGCAAGTCTACATTGAGTCCGAGCAGTGAAGTTCCAGCCTTATAACCCCAAGAGGCACCATCAGCTGGCAGCACGGACCACGGATTGATCTGTGTCGCGTGAGCAGGTGTTGACCAATCAGGATGAGCCTCCCGGCAAATGGCTCGCCATGGGGTTACTCTACAGATGCTAACTGCCACGCTTAAAGGCACCAGGGCTAAAGACGGTGCCGTGCCATAATTGATTTTTCCTGTAGCAGTCGAGTTGAGAGAAACACTGACATGATTAACGGGGTGGCCTTGGCCCCCGCCAACCAACCCCCCCCCAGTGTCCCTCCCCCTACCAGAGAGCGACACATGCCCCTAGAAAGCAGAGCTCAAGAAAACATCAAACGGGGAGCCAGGATGTTACGGCAGTGAGCAAGGTCAGACCTAGGAGAGCTAGTGACTGGATAGAGGAGGGGGATTTGGAGGATCTGTCCACCTTAGCCTCGGGGGGGGGGGGTGGTGTGGGGCACATAAATGTCTAGGATCCCCAGAGTGGGATCAGAAATGGACCGTAGCTGACCTTTAGTGTCATGTTGACAGGAAAAGCCCTACCTACACTCAGAGATCAATGGAAGGGGATGAATCCATTGGACAACGAGCTACTTTGGGGACCAATTGTAGGCCTCAACTACAAGGAGTGAGGGGGGGAATAAGTGTGGGTCACGAGTGTGGCTCCACCCACAGATCCAAAGGGTTTCTGAAGCACCTCACAGTCTATGTTAGCCCCAGAGCAGCTCTACCATTAAAGGGTATTCATGAGCCATTTGGAGAAAGACGGTGAACAGTCAAAGCCCCCTTTGAAAGATATTTTTTTACAGTATGACTTTGGTTTAGACAAGGAAGTATAAATGTTTTCTGGCAATGATCCAGACAGATCAGGCCTGCACTTGAAGCAACCATCTGTTCCATAGAATAAGAGGGAGCGAGCTTAATCCGCAAAGAGCTGCTCCTTTAAGGAGCGCGGCAAGTCGGCCCCAGGCGAGGGCTGACGGGGAGGTGGGGGGGAAGAGCGGACACCTCAGATTTGGGGCTTTTTGGAAGAAGGGCTGCAAGACTGACACAGCATCTGTAATCATAGCAGCACCATTTCAAGACGGACGTTTTCTTGAAATCATTGTCTTAGACTTAAAGGGCTCTTTCTCCACAACATAATTTTCCAGATGGCGGACGGTGCAGAAGCACCGATCAAACGGCTGCTTAGTGCCCGACGGCCACCAGGGGGGGCTCCCATCTGATCAGTGTGTCAGGATGCAAAACAAAAAACATGAGAAATAGGTTAATCAAATTTTGCTTAGGGCCCCAAAAAGGATTAGGCAAGTCCTGGGTCAAGTGTGGAGACTGTTCTTGCCCAGCGATGCACAAGCCAAGGCAGGAAGTGTCCTCTGCAGCAGTAGTGTACCAAACCTGGACCGGCTGGAGGAGAGTGTGGCCGTTTGAACCAAAGGACTGTGTCTGTATGCTGTGTAGGCTTTGGCGAGCAACCCGAGTATAAAGAGGAAGTACCGGCTCTGTTTGCTAATACTAACAAGCGAGCCGTGTGGGTGTGAATAGGAAGAATAGGACCCGTTTGCTAACACTAACCTGGGAACCATGCAGGTGTGAACAGGAAGTACCATGTGGAAGTCAAGAGGAAGCACACATTTGCTAATGCGAACCAGCGCACCGTGTGGGAGTAAACAGGAAGTACCGTGCGGGAGTAAACAGGAAGTACCATTCGGGAGTAAACAGGAAGTACAGGCCATCTGCCAACCCTGACCAGCAAGCCAACTGGGTGTGAAGAGGAAGTACAGGCCGTTTGCTAAGTCAGACTGGTGAGCTGTGCGGGTGTAAAGAGGAAATTCAGGCACTGTTTGCAGATTCTGCTAAACGACTACAACAATACAACAATACAAGCACTAAAAAGGAGAATTAAAAAAATATATATCCTAAACTGAACCCCTGGGCAGGCTTGCCGTTTCTTTTAAGGGAGGGAAAAGGGTTGTTTGGAGAGCAGTTTGGAATCTAATAATAAAAACCATAAAAGAATTTGAATCTGGCATCCGGCTGGCCGACTCCGGCGTGCGGTGTGGGGCCTGACAAACTGCTCAAAAGGCTCTCGGGGGAACGCAGGCTCCATGCGGTGCCAGCATGCCCATCCGGTGCCAGCAGGCGACCGCGATAGATGACCGCCCCGCCCCAACAGATGTGCCCATGTAACACACAGGCTGCAAAGCAGCACTGGGGTGCAACAGCAGCACAGGAACATCTTCAACTAGAGGCTCGGTCCAGTAAGGTTATGTGCCACTGTGTCATTGGAAGGTCACTGCTTTGAATCTTAATAAATGGCCAACCCCGTGCCCGTAGCCTAAGCTTCACTCTCAGCCGTGTGTGTGTGTGTGTGTGTGTGTGTCTCAAAGCAGAGGATGATGGGATATGTGGAGAGAAGTATTCCAATGTACATAATTGCGTCATTACTTTAAAAAAAAAAAGCTTAACAAATATTAACTGACATTTAAACACTGGCATACAATTTAAATGCAATTATAGGTCAGTCATACTGAAATCAAGATAACTGTTTTGATCAGAAGAGCATTTCAGGGTCCGCTGCAGTATTGTGGGTAAGAATCTGACATGGGTGGACCAATTTCATAGTGATTGTGTGGTTTATGTTCCAGTGGTCCAAACACATGTGCTCAGGTGAACATGTGCAATGTTGTGTGTGTGCGATTCATGTACAATATGTGCTGTGCTTCCTAGAATTCATTCTGAATGACCACAACATGAATTTGAGAAGGGGTTCTAGACTGGAGACCCAAAATATGCCCCCCCCCCTTCCCCCAAGGAAGGCTGACACAGAATCTAGGATCATTTTATGTTCAACGGGACCGGATCCACTGAATGGACACGTTGGCAGGTTTCCACGGCAACTCGTCAAAGGCACACGTCACGAGTGTCACCTCGTCAAAGCCGCTGTCAGCTAGAGACACGTGTCAGAGTTTAAAACAGCTTACAGCAGGATTCCGCTGTCAGGCTTTCCTTATGCAAAAGAAGAGGACTCTGGGATATCTTTCCACAGTCCGTAAATCGTCCGTAAATCACCGCACGCTAAGGAAGACAATCCACCTTAGATGGCATGTTCCACTCACTAAGGGGGGGACCTCTGCACATGTTGTATTTCAGCCCTGAAAGACAGATAATCGATGTCAGACAAACTGACGCGTGTCTACATGGCGTCCGCACGCCGTCGGTGGACCGGGCGGGGTAGCCTGCGGCGTCCCCCAGCTGAGACCGTCCAGGTGTGGCCCACAGACACGCCGCAGCTATTTATACGCTTCTTTCGAACAGAAAGCGAAGAACAGGGAGGGCGAGCGGAAACGGGGCCTATAAATAGGCATATGTGACATTCTGGGGGGGGCTCCTCCTTCCGGGCGGGTGGCCTGCCTGGGCCTGCTGGGTCATGACGTTAACATCCGGGGCGGCCCCCCCCCCGCCAGCCGAGAACTACGTCCTTTGGTCATTGCTCTGATTTTTTTTTCCTTCTTTGAAGTGATAGATGTTATAGTTCATGCGGAAGTGCATTGACATTAGGAATTGTTGGGGGTGGGGGGGACAACAGGCCGTAAACTTAAAAATTAAGCGGCAAGTACTGTGCTGCATCTCACTCCCCAGCTGATGGACCTTTCATGCCAGAGTAGCCGTTAACTGCTCCGCACGCCGATGTAATTACACCGCACTCGACTGCAATCTGGCTTCTCCAAAATGCATCATACTCAGCCACTGTTCCGCTGTACCAACTCCCTTCTTGAACCTTTTATAATCTGCATGAGGTAATCAGACATGTCTATTACGGAGAATGACCATTCAATCTATTCCCCCACCAGAGGGGGGCGCCAGCAATCTCAGAACTGAGCCGATGACAACAAGGGCAATCTTGAGATTCAGGTATGCTGTCATGTGTTCATTTCCAGGTCCAGAGAATAAGACTGGCTCTGCTCAGCCACAGTGCATTATGGGGGATCGACAGAGCCGGGGGCGGTCCGGACGCCACGAAAGGACTGGTCAGCACCGGCAGTATAAGCTCTGATGACCCAGCAGTTTCCAGGGCCCTGGTGCAATTAATTAGCCCAGCTCAGTGTCAGCCGCCTGACGGAAAATAAACGAGCTGACCGCCCCCCTGCCGGCCGCCCACACTGGAGGAAGCATGATGCGGCAGAAAGGCCCTCTGAACTCCGCTTGGGCCAGGAGGCTGTGCTGTCTTGAGATACCCCCTCTCCCCCAACCCCAAGCTCAAGAAAGCCCCTCTGGGACAGACCAAGTCATCCATCTCAGTCACTGGCCTGTGAAGAATCTGGTTAGCTGATGCCCATCACCGCGGCGACAGAAATACCGGGAGTCACCGCACTGGCGTGAGACAAGCAAGGAGGTGCGGCCTGTCGTCACACTACTACATTTTGCCCTAAGGTCACCGTGAAGGTGGATCGGTGGCCTGGTGAAACTTCACACACAGAGAAAAACACGAGGAAAAATTAATCAGAGACAAGGAACGAAATGGACACATGGAGACTGCTGGTGCCTCAGATAGAGAGAGAGAGACAGAGAGAGGGAGAAGGAAGGAACAAGAGGAAGCTTAACACCATAACTGCTGCCATTCTTGCAGGCACGTCGCAGCCTGACGTAGCCTCAGCGCCCTGCCGAGATCAGCCTTTCGGAGGGGGGGGCTAGTGAGCAGGGGGAGGGGGGGATGCACTGGGTCGCACACAGCGCGCCACAGAAAACCCGGTTTACAAAAAGCCATCTGTTCCATTACCTCAGCCCATTGTGGCTAATTACACCCCGGCCCGTCTGCGGGGTGACACTCTCGCGTTCTCCAGCTGAGCACTAAATCTGCCACGTGCCCAGCGCCCCCCCCACCCTCCGGCGCGCCTCGGCTTAAAGGGGGGTGAGTCTCGGAGAGGCCCGGCTCACAGACCCAAGGCTGCACCCGGAACCTCCAATGGCGGCTCCTGAGCCGGATCACACCGCATTCGCCCTGAGCCGGGATCCGCGCTACTCCAGCGCGCATCTTAACCAGTGTCACACTGAACCCCCCCGTTGGGGGGGGGGGGCAGCAGCGAACATCTGAAGATCCAAAACAAGGAGAAAAAGCACAATGAGATTGGCGGCCATTTTGATTCTGACTGCTGCGGGAAGCAGAGGAAGACCAGTATAAGGCGGGGGCTCAGCAGGCATGTGACTCAGGGGGTTAGATCAGAAGGTTGCTGGTTCAAGCCCCCGAGCGATGTCACTGTGGGGTCCTTCAGTAAGGCCTCTCACCTGAGGGACTGTCAGACGCTGCTTTCTCAAAAAAATGTACATTGCTTTGGATAAAGGTGTAGGCTAAATAAATAAAATGTAAGAAAAACATAAGCAAGTCGGTCTATAGTCTAGTGAGGGGAAGCCCTGCCCATTTTTCAGATGGGGGAGGGGCATCCTCGGGGTGCAAGGTCTACAGATCCGGGCCCCTGGTCCCATGTGGCGTCTGCCTGGCTATCCCTGCACCCTAACCCCTCCTGCTGTTGAATGTCCAGCTTGGCATCATGGTCATTTAAGCGCAGAATGCATATAGATGGGGAAAAAAATGTCTTTGGGAAAACAAAAAAACAGTAGCAATACATAGACAATAGAGGGAGACAGGCTCCCCGGAGCAGGGTTCGAGACAAAAGACAGCAACAAAAAGCAATGTAGCCCCTTCGTGTCAATGGGATGAACACGGTGTCAGTGTAACAGTACAGAGTTATTCAGGGTGTCACCTGTATCCAGATGGAGGGGTTAGGGTGTGAAGTTTATCTGAGGTTATTTTGAGGGTAATTTATCACTGAAAACCCATCAATATCCCTTAGAACTCAGTGGGGGCTGCCTGGGGGGCGCTTTGAGTTATCAAAATTATTATTCCCCAAAATTACATGCCCTTAAAAATATGAAAAGTGGAAAAGTTCATTCCCAGTTGGCTGTAATTTACATAGTGGGGGGAGGACGCCGACCCCGCCCCCTCTTCCCATCCTCAAGACTGGCCTTCACTCCTGCTTAATCAGTCCAAGCTTGGAGCAGGTTAAATACTTTTTAATTTGAGGATTTGTGCCCATAATAGTAAGGAGATTTTCTACATTGCTGCCAAACTGCATATTATCAGTCTAAAAGAACTTAAGTCATTTCAGTCTCTTTGCCTGTGTACTTCAGACATAAAGTGTGAAATTAATCTGTGTGAGTTAGCAGGACAGAATAAGATGTTAAGACAATAAGGGGACCTTTCACATGCTTATACACATTATAGTCATGATGCAGCCCAGAAAACAACTAAACGCTTCCTTTGTTATGGCTCCTACATGGGAAAACTGAACTGCGGAACGCCTACAGCTCTGGAAAAAATTAAAAGACCACAGCACCAGCACAGACCACCCAGCACCAGCACAGACCACTCAGTCCTTAATTTATGGGTGTGCGTCTGTGAATAATATATATTTTTTACAAACTGCAGCCCGGCTCTTCCTTCTTTCTCATTAATGAGGGGAATCTTCCTTGCTTTATGGGGCTTCAGTCCTGCTTCTAGGAACCTGATATGAACTGTCCTAGCAGTGCACTTCACACCTGCACTTAATGTTTCCCTTTTGACTGTCACTTGATGTCATCCTCCGATTCATGAGGCACTGCTGGATAAGCTGACGGTCATCTCTGCCATTAGAAAGTCACTTCCACCCTGGCTGGTTTCTGGTCGTTCCCAGGGTCTCCTGCTTCACCTTGTTCTTGTGTCATGCTGTCTTAGAAATTTTGAGCATGGAAGCAACCAGCCACGTAGCCTTCTGCCAGCAGAACCAGGATTAAACCAGGATTTAAAAATGCAGCTTTGTTTAAAAATATACAATGATCTCTTCATTTTTTTCCAGGGCTTAGGGTCATAGTGAAACCAGGATCTTCTCCCAAGCAACACAGGGCACAGGGCTGGGTACATCCTGCCAGTCCATCACAGGGCACAGGGCTGGGTATATCTCAGACGGGATGCCAATCCATCGCAAGGCACACACATGTACTGTAAATACTCACATAGTATCACATGAATCATCCCGGGCTATAAAACTATAAAAAGCGTGGACTTCTGGCAAACCACTGGGAACAGCCACAGTGCACAGTAACCCTAACTGCAGATTATATTCTTTCTAAACAGTCTAGATGACATTCTTATGGTCATAGTGAAACTTCCAGGCTGGAGCGCGAGCTTTCATGACATGTCGACGCCGATGAGGAGAGAAGCAGTGGAGGTTGGTGTCATGGGCCCAAGCGCTGATTGGCACTTTATGTCCGTGCTGAAAATCTCACCCATGCATGATTGGAAGTCTGTTTAGTTGCGGGCTAAACTCAGGATTCTGGAACTGGGGTCTGTAATGACATCAGAGTTGGCGGGGAGGGTCTAGGGACCGCTGTCCTGCGTCTCACCCGTGATCCAGGCCAGGGAGCAGGATATGAGGGAATGTTATGCCCAGCTGATTCAGGGAGGTTTGAAGAAAGAGATGGAATGGGGAGGCAACATCTGTCAGTGCTCAGGCCCACACCAGGCTGTCTGATCCCCGGCGCCTTGGGGACAGTAGGCGTACGTGGATGCTTCTTTACACACACAGACATACACCGTAACACATACACACGCGCAGAAAAGCATGCAGACACACACACGCTAGGACATTAGCTCAGCATGGGCCCCTACAGAGAGTAAAGCCTGAAAACACATACAGAACCTTACAATCAGCACTGCACACACGCTCCCCCAGCCTACTCTCTGTTTCTCCAGAGAGGCTGCCTCCCCCCCCTTCCTTACAGCACAATGGCAGCCCTGTCGGTGGTGGTGGTGGGGGGGGGGGGGGGTTATTTTAAGTTCAAGGATCAAAAAGGCGAAAACGCTCCGAAACGCCCCGCACCG
>JABFEA020000054.1:8239656-8250451 GCA_019775915.2 Cyphomyrus plagiostoma
CCCCCCCCCCCCCCCCCCCCCCCCCCCCCCCCCCCCCCCCCCCCCCCCCCCCCCCCCCCCCCCCCCACCACAAACATCCAAAAGCAGCCCCTCACAAGTCTCCAAAACGTCCAGCTCTTTCAGTGAAACGTGTACAACACCCAGTGCCCTTGACTTTAATGAAGGATAACACCCGCCACCTAAAGGCACAGACAATCTGTAAAGTGTGGAACTCGCACCCCAATCGCAGACACCCCCACCCCACCGCCTCAGGAAGGTGCCCACCGGCTGATTGTTCTCACTGAGCTTCCTATAGATACAAACAGGCCGAGACCCTTGCAGGCTGTTCTGAACATTGATTGTTCTAGACCATCGCCATGGTCACCACACAAGGAAAGGTCAGCATGCCCCTAGCAGCCCGCCGGCCTTCAATGACAGCGTCACGCTAAACATCCGTCTAAACCTGACAGACACAAGGAGGAGGGCGGGCACCGACACAGACTGCAACCCTTCATGGAGGAATCCGGCTGCACGAGAGACCTCAAGACCTCAAGACGCCCAAGCCATGCTTCGATCTGCACGTCTGTCTCAGAACAAGAGTCTGAAATTCTCCTGACGGCCATAAATCCTCCAAGGTAGTTGAGGATTGCAGATGTAGCTGGTGAAGAACATCCAACTGCAAAGGTTCAGAAAGAGAGAGAGACTAAAAGACCTGGTGTCCAATACAGATCTCCACAGCTCTTCATATATATTACATAACCCATAATAATATGAGATTATATTATATACATAACCTATAAAAATTCTCTACAGTGCTACTCAATCCCCTCAAAATATTCTACAATGCTATACAAACTACAAAAATACTCTACAAAGCTACCTAACACAATAAAATACTCCACAACGCTACAAATGTTAGCATTCAGCCTTAATCTGGGTAGGATTTGGTCCTTACAGTCCACATACTCAAACCACAAGAAAGCTCCTTTCTGTCCCAGAGGCTAAAACAGACCCACAGGATAAGAGACACGTCTATTTATAGGTCCAGACACAACAGCGTGTGACACAATATGACCGTGGCACGTTGAGAACCCATGGCAGTCAATCGTGCAGACGAAGGAGTCAAGCGGACGGGGGGGGGCAGCGGGGCGAAGAGCGCCCCCCCTCGACGTGACACCGAGCGGGAGCCCGTCCCCAGCTGCGCGCCGCGGTCGAGAGTCCCGTGTCGCTGACGTCACGGGCCTCAGTCTCCCTGCCAGCTCACCAGTTAAATTTAGCAACTGGGCCCTTCTCCCGGAGAACAGTAACAACGTGATACCGGGAGCGCTTTCTGCACGACTCGTTGCATCAGCGCTAAACAAAGTTGGGGGGGTTGATTTGCTACTGAGCCTCCGCGTATTCCGGCTGAGGAATACTTCCTCTCGTAACACTGGCCCCCAAAAATAAGCCGTGAGCAAACGACGGGGTACAGGACCTACAAACCAGCAAGAGCCAGCTATGGGATTCCAGCTGCAAATTCCTGACAGCTTCACGGACGCACAAAGACAACGAGTTGCACATGTCCGTTGGTGATTCACCCAAGTTATCACCCAGGATTCGATGCTAGATCTGAGACAGATCACCACCACTGATTTACTGAACACGTTAATGAATGAAACTTTATTCTCATAATACATTCGGTGCAATTAAACAGTTCTGCTACTCAGGTCATTAGAAACTACCAACAAAAAAAATCAAGGGACCAGATAAATAACATAAAAACGCAGACATAGACTAAAGGCACTAAGAAAATGAATGTACATTTGGCACCTTAACAGTAACATAAGAAATATCTAATCGCTATTTATCTAGTTACTTTAAATTTTTGATTGCACACCCTGAATTATGATACCATTTCTGCCGGCTAAGTTTTCCCTTTTTCTATGCATTTTGCTTTTCCTGTAGTGACCACTTGTGGCTAGCTTGGGACGCGAGCCTGCTTTAAGGTTTCGCCATTTCCCTTTTAACAGGAAGCTCGCTTTCCTGGTTCTGCGCGGCTTTGATGTAGTAACAGAGGCATCAAACACTTTCCTATGGCGATTAATGCTTCTTTTCTTCTTAAACACATACTTTCATCTTTTTTAAAAAAAAAAAGAATAAACGAATTACAGCATTGCTTCCTGTGCACCCATTGTGAAACTGAAAAACGTACTTCATTTACTTTATTTTTCGTTTCCAAATTAAAACTGTATCCTTGAAAATTTTGCCACTTGCGTTTCCAAATACTGTGGAGAGACCGAGGGAAATTGTGTTTAACATCCAACGCGTAAAAAAGCGACTCAATATACATTATATTAAGTATCGGACAGGTGCCAGTGCTTGCTGATGATGTCAAACTAAAACACGGTATGAAATGCCTGCCAATAAATGCACGTCCCTGCAAGCAGCAGTGAACCGGCCGTGTCACACAGAGAGGCTTAAATGCTTCACGATGTAAAACCTTTAGACCCCCCCGCAGATAAAGGGGTGCCAGACTCGGTGGACAGGGTGCCTTCGTGCCAGACCTCGGTACAGCAGCCCGGAGGGAGGGTCACCGGGGAACGCTGGCTCCCGGAACGCGGGATGGGACATGCCGCAGATCCGCAATGTGACAAACCAGCCCGTTTAGGACGGAGAAACCGAGGGGCCGTTTCTACACCTTCCCGTCTCCTTTCTCGCATTTTATTTACCTATAAATAAAAGCTACTTTGTTTAAATGACAGTCGTTGTCTATTGTAATAGAGACGCAATTAAGAAAAAAATACCCAGTGCGATTTTCTCTTATTACTCCAACAGGCAGATTACCTAAAAAATAATGAAATGCTAATACTTTTCTTTAATACTAAATACGACATATTAAATATTCCGCCTCGTATATGTGATGTATGGAATATAAGCATTTCATGCAATACACATAGAAAGATAAACTTAATTGCGATTATTACTAATGGTTCGATAATAAAATCGGGGGTCTCTGGCTAGTCGCTGCTCCGGCAGCCGACCTGAGAGGGTTACTGTATCTTTAAGTGGTAATCCCTCTAAGTGTAAGTGTTTGTTGTCTAGCAGTTAATGGGCGGCTCGGTGGAGTGTCCACACTGGCCGGTGGGAGGTCCCTTCCCATTACAGCCGCCGCCGCCTCCTTAACACGCCATTCCTCTCATCGCCTCCACGGTCGCAGCGCTGAACCATCAATCCCACGCCAGATCGTCAAAGAGATGCGATTAATAGTGCGTACATGAAATGCAGAGTTTATTGTGTCGCTGCACACGAAGTCAAGCATTTGGGTCTGGAGACGGTGATGCTTCCGCAGGGTCAGGCGCCGGGGACCGACGGCATTTCACGCCGGTGCAGACAAAGCGCCCGCGATGCCCCGATCGCTTGCCTTTCATCACGGACACTTCACCGCGATCGACGCGGAAACGCTCAGATTGAAGGTCCCCCGTACAGGCGGCGCGACGAACCCCAGTAATCCGCGTTTTAAGATCGGTTAGGATAATATCTCACCGTGGTAAAATCCGGCGCGGTAAAGTTTTAATAAGGCACTAAATGTGCTTCTTAAAACGAAAAGCATGCACTTCAAAAGCAGGGTATAGTTGCGACAGGGATGCGTAACACGTGAAGACAATAGCCACCCTGAAGTGTCCCATTGTCAGTCTGGTGCGATGCTTCCTATACTCCCCCCCGTTTGTTTTCATACCCTGTAACACTTGATAGCAGCTAATTACACATTTACTTGCTGAAAAAGCCACACTTTCTCAAAACAAAACTGCCCTTTCCGCAGCAGATGATATAAAGACTGCAGCGTATTTTCAAAACACCGAGCTTAAAGCAGCGCGTGTCTGGATACACACACGAGTACATGCGCGTCTTCTCGCTTTTTGTAGTATGATCAACTGAGACTTCAGACCGCAGCAAGCTGACGATTGCGGGGAAATACTTTGACAAACATTACCAAAAAATGCATCCTCATCAAAAGAGCTGGTGAGACTTAGAGCCAGTAACACTAACTTTAATATGACAACCATGTCAGTAAATACATAAACCTGTAAATATAGCGGATGCTGCACAACAATGAAACGAAATCAAACAATGGTTTTCCTTACCAAACTATATCAACCACAAAAATGTCTCTTTTCTGCAAAAGAAACACTCAAATGTATATACAACAAGAGGCACTCTGTATAAATGACACATCTTCAGCAGATTCTAAATAAATAAAAATCAACATACACCTCAGGATTAAAGTTTCTGCTTTTTTGATTACCTAAATTATGAACACAGATCGGCAACAGTTTACAACCCCCCCCCCTCCCTCCCCCGTCAAGATAACCCAATACTAGAGCAAAAATACTTTTACAAATATGTTGTTCAAAACTGTGAAAAAACCGCCATCTGTCATGCACCAAATGGCAAACCTAAAGAATCTCTCAACTTTTTTTTTTCTTTTTTACGTCGGGAGGGGTGTGGGACACAGGGGTCGAGAAGGTGGTCTTAAGCCGTCCTTACCGCGATCAGCGTGCTATTTCTCTGTTCTGTTGTGCTTGCCGACTCAGGGTCTTGCTGTTTGTTTTGCTGCTTATTATGTGCCGATTTCTTAACCCTCTGCTCCAGGCTCCTCTGGTACAGGCTGACCGTCTCTCTGCGTTCAATCTCCAGCTGTTCAACGTGTGCTTGCTGGTACCTGGTCTCACAGTTGACATGGTGCCTCCGACAGCCCTCGATCCTCTGCCTTAACCTCTCCACCACGGTACTATGCTTAGGCATCACATTATTACCGCTGCCTCCGGCTCCGATGCCACCGTTTATGTTATTGTTATTAATGCAAATACTACTGCCGTTCGCAGTAGCGGGGGTGGCAAAATCCCCCATCATATAGTCTGTGCACAGTATTTTGGAAGAACTTTCTCAAGCCTCCTTCAGCAAAAGTAATTCCAGGGGGAAGAAATAGGGGATTCAAAGGAGTGCAAACGAGCGGCGGCCGCTTCCCCTCATCGGGAAAAATGTGTCATTCAATCACTCAGTACCATTAAAACAATACTCTGGTCGGTCTGCAAAACAGACAACAATAGCGGAGCGCAACTGACCAAACTCAGCGGTCGGTGCTTCACTCGCTCCCACCGGCACCGGATCGCTGCATTTAACTCGGCAGAAGATCCCGATGTTACAGGCGATCATCACACATCGCGGACAATGTTTCAAGCACGCAGCTTTATCGTGCTGTCCTTTAGGAAAAAGTTTTGTTGTTCGCAGCGCAGGGGCTCCGGAGTAGTTTCGCGAACTCGCATCTCATTCACATTTTCCCGTGAAAATCCCCCGAGCGCCAGCAAGTCCGTCCAAAAGCCCGGAGGTGAAACGCGCAAAAGCCAGATCCCGAAAGACGCCGATCCGCGGGGTCGCTCGCAGCTGCCTGCCACCATCACAATGATCAAGTGCTCTCCTCCTCCTCCATGCCAGCGGAGTGATATCAGGACAAGGGCTGAGTAAAAAGCAGCTAGAGGCTGTGAGCAGCCTCGGCAATCGCACGCAAAACGCGGAGCGGAGCCGCCGAGCGCCCGGACGTGGACGCGCCAGTGACCGCTTGCGCATTCATGAAGGGGCGCATACTTGACACAAAAAGTCGGATACGGCTGTATGTCTGGCATTAACACATCTAGATATTCAGGCTTTCCAAGTAATCTGTGGTTAAACATATATATTTGTCTCGCTCGTTCATTCAACTGGATTGTTTTTGTGGTATTTTATATTACATTCCCCTTAGATTTCAGCACCCATATTTTAATCCATTTCCAAACACCAAAGAGGCCGCCAGTTTTATATAGTTTTTCTTTTAGCAATAACAGTCGTTTTGTGTTTGATTTAGTACAGACATGAGTTTCGGGAGTGTTGGAAGTTTTTTTTATACTCAAACAGCAATAATCTGACCTTCATTGCGTTCCAGGGTTGTTTTTAAGGGTTTTCACAACGTGCCGGGTGGCCAGTCAGTATCAGGGCTTGCTGTTTAGCGCGTACGTGACTCCAGTGCCTGAAAGAGGCTGTCAGCTGGGGGCACCGTAAAGCGGGGGGAGCGTTAGGACGATTGCAAGGGTCCCCGAGTGACTGCAGCCCTAAAAATTTGGAACATAATCCGAGTAATATGGGTTGGGGGCCCAAAATCTTAAACAGCACACCTGAATGTAGCTGCATGTAGACTCACTTCTGAGTGCAGGAATAGCATTCCTACTGAGATGATAGGTGACCATTCCTAATTGGCATTTTCCCTTCTTCTTTAATAACCACCCTTCTGATCTCCCCACTTGCCGTATTCCCATGATGCCTTGGAGCGATGACTGTGCTGCCAGGTAACCAATAAGCACTTATCTGGGTTGTTCTCCTCTGCACTCTATAGAGTCTGAATCCACGAGGAACTGGCTGGCATGTTGTGATTAGTATGCACCCCAGTGCTCGGAAAAAACACAATAAACATACATCTGTATCTTTTTTCCCCTCCTCCTATGTACATTTAATTAATTAATTTAGTAGATGTTTACATCCTGAGCGACATGCGGTTTTTGAGAAAGCAGAGTCCCTGGAAGTTTTATAGGGGCTAAAGCCCTTGTTCAGGGCCACCCCCCAGCCACCCCCTTCCCCCCAGGACTTCTAAGTGGAATGATGATATTCCTCCAGGCCAGATGTCTGTGTAGGGGGTGTTGTGTGGATTGCTGGGTTAACTTGCTGTGCCTGTGATCGGAAGGTTGCTGGTTTGAATCCCGTGCTCAGCAGAGTCGCCGCGTGTCCATTAGGTCCTTGAAGGTCCTGAAATACTCCAGGTGTGATGCAAGGATACCTGAACCTAGACCAGGGTTTGCTAAATCCAGTCCTGGATGCCACAATTCAACACAGTTTCCAGAGATTCCGGTTCAAACACACCTACTAAACCAGCAGTGGCCAATCTTATCTGCAAAGAGCCGGTGTATATGCAAGTTTTTGGGATAACCTGTAGGTCAGCTGATCAAACCCAGGTGCAAAAACTCTTCAGCCAATCAGTCTTCTGATTAGTAATCTAACTAGGGAGTTGCAGCAAAAGTCTGCATACACAGCGACCCTTTCTGGATAAGACTGGCCACCCCTGTACGACCTAAGGTTCCCGGTCATCTCTATGCTTTTGGAAAAAATGCACTTGTATAAAACTCAACTAAACCTTTATTTCAGTTATCAAGGCAATAATTCACATGCGTCAGACAGACCACAAGCCTCGGGTATCGAGCCATTTGATTGGTGTAAAGGCTGTGAACTATCACCCCAGAAGCCTGATCACAAGACAACCCAGACAGACCTCTCATTACCGGGCTCAACCTTTTGGTAACTAGTTCTGTACAGACGGAAGCTAAGAGAGTATCTTAGGGTACAACAGCAACTCACATTGCTTTAGTAAACAGCAGTCCATCCGTCTTCCAACTGTTTATCCTGGTCGGGGTCGAGTGAATGAATGAGTGACAGTTACATTTATATGGCACTTTTCAAGACGCCCCAAAGCGCTTTACAGAACCAATGGGGAGCCACTTCAACCACTATTAGTGTAGCTCCCACCTGGATGATGCGACAGCAGCCATTCAGCACAAACATGTTAACTACACAGTAGCTTAGGTGGTGAAGGGGCAGGAGAGGATTCATAAATTAGATGTAGGGGTTGATTAGGAGGCCACAACACTGGATTGGATGTCAATCAGATCAAATAATATGACTAAAAATGATAAGAAATAATTAGAATAGTGAGACCTGGGAGTATTCCACAAAGCGGGATTTCCCACATAGCTAGATAACTTAAGCCTACTGTGAAAACTGTCCAGTAGGCGGAGATGTACTACTGGACAATCCTTAAATCTAGCAAATGAAGAAATCCCCCCCCCCCCCGCTATGCCCGAATTCATCTAAAACAAATGCACTTGTTCTCCTTGGTCCTCTGAAGTGTTTCTGTCCATTAAAGGGGGGGAGGCGTCTGATGGAGTTTGATTAGCTGAATCCTCCCTGGGATGGGTGCGGGGTCGGGTTGCCTCGGCAAGGCAGTTCACCCAAACGGTCATTGATCAATTCCAGACGTCGAGCTTTACTATGACACAGCTGTTACTGACAGGTCGCCCTGAAGCTTCGGAACTCTTCCACGTTTTTAGCTCACATGAAATAGTTAACATTTCTTTCACTTAAAATGAAGAAAAGCCGGTCTCGGGCTTTACTGTCATGTCATCCATATGCAGCCACACAGTGGCACGAAACATTCCTTCAGGACCACGGCGGAACATACCAACTGTAAGTGGCAGGGGGCAGAGGGATCTACAATACTTACAGTGCAAAATAGGGGGGCTGTACACTGTCAGAAAAAAAAGAGTGCCAATTTGTACCTTTGCCTGTCTCTGGGGTTGACTAGCTAAAGGTACAATTGGGAGACCCTTGAGGGTACAACCCCCAGGGACCAGCAAAGGTACAAATTGGTACACGTTTTTCTGACAGTGTACACACAGGTTTATATACATATTGCATGTCACTGGGGTTGTACCCTCAAGGGTCTGCCAATTGTACCCATAACTGTAGGTAATTGTGCCTTTTCAGGTACAGAAATGGACTCTGAGGAACATTTCTGTACTATTGATGGTACATTAATGCTAATTGTACCTTTGGGATGTTCTTAAAAGGTACAGCAAACTGACAAGCAAAGATATATATTTTTACCCTTTTTTTCTGAGAGTGTGTGATAGTAATTATTTTACTAGATTGCTTTGCAGTTTAATCTGCTGAATGTACATTTGTATGTATGTATGTGTGTATGTATCTATGTATGTATGTATAAATGTATGTTACTACAGAAATCCAGGTTAGGATGTGTTGTAGGGTTGGGGTCTTGAACCAGTACCTAGGCTAACTACACGCTGATCCTTGAGCAGTCCGGTCAGACCACTAGGCGTGGTCCCCGTGTGACTCGCTGGTGGGAGGTGGATCCAGACAACGTGGGATCGCAGAGTCATCGTGCAGTTGCAGAAACCGTCATGAGAAAGGCCCCTTTCTTTTAACTTGTATCACTTCAGCCGTGACAGCGGTTAGCACCGGGCCTAGCGGAGTCACCGTCAGCAAAGACACGAAAAACTAACCAACACCAACAGCCCACACGTCAAGCACGGGCAAGTCCTTGCAAGGGAATATGACTGCACCGTGCGCCTAAGTGCAAGTCACGCTTAGGCGAGCCATGATATAAGAGTTAATGCGGGCGCTGCATATTGCGGCACTGCGGAGGGTGATTAATCAGCCATGCGGCATAACGAAACCACAAAACACCTGAGAAAACCAGCCTGCGAGCTACCATGCGACGGCTCCCTGAATCCAAGCTAAACATACATCCACACACATTCACTCAGTATGATAAAAGCAGGCTGGCCTAGCAGGACCAAAATGTAGCGACATAAACACATGCCATCTGTCCAGTGTATGCTTTCATAAATCACAATGGGTCTTTAAAATGGTCTTTGTATTGACATTGACACTTAGTTTAAAGTGTGTTTATAAGGTTAAGGTTAGGGAGTGTGTGTAATTTATATATAAGGTTAGGGAGCATGTGTAGCGCATGTAAAAGGTTAGGGAGTGTGTGTAGCATGTGTATAAGCTTAGGGAGCGTGTGTATAAGCTTAGGGAGCGTGTGTATTGTATGTATAAGGTTAGGGAGCATGTGTAGCATGTGAATAAGGTTAGGGAGCGTGTGTAGCATGTGTATAAAGTTAGGGAGCGTGTGTAGCGTGTGAATAAGGTTAGGGAGCGTGTGTATCAGGTTATGGAGCGTGTGTATTGTATGTATAAGGTTAGGGAGCATGTGTAGCATGTGAATAAGGTTAGGGAGCGTGTGTAGCATGTGTATAAAGTTAGGGAGCGTGTGTAGCGTGTGAATAAGTTTAGGTAGCATGTATAATGTGAGTATAAGGTTAGAGAGCATGTGTATAAGCTTAGGGAGCGTGTGTAGCGTGTGTATCAGGTCAGGGAGCGTGTGTATTGTATGTATAAGGTTAGGGAGCATGTGTAGCGTATGTATAAGGTTAGGGAGCGTGTGTAGCATGTGTATCAGGTTAGGGAGCGTGTGTAGCGTGTGTATCAGGTCAGGGAGCATGTGTATTGTGTATAAGGTTAGGGAGCGTGTGTATTGTGTGTATAAGGTTAGGGAGCGTTTGTAGTGTGTGAATAAGGTTATGGAGCGTGTATAATGTGTGTATAAGGTTAGCGAGCAAGTGAAATGTGCATATAAGGTTAGGGAGTGTGTGAAATGTGCGTATAAGGTTAGGGAGTATGTGTATTGTGTGTATAAGGTTAGGGAGCGTGTGTATTGTGTGTATAAGGTTAGGGAGCGTGTGTAATGTCTGTATAAGGTTAGGGAGCGTGTGAAATATACGTATAAAGTTGGGAAGTATGTGTACTGTGTGTATAAGGTTAGGGAGCGTGTGTATTGTGTGTATAAGGTTAGGGAGCGTGTGAAATATACATATAAAGTTGGGAAGTATGTGTACTGTGTGTATAAGGTTAGGGAGTCTGTGTAGTGTGTGTATGAGGTTAGGGAGCGTGTGTATAAGGGCAGGGCAGGGCACAGAGCCGTGTTTGTGGCCCTGCTTGTCCACTCGGCTAGTGCTGAAAGAATGACAGGAATGTTGGCCCCTCCACCCCCACAGTCCTGGGTAACTGCGGCAGCCGGCTGCCCTCTCTAGCTCCCCATCCCCCGCCTGCCGAGCTGGCGTCCTCTGGCCCATTTGTTTCCTGACACAATTGTATTTCCTGAGTCTGACAGGGTGTG
>JABFEA020000054.1:8250531-8264123 GCA_019775915.2 Cyphomyrus plagiostoma
GCCTGAGGGAGCCAGAGCTGCATGGGATTTTCCCCGCTGGTGAAGCACGGTGAAGCCCAGTAAAGTTATTTACTCTCTTTTACTCAACGTCCAAACGGTGCAGCTGCGAAACTGCACCCGCAACCTGCGTCTTATTAAAACACAGTTATATCCCCAGCCTGTTGATGGGCACGGAGAGAGTGACCAATGGAAATGCAGCAGAAGCACTAAGGCTGATTCCACTGGCCTGCTGTTAGTGGCACATAAATAATAGATCATATTATTCTGGTGAATTTCTGCACCAATAATGGGGAAGTGGTGTGGCTGGACGGAGGGACGGGCGGATGGATGATTTACTGTACTTTGTATAATGGGTTAGGGTGAACTGGATAAATACTACGAGGAACACATTGCGTTAAGAATACAAAGGTTATAGGTTCAAATCCCAGCAACCCCCTTATTAATTATACCCTTTTTTCTACTGTAAGTTGCTTTAGAAAATAGTACCAGATAATTCTAGTATCTGCATGTTATTCTTCTTTTGAAGAAGCTGGTCGTGGACATGCTATGTTGGTTTAGTTTAAAATATCAAAATCACCCTTTTCCGACATTTCGGACAAACACTCCAAAATCCAGAGTCCCCTTTCTCTGTCTCTGACGTCTCACAGCTGACGCGGGTGACATCTCAGGACACGGGGAGGCAGAGCGTCACGTAAAATAAGGCAAGGCAAACAGCTGGGTCACATGACACCTGGGGGCGAACAGCCGAGTCACCTGACAGAAGTGTGTTTTCCATTGAAAACGCCTTTGAGTATAGTATTCTTTCCATGATATGGTGGCTCACCCATTATTTGAAGACAAACCATTATACTTAAAATAGACTTTGTTCTCGAAGCAAATATTCCTTTTCAGCAAATCCCATTAAAAGTGCTTGCACAGGGAACCAATCAGGGTTGTACAATTTAAATATAGCCAGGTCCATCTGCCACACAGGCGAAACGGATCTATGCTTGGTTCACTGGTAGTGGGGAGCTGCCATTTCAACCTGCCACTGGATTAGCGCCACCTAGAGGCATGTCAGGCCCCCGCTGTTTGCCTGGATTCCTCATGCTGGTGCCAACAGTCCTGCTTGGCGTCATGTAACGGCACAGTGAAATCAGAGCCAATCAGGGAAGATCCTATTGGATTTCTAACCAATATGTGGCACATAATGACAGGATGATGCTGCAGGGGGCAGTACTACTGCTTCACCCCATAGGTTGGGGGCTTTAGCTACACTACTAATTTCTTACCAGACGTGAAATTACACACAATAAATTACATATACTTTCTCATCATTATTCTTAAAAATGTTCAGTTTTAATCCAATACATTTTATACAAACTGTCTTGTGTATTTAAGGTCTGATTTAGATGAAGCTGTTCAGGAGATTAAATTGCTATGTTTTCTGGACCGTTATGGACCTCAGTCAAACCTGGATTTCACATTAAATACGCTTAATGTTGCTTCCAGGAATGACTTATGAGATGACATTACAAGGCATGAGAGTCCCACTAGCTGTGTTTTAAACAGTGCGACTGTTTTGTGGAAAACATAAATCAAACCTTATAGGTAATGACATTCTCCACTCGCCTGCTATGAAGATACATGCTCGCTGGTTGACTATTAGCCCCCCAGAAAACCTTTGTCTTTGCTGTAAGGAAGCCCTTCTCCGAATGGCCTACTCACGCATCCGTCATGGTTGGTCGACACAGTGAGACTGTTGTAATTCCATCCAGGTCCTTCAGAGCATGACTAACTTCCCAAAAGCCCTTGATATCGTCCTCTGCTCTTGGATGATGGGATACAAGGTCTCACCTTCCATGTGAGAGATGGACAAGGTCAGGTTGGCTAGCCCTTGTCTTATTACAGAGATTTGGTGGGGGGGGGAGGGGGGGGCTGCCAGTATTTTCAACACCTGCTTCACCCCCCCCCCAGGGCCACGCTGACCAGCCCTGGGAGGTAATTGCACCCTTAATGGATGGGAGAGAAGAACGGCACACGGCAAGATCAATCATGATCTGGACGCGGCCTGCAGGAATCCTGAAAGCCCGACTTGCACAAGGGTTCTATCTGAGGACCTTCGCTGGTGGGGGCGTCGAGGGGATTGACTTCAAAAACAAGCACAGCCCCAACACTTTGTCAAAATAGCTTCGATGCAGCACAAAATCAATCCCGCTTTAATGCCTCGCCGTGTAGAGATTGATTACGGCAGCGATCACACTGCCTCCTGCAGCTGACCGGGCCTGCTGACGGCACACGGGGTCTCCCTCGGTCCAGTTGTGGTTCTGCTGTGGCAGAGTGAGTCGGTAATTAGAGTTTGTGTGGAGGAAAACATTGCCGGGCTTGTGCAGGTGTGAACAGCTCACTGAATGAGCCACTTGTTGGTCAGCGGCTGATGGACCAGGAGATACTTTCCATGTAAACAGAGACTGGTCTCATTCAAGTCAGTGCTGGAGAACATGAAGACCCACAGTCGTCACACAGCCCCTGCCCACACCAGTGCACAACAGAACCCCCCCATTGAAGAAGTCACAGCACAGGTGGGAAATTCAACTGATAACAGCAACACTCTACAGCTCCTCCATTGACAGGTGAGATAACAGAGTAGGGGACTTTGTTCTGACGTGAGGTGACAACCACCTGCAACTAAACATCAGGAAGACTAAGGACCATGAGGAACATTAAGAATCTTCAGGAAGACCAAGGACCATAAGGAAGACTAAGGACGTCTGTCTACCATGATCTGCTGGGAAGACCCCATCCCCAGTCACTAAACAAAGTATAGCCGGATCTCAGCAACAAACTTGACTGGCTAAATAACACAGTGCACTTTACTGGACAGAGCAATACTTCACATTGCATTTTACTTTGCAATTTCCCTATTTCAGTTATTTCTTCCATTTGTTTTATATTTATTTCAAATATTTATATTTTTCCATACATTCTGTTTCAGCCATTTATTGCATATTTATCCATAAATATGTGTCTGTATATAACCTAATTATATGTCTCCTTTGATGTCGTGTTTTGTGCTGTCTAATTCTATTACGTTAAATGTTACTGACTGGGTGACGCGAGTAAGAATACATGTGTACTGATGTACTAAAGGCAAACAAAGAACCCTGAATCTTGATTCCTGAAGTTACTGAAGTTCCCCGAACTACCTACCTGCAAAAGCAGTGGTAGCAGAGGTAACTAACACCACTAACACCACTGACTGCTGTCTACATCTAGATCACGCCCAGTTCCTGTATGAGGGTGCGGGAGGCGTTGGTATCCTGTCCGCAATGAAATACATCCTCCGTACCGAGTGTCCCTGAATGGGGGATTTACTCCTGCAGCTCAAAAAGTGGAGCATTATGCTAACTATGCAAAGGTTGTGGGTTCAAATCCCAGAAAGCACACAGAAATAACCCTTCCCTCTACCGCATGTCGGTTTGGATACAACCACCACATGAAATAAAAACACGCATAAATGCACTAATTGCCGCGGCAAACATTCACAGAGGTTTCCTCACCCACACACTGGCGCCCCGCCACGCATAAACAAAACAGTGCAAATGCGATCTGGACGGCGGAGTAGCTGGAATGGTGAGGGACATAAAGGTGCTTGTCCCTGCCCCCCACCTCACTCCGGGGCCCCTAGGGCTGCTCAGCTCCAGGGCAGGTTGCTGGAATATTGCGTGAGATTCCCCTTAAATATTTAATGCGCCCGCTAAGTATTAAGGCCCCCGGTAAAGACGGCGGTAACGGGGCCCTGATACGCGGCGGCCCACTCATACTCACCATCCAGGAATATTACCATTCACTTCATGTTCCGGTGAATCAGAAAGTGACCTGTCGACTACAGGGAGCTCATGTGATGGTTTGGGGGTGGTGGTGGGGGTGACATGCATTCCAGGAACATTCCAGAAGCGATGGAATAATTAGGAAGCATCAAGGAGAGGCGTGTGTTCGGGGAACCCCACCGAGACCCAGCCTCTGCATCGCTTTCCAGGGGTCTCGTTTTAGTGACATACAACATGTATTCATAACTATTGATTTTGGGTTGATGATCTTGGGCGAGCACTAATGCGTGTAATTGTCTCATTTGTTTTCTCCAGAAGAGAAGAAAATAATTGAGGTGTCGTCACTTTGTCACAAACGAATGTCGATAACGAAACCGGCTTTTTAATACAACCGGCTGTAAAATCATAAACGCCGCGTTTCCCCACGCAGCGCTGGTGGAGCCAGCCAGCCGCCAACCTCTCACTTGTAGAGAGCAGAGAAACACGTGCCTACATTTCCCTGCATTTTCAAAAATCGTTCTGGGTGCTGTTTCCTGGGTAGGGGGTGGCTGAGCGGGCTGTGATCCGAAGGTTGAGCTCGGCCTTGGCGGGATAGTCACATGTCTGTGGGTCCCTGAGCAAAGCCCTTAACCCCCAGCTCCACAGATGCCACAGGTGGCTGCCCCTTAACTATGACCCCCTAAGCCTGTTCTCACCTACATGTGTCTCGACAGCAAATGGGGCACAGAAAACTAGGACTGTAAATAAAGTATCCTTCTTCAACAGAGCCCCTGCTGTTCTAAATCTATGATGTTCTTCTTGGTCACATATTACTGGACATAGATAACATCTTCAGGTTACCAACCAGATTAATAAATGCAGATTTAAATGTAGTTCACTATTTAGGGCTTATTTTAGCCAGTGTTCAATACGTGTTTGGCTTTAGGGGGACAAGTCTACAGTGAGTTCAGAGAAACTTCATCCTCAGCTGTGAATCTAGACCATAAATTAAACGCCCTAAAACAGTGTTTCCAAATCCAGTCGGTCCGTGTTTTTACTCCCTCCCAGCTCCCTGCCAGAGAGTCCACATTATTGGTCCCTCCTAGCTGGTAGTGAGCTCGGACAGAACAAAAGTGGACCAACTGTGGGTTCCCATGGATTGGACTGGGAAACACCGCCCTAAAAGTATACTGGTACACACAGTGTATTCCCCAAAAACCAAGACAGGATGTTCAACCAGGACAGGTGCCTAAAAAGCCTTTGGTATAAATGAAAATCATTTACAGCATTAATAAATAATTTAACACAAACATCTACTGGAAGCACATTAACAAATAAAGCACGCAAAACAAACGAAGCTATCAAAAGACCACGATAATCATGCTAATAAGCCAACAATTAGATGACTGAGACTGGCTCATTATGTCGATACTCTCCTTTAAATATTTTGAAATGTCACTAATTTCATAATTTCACTTCCATGTGCAGCCAATTGTTCGGCATACAAATATTTCAGAGGGGAAACACACCGACGTTGACTAAGCTGAATGATTTCTGGGTGCATCGTGACTAAATGTTTGTTAAGCATCTGAAGTGAAAGAGTGTGGTTCAGATGAGACTTACGTCATTCACCTACCCGTTATCGCCGGCCTTGAAAGCCGACTCCTCTCTGGCTCTGGGGAGGCAGGCCTCTGCAGCAGGTCTTGGGGGGGGTCGAATCACAAACACAGCAAACACACTGTTGTTTCTCTATTTTTCCAAAACGTAGAACAATAACTGAAGGATATATGTCATGGTGACCACATGTTTGTTTTCAAAGAAGAGGACACCGGAGGCCGGATGTAAAGAGAGGCGTCAAAGCAATGCAAATACGGTCTCTCCCCGGGTTACAGCAAATACGGTCTCTCCCCCGGTTACAGCAAATATGGTCTCTCCCCAGCTTACCGCAAATAGGTCTCTTCCCAGGTTACCACAAACCGTGGGGTTACGTTCCGATAAACCTATCATAAGTCAAAAATGCATTAAAACAGTACACCAAACCTAACAAACATCATAGCCTGCCTTAAACATACTTAGGAAACTCACATTAGCCCACAGTTGGGCAAAATCATTAACACAAAGCCTACTTTATAATAAAAAGTTGAATATGTCATGTAAATTACTGAATAATGTACTGAATGCGAAAAACATTTTCCCATCTTAAAATCCATATCGTAACATGGACCATCGTAACCAAGGAGCATCTGCTAACACACATAGGCTTTCAGATTGTTGGAAAGCAAATGTCAACATGAACAAAATTTAAATCCCCGACATTTCAGGTAATTTCAGGTCCCAAAAATGCATTTTCAGGTCCCAAAAGAAGAGGACAAGTTCAGGACAAAGAGGACGTAATGTTGGAATCCATACTCCTTACTCTGCTGTACTCTCACACTCTTTAAGACTGGTGAGAAACCTGAGTTTCTGGGACATTGTTTCATGACGTTTTATAGAGGGATCGACCCACTAGTAGCTTTTGGACTGTGATCTAATTGTCTTCTTTTTTTTTTTTTTTTATAAACACCTTCGAAAAATACAGCTGAGATGTGCTGAAGACAAACTTTTTTTACTTCAGGAGATGCAAGGAACAGACTGGTGGGTAAGACCACAGGTATGGCATCGTGGGATATCTGCTAGCTGAAGTGAACTTTGAATACGCTGCGAGTTTTGAAATCAGACGTCTGGCATTATGAGACGTGGGCCTGGGCTAATAAACATCTGCGTGCGTAAAAAAGGCCGCCAAAGGTTATCAAAACATGCTTTGATTTCTGCTTGCCCACCAGGGACCTTTTCCCCCAAGACCGCAGCCGCTCTCTTATGTCATCAGAAGGGAGATGAGGAGCAAAAAAAGTCAGAACCCACGTTTGGATTCTGAGAGGTACAATAACACTGAGTGGCATGCCATTGGTGGAGAGCTGTCACTGAGCGGCATGCCATTGGTGGAGAGCTGTGGTTGAAATGAACATGCCAAGGGATGGGTGGTGAGAAGCAAATATGAGGAACCTCTTCTGAAGACTCAACAGGGGTGATCAAAGTCAGCACAATGGAGTCTAATGGTGCTCTTCACGCCGATTCTGTAGGGTGTGCTATGTTCTTCAAATGAGTCATTCATTTGGTGGCCTATTTACATTTTATTTAGCAAATGCTTTTAACCAAAGTGACATACATTTTTTGACAGAACGCAGGGTCAGACAGTCCCTGGAGCAATCAGGGATTAAGGGCCTGGCTCAGGTTTAATGAAATTAAAAAAAACTTTGCAGGTCTTTTGCTTGGCTGCCATCTTCTCCTAGAGCGATGTAATCATGCCAGAGCTTCTCTGTAGGCCACTGTCAGGTTCCGGAAGCAGACGGTCCCTCCTTAAGGTCACCCGGAAGGTACCGGCGTTCCTGTGTCCATTCTCATCCGAGGGAGCACGTCCCCCGGACGTGATGAGACGCGCTCCGGCGGTTCACCACCGACTCCAGTTGAGACGCGCCAACATCTCTGGATCTCGCAGCAGCGAGCCGCAGTCAGAGTCGCGCATACTGCTCGGCTGAGGTCAAACGTCGTTTGTGCTGACCGCAGCATCGCATGTCCGCGCCGGGAGCGCAGCCTGAATCACGCTGCTGCCGTCCATCCGCGGCGACCCGCTCACCCGTCGACTCCTTCACCCCACGGTTGGCGATATTTGTTGCTCCTCCGCCAGCCGCGGATCTCCGTCACTGCGGCCAAGGTGAGGCCGATGGAAATCCAGCAGGCTATACTTTAAGACGGCAAATTACTGTTTTTGTTTTGCCAAGTCATGGTGTTTTGAGAACAGCGCAGGAGCGCATGGACTCCAATGTCTGACCTCGGCACATCTGTAAACCTGGAGTAATTTGCGACAAACCAGTAGGGGTTTGGCTGAATAAATTAATAAATACTTAAAATATTTATTTCATTGTGATTTAACAGAAATGTATTATAACTACAGCCTGAAGTAAAGAATAAAAATTTACATAATCATTCAATCTGTGTTCAGTAAAATGCATGTATTGATTTTATGAGGGTAGATATGTACAGTATATACATGTTTCATTGTGATTTGATGCTAATTTATTATAACTAAACCTTTGAATAGGTATTCTGCATAATCATGCAATATGTATTCGGTAAAATTCATGTATTGATTTCATTAGGTTAAAAAGTTAACAAAATTAGAAGATAAATTAAATGATGAATTATACTGAATTTAACAGGGCTGTAAGCCATTTAACTATTTGTACGTATTTGGCATCATGACCTCGTTACCTTAGCCGGTCCACATGTCACGCGTCAGCGTTTATGTGGCGCTGTTGTGTCCTCGCCGTCAGTGACTGCCCATGCAGCTCCGTGGCTTTACTGTGGGGGGGGGGGGGAAGGAGACAGGGAAATGACAGGAGAAGATCTTACACTCTAGCTGTAATATCCATGGCGCACTGCAAAAGCCGGAGTGGATCGGCGGGAGGCAGGAAGCGGACTGTGATTGCCGGGAAAGTGTGGCGTCGACCTGGATGAAAATGGGCAGGATTCTAACAGATAATAACCAGACAGGGACAACTGTGACCTGCTCCGCCTCCACTCAGTGCAGGACCCTCCGGGAACCTGCCGTAAACCCTGGGCAGAATGTATCTTACGGCCCCTGATATTAAAACCCAACCTTGTTTTTTATTATACTGTCTGAGACGGGGTGTCACCTTCAGCACACACACCCAGACCCCCTAAACTGAACACTTGTGACTTTAGGGGACGCCGTTCAAACACGTAATCGCAGGTAAAGAATTCAGATTCACCGGGGAGCCAAACTCTAATTAACAATTACCACAAAGCCATTTAAACAAATCAAAAGGGTTACATTCAGCAACAAACTGTGACAATAAAAATATGAAACGTGAACCAAAGTGGGCCTGGTTACAGAAATGTTACATTTTTTGTCTTCATTCATGGTTTTCCGGCCAAAAAAACTGCATGTACAGACACCCAGAAGAGGACCTATGGCTCGGTCTCTTAGATCAGGACAATAGATCGCTTAACAAAAGCAGCCCTCATTATTATATGCTCACACATACAGAAAGAAGATCTCAAATATGTCAAAGACAAGAGGCATCATATAAGAGGTGAAGAGTACAGGTTCTGCGGTGCTCTGACCTATTAATGCAGGGTGCTGCTTCACGGGGCTGAAATCCTAAGCAGCTTTGGCTGATCAGCTAATCAGATAAGCATAATGTGTGCTAGGCGTTCTGCAGCAAATGAGATGTGTGTGTGTGTGTGTGCGTGCGCGCGTGCTTGCATATCTCCAAATGTCTCTGTCTCATGCCCTAGGCTGCGCAGTGAGCAGTGCGCCGTTAATTTCCATTTTCCCCCGGACTCAGCTACATATTAAATAGTAGAGAAGATACCATCCGTCTGTCCATGTGACATTCCACAACCCCGAATCACAAGTAGTGTCAGATTTCAGCCCAATTCCGGGTTGCCCACATGGCTAAGTGTGTGGACTGAAGCTACTGTACATGCTGAACTGTGAGAATTTGATGCCGCACTGTAATCACCCCAGCCTGAGACTTGCAGTCAGCCAAAGTGCCGTGCCTTTAAGAGGTGGGAGGGCCCTATGGCAGTATATGCATGTGGCCACACCCCCCTTTTACCATATATGGAGTATTACGTTCCATAGATTCTTTCAGATCCACAAGCGATGTGAGTGAGGATAGTCACAGCGATGTGAACCATAGAAAAAGGCTTTTATAGTATTTGCCAGAGGACCTTATAGTGGCTACTGTGGAATTTAAGCATCTTATCATGCATTAGTCAGCGGGGATATTTGTAGATGCCTCTCTGTAAAATGCAGGGGACCTCATATTCACGTGCGTGAATGTCAGTGCGTCGATGTGTCTGCGCAACGTGTCATGCATGAAAATTTTTGTGCGTCGCCACGGTGCACTACTCTGTGACTGGAAGGTAAGGGAGTGTGTGTGTGTCTCTGTGTGTGCGTGGGTGGTCTTGGGCAGGGAGGTGAGCACTGAAACAGGAAGACAACCAGCAAGGGCCTCCCCAGACTTCGCCGCTGGGAAGAGTCCCCCCACAGGAAGCTCATGTCCCTCCTACCAATAAACCACATGTCTCCTGCACCCGCCTTCTCAGGCCTGCCCCCTAGTGGGGGTTCCACCATCCATCACCCTGCCATTTGGTTAGCAGTCAGTTGCTGATGTCATTCTCCACTTCCAGCTCCTCTGTGCATTTAACAGATGGAGGTTTTCCTGCTGGATTAATTGACCGGCGACTGAGATGGGCAGCTGTAGGCTTAGAACCCAAGAACACTTCGCGTTCATAGCCACTAGGGGGTATCCGTTACATACCAGTGAAAGGTCAGTCATGTGACTATATCCAGCTACCACTTTCTGAGACACGTTCATCTACTGGTCGGCAAATCTTTGACCGCAAAAACATTGCTATCATGCATCAAGCAGATTAACGGAGTAAACCAAAGTTACAGATTTTTACGTATTATATATTCAGTACATCTATATGTATGTATAAATAAACGCATCCATTGTCATTAAACGGACTGACAAATATATTTCTTCTAATCTAATGCATAACTGATCCATTCCCTTCAAAACATTACATCAGTATGGACTATGTCGGAAGTTATTACTGCCCAACAGATCTCGAGTAAAACTAACACTTCGCCAAGCTGTGATTTCTCACTTTATCTTGCTGCCACTGGATCTCGCAAGTGTCATCGGTGTGTCTTAGGCACACTTACATACGGACGTCGATCTAATCTCCTGCTCCGTTTCTGATTCCCGGGGGGCAGATGGCACATGACTCGGACGTCGCTGTGCTATGGGATGCGTCCGCGTGCCTCCCCGCGCGACGTCGCTATAAACACCCCAGTTTTAGCCGCCACGGAGACTCCGCAGACGCTTCCTGCCTGCGCGCGACGCAGCGGAGCGTACGAGCGCGAGCGCGTGCTGTGATGCCGAGCTCGCCGCTCACGCGCCTGCCCTGCAACCATGCAGCATCCCTCTGCCCGCGAGCGCTGTTTCCTTATTGATGTGCAAGGTTACACATCAGTTAACAGACTGTCTCTCCTGTAAACAACGACTGGAACACATGATCAGACTGGGCAGGAGGTAGATCACACAAAATGTGCAATTTAAACCGTATACGTGCATGCGTGTGTATTGCATTACATATCCTGTACTATATAAAACATTACACTATATATCCTGACGTGTTTCTGTCTGTGTTTTATGGATGCATGTTTATGTATTGCTCTAATACCAATATTCTAATTTATTTTTGCATTGTGCTTTTCACAACAGAGTTAGGTTATGTTAAACTGAGCTGTTCTCAAGGCATTCAACAAGAGTGTGGCAATCTTTTATTACAGCATTTATAAAGTATGGTGCATGACACAGGGAAAAGGGGAAAATGGAAAAAAAACGCTAGAAGAGCCTCTCTCTCCATGTCTTTGTCTGCGTACATAGGGCCGGCCCTGGCTGTTCTGGTGCCCTAGGCGAGATTCTGCAAAACCCTCCCCTCCACCAGAGCAGCAGAAAACAAATTCTGTCAATTTACTTCTATTTAATCATTTTAGTAGCATTGGGCATCTGGCTGCTAACTAGCTAGCCCATATCCATTTCACAAGAAATGTAGTGAAATATTAAAACTAGTGTAAATAATTGTAATATCAGGGAATGTAACCAGAGGATATTATTTCACTTGCACTTTGGTGCCCCCCCCCCCACTTAAATGGCACCCTGGGCTACTGCCTGGCAAGCTGGCCCTGTGTATGTGTGTGTGTATGTGTATGTGTGTGTGTGTGTGTGTGTATGTATACGTGTATGGGGGGGGAGCTCATCGCAGTAGTGACAGATTGGGCCTTGGTGGGACACCACGGGCCTCAGGTATGTGGCCTTCCAGACTGGAGGCTGGCCCCGGCTGGCCACGGGGTTAGCGTGGAGGCCGCCCTTCATGGCTAGTGGCAGCCGGGCATCCGGGCCTCCCGTTTCCTGGCCGGGCGCCCTGCGTTGGGGCCACGGCGATCTGCGTCTGTCTGTGCTGGGCGTGGCCTCAGCCAGAGCCAGATGGCGCAAGCCGTCGGCCTCCGCTCACTCAGCAGCACCCTTTGTTAACAGTCACTGGAAAGCACAACCTACGCAAACGTACAGCCATAGTACCATGCACCATTTTGCAGTTTGACCAGTCATCCATATGCTCCACTCTTACCACACTGGCATCCCCCTAATCAGTGCAATTTCCACAAGTACACTCACATTAAACCGTCTAATCACATACATTAAACAAAACTTCACTACAGCCATTCTTCCTCTAATGTAATTCATTCAGTCGCTTGCCAGTGTTTACCTAATCAGTGAAATTCGTCCCTTTGCGTCTTTAAATCCACATTTACATTTGACTCACTTAGCCGATCAGCAAAGGCGTTAGCGGCCATTTGGGCGAGAGCTTAAATAACTCAAACATATCCGAAAGAGCTCATATTCATTACAGGAGGCGCTATTTAAGGGTTAGGGAGCAGTGATGACGCCGATACGACGGGTTGACGGTAAACAGAGCTATATGATCCCGGTGAGGATTGATGAGGACCTGCATTTGGGTTTAAATGAAAGCGGAATTCACAAGTCATTTGCAATTAATGGATTTAAACGTCGTTGCGTGTCAAGTGGCCAATTTTTCCCGTGAATTAAATCGAGGTACAAAGTAAATGATCGCATAGCTTCTAAACATTTTCAAAGCGCCTGAAGTTTGCAAAAATGTGTTATCGTAAATACACGGGAAATGTGACATTATATTCTTTAAAGTGCCCCAAAAAAACAGTTATTCATACAATCCCTGTAGGCCTATACCTATAATGATACGAATCTGCCGTGACACTGAAGCAGTGTCCAGCTGAAATTTACCGGCGGCTTGCAGATGTTTGCGCCGCTGGACGGGGCGCTTACAGGCGCTGCTCCCTGGCACCGACTCCCCTCCACGCCGAGGCCGATTAAGAGCATCTTCAGTAACAACAAATAGCTCATTAAAGCCCAAAAGCGTATGCATAGTGGGGTCAGCGCTTCGTTACCTCGGCAATTAAAGGCAAATGAGATGGGCTGGCGGATCCCTGCCGGGCGCGCTTTGTACGGGGATTAAGCAGTTCCACTTAATTAATCTGAAAGTGTGTTGCTCTAGTTTCCGATGCTGCTATACTTGTTTCCACACAGGCTGTATGGCTGACACTTGTTTACGGATAACTTTACGGAAAACAAGGAGATTTTCGGACAGTTCAATAGATGTAGGTAAAAGATTATACCTTTATACGAATCTTTCCCGGGGTTGTCTGAGAAATGCCAGTGACTGGCTGGGTGGAGACAGAGAAGTGTTTTTTTAAAAAACCACAAGTAAAATCTTCATGAGATATTTCCATTTGGTTGATATGGTAAAGTTTACACAACACGTATCCATTTTCTGTGGAGATTTAATTATACAGGGGCGGCATGGTGGTGCGGTGGTTAGCACTGTTGCCTCACACCTCTGGGACCCGGGTTCCTGGGTTTCATGTGTGTGGAGTTTGCATGTTCTCCCCGTGTTGTCGCAGGGTTTCCTCCGGGTACGCCCGTTTCCCCCCACAATCCAAAAACATGCTGAGGCTGATTGGAGTTGTCAAATTGCCCGTAGGTGTGACTGATGTGTGAGTGTGCCCTGCGATGGGCTGGCCCCCCGTCCAGGGTTGTTCCCTGCCTCGTGCCCGTTGCTTCCGGGATA
>JABFEA020000054.1:8264175-8280041 GCA_019775915.2 Cyphomyrus plagiostoma
AGAGAGACTTGGGTTTGAGGAGATCTACAGCTGTAGATCTGTGATAACCCTATACATTGATCATATATAGGCCTACATATCAATGAAATAATTAAAATATGGATCATTTACACGGAATAACAACAAAAAAATCTGTATTAAAAAGCACGCACAGAACACTTTTAGGCCAAGCCTATTGGCTATAACCTGTGATTTGTTGCATCTGTATTTGTAGGACAATTTTCTCAAGTTTCTATACCGAGTTAAATTTTTAAATGATGTAGCCAATATTAATGTAACAAAAATCTAACTGTAAAATTAATCCTATTACCCCATAAGTTGTTTATTTAGAAGTATTGTTTTAGAGACACTTTCAATGTAATGTTTTCTGTAGGGTGTTTTTATTATGATCATTTCGGATAAAGAACGACGTAATAGTCTCAAACAAACCCCCTTTAACGTGAAACTAATCTGCTCTGGATCAAACTGAAGATGGCATGGGATAGTAAACGTAAACGTTGCGTAATTGTCAGCGACCACGACAGAGGGCTTTAATAAGCGCTTAGCGGATGCGGAAGGCGGTGGTGCGGAGACGGCGGTAGCGCGTCGGCCGGGGCTGGTGGCCGCTGCTCGTTAGCCCGCCTGCCTGGCATGTTCGCCGTGGGAGGAGGAGGGGGCGAGCCGTGTGTTTTCGGAGTCCGCTGTGCCGCTCGGACCCAGAGGCAGATGGTCCAGAGCGGTTCTGCAGTCTCATTCTGAATTGCCACTCGCTCGGGGCGGGACGTTGCCAAAATCGACATCTGCTCACCGCGCCTAAGAATTAAAAAAAAAAAGACGGTGCAGGAAAAAGGCAGGCGGGCTCATCGAGGCTCAGATGATCGGACGAGCGTAACCTGCCATATTAAGGTTCAGTCAGCATCGACACTCAGTCATGGCTCAAGCATGGTTACGCCCGCTCAGTTTGGGTGCAATTTGATCTTTTCCGCGGCTCTCCGCAGCACAAAGAGACCGCGGGGATGCGAGCTGCTGCAGCGAGCGGCACGTTTGGGAGTGCGGCGCCGCTCGGGGTTGGACGCTAGCCATGGGTGGCATGCTCCCAGCAAGCCACCGCAGAGCCCGGAAGACGGAGCTTTCCACCTGGTGTACAGCGGGGTCCCCGGGGTCCCCGGGCTGAGTCCCGCACATCAGAAGCTCTGGTGGCGGGTAAATTGGTTTGTTTACTCCAGAAGAGCGAATACAAATGAAAGAAAAATTAACGAGGAAGTCTCCTGGAATCGGCGCACAGAGACTGCCTCATGCATCATAACCTTGACATGAAAGACAAACAAATGGCGGTTTTGTCTCCATATGAAACCTGAAATGAAAACAGGAAGGATTCAGTAAGATAAAGGTATGTGAGCTGCCTTGTCACCCTCATAAGTAAGTGGACCTGGGCATGGACGTCAGAGGCTGGAGTGTGTCCAGGGTCCCAGGATCAACCGTGACCTTGCCCAGCTGGGGCTGGTTCCACCACAGGCCCGAAGACAGCTGGAGGCGGGGCACACGTCCAGGGAGACACTGAGTTGGAGGCCAGCAATGGGCGCCCCCTGCCGGCAGTCCTGGGCCTTGTGACCCGGGTCGACGCTGGGAGCACTGGCTCTGACCCAGCCGTCTCCACTGGAAGAGCACCACAAGCAGGGGGGATTTAGGGGCCTCAAGCTGGGATAGTAGCACATTAGTCAGAGATTAACAGCAGCCGTGTCTGTAAATCGGCCGTCGACAGACAGTCCCTGGTCTGTCAGGTCAAGTGCAGGACGTGGGTGCTTGACCCCTCTCTTTGCGGGGTATAAAGCGCACTATGTGACACAGGATTCTAGAAAGGAATTGGGACTTAAAACGGGCATGGAAGCAGAGACTGCTTTAGCTGTGGGCGGGGCCAAAAACACACAGGTGACATTTTTGCTTCTGAACAAGGGAATCATGGGAAATTGGGCACTGTGTCATGGAAGTGTTATTCCTGCAGTGGCAGCGTTTATCACCTGTAAGGCCGCAGAAACAACAAACCCACACCTTAACTTTTGGGGGTGGATAGTAAATGAATGGCCTTGTGACCTGCCTATACCCCCCCCCCAACTGCCACTGCCAAAAGGCCCCGATCCTTTGTCGAACATGCACCTGGGGTTCAGTGCTGGTTGCTGAAAGGTACTATAAACACACTTCCCCATCCTGAAGTCTACAGAGATTCAGTTACTGGTGACTCCGGTTCATTAGCTCAGTGTTGGTCAAACCAGTCCTCTGGGAATCGTCAGACAGTCCACGTTTTTGTTCCCTCCCAACTCCCTGGGAATTGGGAGAAAGCAAAAACATGGACCATCCGGTGGTCCCCGAGGACTCGTTTGAGAAACACTGCATTAGCTGACCAGCTGTGTGAGCAGCCTTGTTGGCACCAAAACACAGTTCCCACCAGGCTGTGAGGTAGTGATGGCCAAATGAAGCTTCATGAACCATTTGCTGTATTTTTTGAGCCCAGTAGATGGTGCTCTTGGTTTACTTTGGGGCATGCTTTGAGCTCTTTTTTGAACAAAGACCACCATCTGGTGGGGTCAGAAAATACAGCAAACAGTTAATGAAGCTCCATTTGACCATCATTACTGTCAAGCCCCGCCCTTCTGGGACCTCACCCGTACCTGCGCCCTGTTTTTAGAAATTTCTACGACTCCGGGGTCATGTCCCGTCTCTTGCCCACTGCCAAAACATCTTGGGTCTCACGGCTATATTTTGTGTTAGTGTACAATGAAAATTGGATGTAGTTCTACCCTTAACCAGGTCACTGCCTGTGATGCTCCCCAGTAACATATCTGTCATCTTTCTTCATTATCTGGAGGTTATGTCCACCTTCACAGTGATGGTGGACTGAACGAGAAATATTGTACAGAACATTACCTCTGAAAAGGCTGTAGATGCCTGACAACTCCGTCCCTGCAGTTGGGCTCGGAGTTGAGCTCTGCGCTGAGAAGGTGTCCTGGAGCTCCCTGAAGGTCACATGAAGCTCTGTGCTCCTCTCGGTTTTCTCTGTTCGATATAATGAAACGGGGGAGCGTTTTGCTTTGTTCTCAGCTTCTAACTGTGGTGTAACTTTTCACTCACACGTCTCCATGTGGTGCATAGCCAGGACCTAGCATGGTTCCAGTTCATTTGATTTATTTTTAGTAACAAATATGTTTTCCAGATATACAGTACCACAGTTGATAGCTAGTACCGAATTGCAGAGACTCTTCCATGTTAAAGGGACCAGTGGTGACATGAATACTCTGTTGGCTACGGTATTCAAACCCACAACCTTCTGGACAGAAGCACAGATTCCTGACCCACTGCGCTACAGACCAACTAAACTATATACTTCTGACAGGAGTCCATCTGCTAAAGCCATCTCCTCCATTGTCTTCTGGCATTCTCTCTACCTGATTCATGCACCATTTTGGATGAATGGTGTAATAATGGTTTGCCACACACTCTTCTCAAGTGGTTTGGGGTGACTCTGTTGTGAAAGGCGCTATATTAAAAAAAATTGAATGGATGAAAGCGAGAAGGGGGGACTGAATCATTAATATTGTCTGTCCTATGTCCCAATAGAGTATGACTGTGTATGCGTGTGTGCCCTGTGATGGACTGGCATCCCATTCTGTGCTGTCCTGCACAAAAACCCTGAGCTGGATAAGCAATTGGATAGGTGCATCCATTATGCACTATGTCTTTTAACTCCTGGACCTCACAAATGAGTAATAGGGATGTTCTGTTGAAACTGGGCATCTTGTCCCTTTAAGAGGGACCACACATTAGCCTCACTGTTCTAAGAATGGCAGGCTTTTCTAAAAAGCTGGGGATGCTGGCTGACTGTCAGAGATACTGCCGCTTTATCTACTGCCTTCCATTTGCAGGTTTGCCGTGACCCCGGCGCTGGCTAAGCAGTTATAGAAAATGGATGGATGGAATTCAATTTGACTCACAGGTTGAATGGCAACGTATTGCACTCTGGAGAGGTAATGAATGCCATCCATCTGTCTGCCCGGAGTTGTTTATCCGGTGCAGGATCTTCGAGGCACCCTGGAGAGGGTGTCAGTCCATCGCAGGTCATGTATGTCTTAAGGACTCAGGGCTTCCCAGTGAACCACCGTGCAGGCATAATGCATGCGATCTTTCACCTGGTGTCGACATTTTGCATTAACTAAACATGCAGCCACTTTAATCGCAGGCGGGACCAAACCCCAGGTACCATGGAGCAGCGATGCCGTCACTCATCACAGCGCTAAATCACTCTGGCTAGACTGTTAGCTTAGCAGTTAGCTTATCCCGGCTCTTGTTCCTTCACCCGTTGTAGGTACTTTGATCCTGGAAGACCAGCCCCAGGAGAGTCAGATGCTCCTCCTCTTACAAACTCTTTCCCTGTTCTCCTCAGCACCCTGGTACAGTTATAGGCACTCTGTGTCTCAGTCCTATTAGCGATAGTAGCGGTGACAGCACCTAACGCTTTACCTCCATTGGGGGGGGGTTCTTGGGCTAAACTACGCATATTTTACATAGAAGCAGTTTAATTGTGATTCAGACCTCTGCCCCCTGACACTTCCCACCCCTAAGCACTTCAGGTACCTCAGCATGGAGATGCATGTAGAGGGAAGGCTCTAACAGGACCCCCGAGGACCTCGCAATGGAGGTGTGCTGAGTCAGACACCTGAGGGGTTTAGCGGTGAGCAGAGGACTGCAGGACTCGCGGCTCAGGGAAGGAGGGCAACATAAACGCTCATTCCACCTGACCTTGATGGCCACCGTCCATGGGGAACATCTCAAAATTTTGTGGTCCTATTAACTGAGCGCAGCCGGCCTTAACATCACTGCCGACCCAAATGTCTCACTGGGGCCTGTATACCCCTGAAACTGTATGACAGCCGGTCGCCGTTGCGGAAATTTCCGATCATTGTTGTCTATGTTAAATTGGTGATAACTTAAAGTACGGCCGTTATTTACGAGCAGTGAGCAACTCATGCAGAACGCTGACTGCAATGGACCTCCTCCATTACATTTATGCAACTGACGGTTTTGCCCAAAGCGACACGGAGTAGAGAGAAAAGGTACAATAAAGGGGATAGGTCACAATTTACACATGCTCCCTGGGATTTGAACCCACAACCTTGGGTTTGGAAAGGCAATGGTCTATTTGCTGAGCTGCAGTGGCAAGAACTAAGACTGGAACCCTGCTCATCTTCTCAGACGCTCCTCCTTAACCGTCCCTTCTTATCTTTCCCAATGGCTATATCTCTTCTATCTTGGTATACGTGCCATGATATATATCAACTGCTGTGTTCGCACGATTCATTTTTAAAAGACTCACACCATGGATGCTACACTAATCTTTCTGTCCACATACAAATCAGCACAAAAACCAGAATGATTTGATTGCTTTCGACCTCCCTCTGGATTTCACTCACCGGCATTCGACCCACTGTTGGGCTCCAATGGCGCTTCATCAGGCCATTTCCATCGGGAGATTAATTTAGTCAGAAAAAGCCGAGATCTGTCAAACACATTAGTGACTGGGAACCAAATGAAAAGAACACTTTGTTTCGGATGAAATGTGCCAGGCGATGACATCGTGGTCACATCTCCGGTCCAGTCTTTCTAGAAGAGCCGTTGACTTTCTGTGGAACACCCAAATACTAGCAGTCACTTGAATGCCTCTCTTACGCAGGTAAGAAGCAGTTGAGCTCCCTGTTCAGACCAGAATTGCCGGATACAGGGCGTTAAAGTCACCTCTGAAAAGACCTTTCCTAGTTTTATCTAACAACCTGTATCTTCCCAACCGTTGCATTACTGTCCAGCTGTAGGTGTGAAGAGTAGCCTGATGTTGAGGCGAATGTTCACTGCCCAGGTGAGTTTGACCTTCAGTGAAGGACTTCACCGCCACCACCCCCCCCCCCCTTGGGTCACACCCAGACATTAAGCTGCTTAGAAGGATGCTTGATCCGAAGGGACTTGACGAGGCTTACAGTTTTACCCATGGCTTCAGTGAGGTGGACACGGGGGTTAAGGTGTTGAGGACTACAGACGTGTGTGTGTGTGAGAGAGAGAGAGAACTGATATGGACTGGAATCCTACCAAGGGTGTCCCTTGCTTTGAGCCTCCTTGGATAGACTCCACCTAATAGTGAACCTGTCAGAACAAAAGATGGATGGATGGATGGATGGATAGATGGATGGATGTTCATGTCTATATGGAAGCACTCACAGCCATATAGTGTAAAAATGTTTCTTTTGCCAGAGTTAACACACCAAGCAGATCCAGTCTGGAGAAAGCGTGTCAATTAACACCTTCATGATATAAGACAGCAAGTGATTATTTTTCTCTCAACTGCCATCTTTGGGGCCATCTAGTGGATATATTGAGAACCACAACTCCCTGAACCCGAAGACCTCATGGTTATGAGGACCCGCTGGGTGTGAGGAGGCACATGTGTGTCCAGAAGTCAGAGCAAATACAGGGAATACAGAATGAGCTGTGCTCCACCCTGATCACAAGGGACGCCCACAGAGGAGAGCGTGGTCCTTCTTAATGGCACACCCTCGTTAAAGTGTCCTTTTTCCAGATCCCCCTGGGCCCCCCATGTGCGGTAACAGGCGTGCCGCTCAGGGCCTCGTGGACCGGCCTCCATTTCTGCATTTACCCAGACCTCCAATCAAATCAGGAATTACTGTAATTACATTGTGCCTGATGGAGGCTGAATAGCACGGGATTCGGCCGGTGACGGGAATGCCTGCCTGATGAGCGAGAAAACGGAGAGAAACGATCAGTATTCAAGCAAAAAAATAAAAATAAAAAAGCAAGGACCTTTCTATTAGGGAAGGGTTAGGGATCTGTGATGATAATCTGGGCACCTGAGCAACCCCTTGAGGACAGATGCAGAAACTGCACCCATTTCTGCATGACTGAATGCAAAGCACTTAACCTGCCAGCCTAGTAGCCTACAGACACAGAAGAAGAGCAATCATTATGTCCTGAACTGCAATGATATCCCCGCTTCGTTTAGGAACAGAGAGCTCACTTTATTGCCTTGATGCTGAAATCCAGGGGGGATTCTGTTTTTCTTCTTGGATTTTGCAGCTTTCTGCTGGCAGTCGGGTGTGTAAGGTGGCAGCGAGCTGTGGTTCGGAGCAGGAGGCATGGCTGGGCCGCGTGCAGCACTGTCTGTGTGTGTGCATCCCTCAGAGCAGTGACTCCCAGCTCAAAAAAAGGCAACAAGAAGGAATAAAATAAAAGTATCAACCTAGGTAAATGAACAGATATTCATGATTATATACAAATATACAATATTTTTTATATAATATTATATACAATATTTTTCTCAGGTGACAGCAGGTACAGTTTCAATGTGCAGCACTCGGTGATGAAAGGTAGTTATCACTGATCACGTGATCCCTTCATATCTGACATACTGACCACTCCTGAGCTGTCACGTGCATAAGGCGATGCCCGTTACTGCTGTTAAATGGTATAAACGTGCTTCAGAACCATCCACTATCAGTGTATTGTGGGAACATTTTTTAGTGACGGACTGCAACGACCTGAAGTACCCGGAATTACTGATGCAGGATGACAAAATTATGTGATTTAGATGGAAGCACCGCGATCAGCAATATGAGAAAAAAAGACATCTACTATATCATACCCAATGAAATCCAATATCACATTATTGTTCCCAGTGCATTTCGCCAATGTGTACTCTGTCTCCCTCTACTGCTAAAGTGAAGAATTGCAGACGGGATGAAAGCGCGGGGCTCAAGATAAGATGTGAATGTTTGGCTGGTGATCGAGACCAAAACCAGACGATGAACTTTGAGGTAGAGAGCAGAACAAACATTCCTACTGGTATTACCACCACTACCAACCACTGAATTTCCCAATGAAACACATCTATTTTGAACCAAGAAACCCAGAACCAATAAAACAGATCCAAATATGTATGTACTCAAATAAAGCACAATAACTGTATCATAACGAACTGTTTCTGAAGGAACCACTATATTCCAAACCAATATAGTTCACATTTCCCAGGCAGATGGGGATGACAGGTCTAATTTACAGGAGCATTGTGAGTTGTCATCATGTTGCCATTTGATTTGGGCTTTCAGGGGCGGGGCAGTGAAAGGATTTCACAGCAAGTGTCTGATTGGCTCATTACCTCACCCCTCCCACATGTGTAAACATGCAAGCTCTGCATCCATCTATCCATGCAAGCAAACTAATATATATATATATATATATATATATACTGTATGTTTGCATTTCAGTCTTGTCACTGTCTCATATTCACATCCTGTTGACATATTGTGCTTGACTGCTTCTTTACCAGATTGCACTTTTCATTTCTTAACATTTTGCCATTTCAACTACTTGCTGATGTTAATCTGCATAAAAACTAACATTTTATTTGCAGGTCAGGTCAGGTTTTTGGAATCACCTCACAATCAGCCAATAATAAAGCAGCGCATGTCAACTCCAGTCCAGGGGACCCTCTGTTATTGGCCGATTGTGAGGTCATCCCAAAAACCCACACTGGCTCCCCGTGGAACGGGTTCCCCACCTCTGTAATAAACCATAAACATCATTAGGCTGCTATATACACTAACAATCATACATTCGTTCTTTATTACTACTTAATCATAGCAGGCTCATGGCCATCCTGAAGCCTGTCCCACAACACCCCCCCCCCCTCCGTATTTTTTTTTAACCCTCCTGTTCTCACTTACATGGTATGTCTGTATTCCGTCTGTTGAAGTGGTTCCAAAGTTCTGGTCCAGGCTATATTTGCCAGGATTTACATTCTAGACATGCAGGACTGGAACATATGCATTCGTATTGGGTATTGCTTAATTGGGTCCTGTTAAAGCTACCTACCATTTTCATATTTTTACACCTCGGAACAGCTTAAGGGCAGCACAGTAGTGCAGTGGTTGGCACGGCCAACTCGAGCCTTTGGGACTAGGGTTTGAGTCCCTGTCCTGGCTCCATGTGTATGGAGTGTTCATGTTCTCCAGTGTCATCGTGGAGTTTCTTCCAGGTACTCTGGTTTCCAAAAACACAGTCCAAAAACATGCTGAGGCTAATTTCAGTTACCATATTGCCCATATGTGTATGAGAATGGTATGTGAGTGTGCCCTGCGATGGGTTGGCACCCCATCCTGCATTGTTCCCTGCCTTGCGCCCATAGCCTCTGGGATAGGCTCTGGACCCCCGCAACCTTGAATAGTATAAGCAATTACAGGAAACTGGATGGATGAGCAGGTTATCAGACCAAATACTAGTGTCATGTTCTACCAGAGACCCTGGGAACTGTGCAGGACACTGCTCCACTCTCTGTTGGTGCTTTCGATGCATTAACCACCGCAAACATTTAAGCACTGCTGTCCGCCACAGAAACGTTCAGGTTCCCCCATATAACAGAAGATCATGCGGTAAATAAATATTTTAGATTAGCATTTTTATAAATGTATATTCAATCAATCAATTTCGGTATAGAAAGATCAGGGTTTTGGATCGTTTAGCTTTGACTACGATTTTTGGTGAGCTATTTCCATCTGTTATCTCACCGTGGTGTTCAGCGCCGCCGTTGAGCTGAATGGGAATTGTTTATCATTGGCCACCAGATGGTGCTCTTGAAACCACCCATGACCAAGTAACATTGGCATATTACATGCTTTCTGATCTCTAAGAATTATCGACACGATTTTAATGACAAGGAAGGTTTTGTTTGACAGATAAATAAGCTGTGTTTCGAAAAACCACACAAGGAACAGAGCAAACTGTTTTTTTTTTTTTTTTTTTAAATCGTAGTTTGTGTTTGCCACGCTTTTGTAGTCAGATGATTCTTGTCCTTGCGGTACCAACATCTGTGGGTGAGTTTTATGTTAAAGAGAATCGCACCTTCAGCCGTTACATTGCAAGCCAAACCTGGGGCACAATAAATGCCAGATTCGGTCTTTCCTACTCTCTGAAGGTCCTTATGGATGCAGGAAGAACACATAAGCGTGATGCCCCTATACTCAGTCACTGCCTGGCACCGCTGTGCAATCGAGTGTAATGAATTGAAAGGATGAATCACACTGAAATGGTTACGAGGGTTGCTGTTCTTGAAGCTTCCGGACAGAATAAGAAAAGGAAAGCCGTGCCATGTGGAGTTACCGTACTAAACACGAAATTATAGTGGCTCTCTTATTCAAAATATACATTTTCATACTCAAGTCACTCAATTCAATTTCAACGGTTTTTTTATTGAAACCGTTTGTTTTAAATTCAGCGAATACGCTTTTGTCTCATTTTATTTCAATATCATTAGATAGAGTCTGATATATTATATTTAAAACATTTTAATATATTAAAAATGTATGCGTATTTATGAATGTGCTTCGGTGCGTGAAATCTATTCCCCTTATACCACACTGTTTTCAAAATTACACATCAACAGCTTTGCATGGTGTTTTTATTGCGATTCTGCAGGGCGATCCTGAGTCGCTTGCGCGTGCTGTGCGACGCCCGAGCAACATGACGTCATAGTGTTTGCCTGGCATCCGTCGCCGTTCTCCTCACTGGCGCCCCCTTGCGGGCGGACGGGCGCGGCCGCAGCAGCGCACTGAGAAGTGTCGGCGTTATCCTTGAGAAGTAGCTCGGAGCTCGAGATCGAGGTGGAGATTTATTTTGAAACCTGACGCGCAGTAAATTAAACTTCTTCCTGTAAGGTAAGCAAAATATGTTTGTTATTTAAATAATGAAGTCGTTTGTTTTTTTCCTATTGATACCTTCTCCAGTTTTGTAGATACGACGTAGGCTATATGGCTGCAGAGCGCATAGATTGCAGGGTACCGAGGCCTCCGCTGGGATCCGTTTCTGCCTGTCATCATTATTAGTTTTTAACCCTAAATAGCTGGATGAGTAGCCCGTATTTTCTATGCGCACGATAAAAAAAAATCCTGTTTGCTAGATCACAAACCCTCGGATGGTAAGGCAGGGTCAAATGGATGCTCCACACCAAAATCTTACGGACAAAATACAGCGTGTATGTGCGTCTCTTGTCACCTACCCACGCTTCGGCGTGTCTTGATTACGGTCC
Source organism: Cyphomyrus plagiostoma (assembly GCA_019775915.2). Lineage (NCBI taxonomy): Eukaryota > Metazoa > Chordata > Actinopteri > Osteoglossiformes > Mormyridae > Cyphomyrus > Cyphomyrus plagiostoma. The sequence continues at coordinate 8,275,289 of JABFEA020000054.1, forward strand.
TGGGAGCTGCCTGGCTCCGTCGTGCCGTTATTCCTCCTCTTGTCCATGCATTTCTACTCGATCCTGCCCAGCGACGGAATACCGGTAATAGAGGAAATATCTAAGGGCTGTGATCACAGAATTATGTTATTTGCATGTTAGGTAACTTAGATCAGCTATCTTGGTTAGCGGGGCACGCTTGCAAGGAATACTGTTTTTTTCCAATGTTTATTAATCGACAGGTGTAGAATCCACTGTCAGTATTCTATGTCACCTTAAGATGATTTAAATCACGTGTCGATATGCAAATCGGCTACAAATGTGTCTGTTTTTCATTATATCTATATGCTTACTGATTAATTAAATTTCACCAATAATATAATCCGTTTCATTGTGTGTGCCCTTAACTTCCATTGGTATTGCTGCGAGAAACCTAAGTGGAAACGCATGGGCAGACAGGTGTAATAAATATGAAGAATGATTGGTTTATGTTTACTGCGGGACGTTAAATTGGCTCTACTGCATGATTTGTTAATCTAGCTATTTCCGGATTAAATAACGTATCCGTGCGTCCAACAACAAAACGTCCTACCTCGAATTATAACTCTAGGGTTATGCAAAGTGTTCCTCTCCATTACTTTTGAAGGCTTAAATTCCCTGTTTTCTGCTGTTTGGGAAGGAGATTGAGATGCAGGAATGATAATTTAACACGTTCTGCTCCTTTCAGTGGACAGTACAACTGCAACCCTGCATTCTAAACAGGAAATAGAGTTCTCCGCTATGAGCTGCGACATGGACGGTAAGCACTGCTCTGCACTTTCGGTAACCAGCGCGGATCGGTGACTCTGCTTGCCGCATTGAAAGCGCCGGCTCGCTGTAAAGTTGTCTCTGGATTTTGGTGAAGGCGGTGCCAGCTATATCGCGTATGGAGTTATGGGGGAGGCGTGGTCAGGTCCGTCCCGTAAGGGATGGTTTTGTTTATGGTCTCTGGTGGTGCTGCAGGAGACATGGAGAACCAGCTGGAACTGGAGGAGAAGACGAGACTCATCAACCAGGTCCTGGAGCTGCAGCACACGCTGGAAGGTGAGGCGAGACCTCAGAGTTAAACTGCTCTGTACTCCCAGAAGATTCCCCATAAGATACTACTCCATCTATACATTTCCCGATATTCTCCTCATTTTCCCAGATCATCCGACTGAATCCCTCCACAACTCCCCATAACATCATTAGCGAAGAGGTTCTGTCAGTCCATCTTACACTCGCCCTTCCTGGATTCCCCATCACATTTTTATCTTGCTTTCCATTTGGCTCACACTTTAGTCCCGACCAATTGGTCTGATCTGTGCGGGAAAACTAAAGCAGTATGCGCTGGCAGATCTCCCATAGCGATATTAACCAGTCGTCCATCTCGTAGATCTGTCTGCAAGGGTGGACGCTGTGAAGGAGGAGAATCTGAAGTTGAAGTCGGAGAACCAGGTGCTGGGACAGTATATCGAGAACCTGATGTCGGCCTCCAGTGTCTTCCAGACCACCGACACGAGGAGCAAACGGAAGTAAGGGATGGGCCCCCCAACACTAACTGCCTAGTCCGTGGGGGCCCCCTATTACGAAAGCCTAGTCTCTGGGCCCCCAGTATGAATCGACAAGCCCCTGGGGCCCCCCAAAGCAAATTCCCCAGTCCATGGGCCCCTGAAAATGAATTGCCCAGTCCCTAGACCCACAGACTATGAACCACCTAGTCTCTGGGCCCCCCCCCACTACAAATTGCTTAGCCCCTGGACCCACCAAATACGAATCACTTAGCCCCCCAATACAATTCACCTAGTCCCTGGACCCACAGAATATGAATCACCTAGTCCCTGGGCCCACAGAATATGAATCAACTAGTACCTGGGCCCACAGAATATGAATCACCTAGTACCTGGGCCCGACCCAAAATGAACCGCCTAATCCATACCCTCTCCCAATATGAATTGCCTAGTTCCTGTTTCCCCCACCCCAAAGTGAATCATCTAGTCCCTAGGCCCCCCCAAGAGTGAATCATTTAGTTCCTGGTTCCCCTCAAAGCGAAACTCCTTGTTCTTGGACCCCTAAAAGCGAATTGCTTAGCCCCCCCCAAAGCAAATTGCCTTGCCCCTGGGCCCCCCAGCCTTTACCTTTCCTTCCTAACAAATGCACAGGAAACTGTAAGCTCAGATTTTTTTGTTTAATATTTTACCTTTATTTTCCGTATGCGTTATGTTCCATGTACTGAAAGTGTTCGATTCCCCCTGAAGTCTAAGCCCTCCCCACACAACAACAGAAAGTTCCAGACCTTCTTCTGCACTTTTTACAGGTCACTTTTTTAAAATGAAAAATAAAATGTAGAAAAAAAATGTTTTTGATCCTTTTAAGAACAAGTTGCACCTTCTTACAGCGGTGTGGTTAACCTGCATTAACATTTGCACAGAAAGGACTGCTCTCAGGCTCTGCTCAAACAACTAGTGAGATTAAACCTAGTGATAAATCTTACAAAACTACTTAGTACACTTAACGTTAATAGTACGTCATTTAAGAACAAAATTTGGATCGTAGTTCTTACTAATCCTGCTATTATTAATAATAATAATTATTTTTATTACTGGTATGTTACATCTGTACTCAGGGGCGGATTAACGCACAGGCTAGATACGGCTTAAGCCTAGGGGCTGCACATGTGCCAGCCTGCAAGGGGGGCCCTAGGGGGGCGGTATTGGGGGGCCCACAGACTACTGTAGCCTAGGGGCCTCTGTACACCTTAATCCGCCCCTGTCTGTACTGAAAGTGTTAAGATGTGAACAGAAAACATATCTTTAAACAGATGAATGCAGGTAACTAGATACGCAATGTGGCTGTAAATACCTTCACATGCTCTTTCTGAAGAGTAACCAGGAATGCTTGTGTGCTGGACGGCGAGATCCTGCCCTTACAAAGCAGAGAGCAGTCCTTTCTGTTCAGTTTCACCGAAGGTCATCAATGGTAGTGACATTCCAGCCCGTTATCCTGTCATTGTCACCCTCATTATTGGGCGTTGCGTTCTCATGGTAACTTCCACTGACCCAGATCTTCTAGAACAGTGTTTCCCAATCCAGTCCTTTGGGATCCACAGACAGTCTATGTTTTTGCTCCACTGAGAGCTGGAAGGGAGCAAAAACATGGACTGTCTGACAGGGACCTGGGAGGGAGCAAAAACGTGGACCATCTCGCAGGGAGCAAAAATGTGTATTATCTGTGGGTCCCCAAGGTCCTGGATGGGAAACACTGGGGGGGGGTGTTAATAGCAGGGAATAAATGGAGCCCGGCAGAGGCCAGACACCGGGGGGCATTAATAAACAGAGAAGTGGGGAGATGGACCTCTGCTGTCTGACAGGCGATGCGAGCCGCTGATTGTCTTCGATCGGAAATCACGGCAGTGGCTCCTGGTGTCCAGTGCATTAAGGCTGTTTGGACAGGGGTGAAAAGCTGGGTCTGGGAGGCCATTTAACCTGGAGCTCTGCTGAGTGTGTGTGCGGGGTGGGGGATGTTGCACCGATGCAGTGGGTGCAGCTCTCACGAGGCACTGTCATGCGACGTGTACACAGTGGATCATCTCACATTCGTCTTCATTTGGAGAAATGCTCCATTTTTTTGTATTGCATATTTACGCTAAGAAATTTCCTACATGACCTGTCAGAAAAAGCAGCCTCTTGTATTGATGGCATTGCCTTTCAGCAGTTTCCTTCTGTTTTAATAAAGATGTTTTGGCCTTTGCCTGACTTGGCTGCCTTGCTGTCGTTTTTTCCCTAAGTACCTGTTCACTCACTGCCATGCCGGCGAGCCTGAAACCAGCACCAACCCAAGGTTCCGCGTAACTGAAATCTGAAAAACTGAGAAAAAAAAAGCATTTCCAAATGTCACCATTAGTTTAGTAATTTCGAGTAGCAAACTTATCAGGCAACCTGTTAAGGAGACTTCATTAGCTGCACTAATTTGAGGGTGTTGTACAATTAAACCATGTAAACAAACTGAAATTTTACACTGGTTCCCATTCATGAAGTCCTCTTGGGTACGCCTAAGTGTTCTTAGGTTTGGGTAAGCCAGTATTTTAAATTAATGTATTAATCCAGACGCCATTCATAATTCTACTTATGCAACAGAAGACGCAGAACATGTATGTATTAAATATTTATTTTCAAGATCAATGTGTACTTTGCAAACATCTGAAAACAGGGGTCTGCCATTGTTTGGCAAGAACACGAACGCCGGAAAGGCCGGGGTCTGGTTGGCTGTCCACCAACAAGTGCCTCGCTGTGGGAGACACGAGCGGGCCTCACCCCCCTATCAGGACGGGCGGCGGAGGGGGTGGGGGGGTGCGGAGCATGTGACCAGAACGCCAGAACAAGCAAACAAAGGCAGCTAATCCTTCTAAAATATCCTAAAATCATTTCAATTGCTGCTTCATAGTATCAAAAATCATTTATGGACTCAGGACAGAAACAGACCAAAAAAAAAATAAATTAAGATAACTTAAAGATACTCAAGTTCATAAGTTACTAAAACATTGCAATCTAGAGGTAAAAAAAAAAAAAAAACAACCCACTTACAGGCTTCTAATGTTTCTCTCGTATGCTGTAGAAATATCCTCACTATCTACATAGCTGAACCAGTGTGAATTACACACTGGGGAGGTGTCATATTAAAGCCAGGGCTTTAAACTGCATACACAAATTACTGTAAATAACTTAGGAAAATCTAAATTAAGGGGTGGGGCCTGGAG
>JABFEA020000054.1:8299293-8310376 GCA_019775915.2 Cyphomyrus plagiostoma
CCCCCCCCGCCCGCCCCCCCCCCCCCCCCCCCCCCCCCCCCCCCCCCCCCCCCCCCCCCCCCCCCCCGGCCGCCGTTAAACTCTCAGCCAATAGGAAACGTGGGGGTGCGCATTGACTAAGGACTTAGGCCCCGAGTGCAGGATATGAAAAGTGTTGTATTTTGTCCTATTTTTTTTAGTGCATAGGAAGTTATGCAGCAGATAGTACATAAAACACCAACTTAAAGCTAGTGATTTCTATAAATTATGTTGCACTATGTTTCAGAAATGGACGCGGGGTGTCATTGTGTATTCTGGTATGATACTTTTAATTTAGAGCTTATGAGGCACGCATTGTAGCTTGATGGCACAGTGGTGCTTCACACCTTCTGGGTTGAGGGTTTCAAGTTTGAATGTTTCCTGTGAATCGTGTAGATGTTCTCTTGTGATCCAAAGACATGTCGTTAGGCGAACTGGTGTCTCCGAATTGTGGTACAGTCGTGATATTGGTGTGATGCACTAGTAACTCATTCAGAGGGTACTTTGCATTTCCCAGGATGCTCCAGGCTCCTCCATCCCATGAGGCCGTGCTACATCAGCAAAGAGTTTTGATGCACAAACCTATTGGTGCCCTTTGGAATCCACAGCAGACCTCAGTAATGCAGGAACCACGCTCAGATTGTGCACGTCGGGATCTCGAGCCTGCAGCCCTGTGCACTCAGGCGTCGGGTAAAATTGTGGTGATCAACGCATGGCCGCCTAGATCAATGACCCGAAATGTTCTCAGGTGTGGTAAACATCGCTCAATAGCCACAGTTGGTACTGTTGTGAAAGATGGGTGTCATATTCTCATATACTTTTTTTACGATGGGGGATGCTCTCTGTCATACAGGATGAGCCTGCACATTCTTCAAATAATTTGTGAGTAATATTGTGGGAGACAAACTTTTTTTATTTATTAGGAATCTGTTATTCATTGGAGGTTTTTTTTTCTCATAAAAATGAAAATTTATAGATTTTTTCTGGTTGTTATATTATTGTGTCTTATTTTTATAGCATGACAAAGGACTCATGAGATATGGGCTACAAACCGAGACTGGGCAGTGGAGCGCAAAAATCACACTTGGAATGTCATTTTTATGAAACTATTAAATAAATACATAAGCAGCAGGTTCTTTGAACGCAGGCTGGGAAACAAAAATGGAACATCAAAAGAATTTTTGTTTCACCTCGGACTTCCAAGACAAGCAGGGACCCGACACAAGCTGACAGGGGGCGAAAGCTGCGAATCGGCGTGCCGCCTCCGCGCTCGAGCGCAGCCTGGTTTGCCTGCCTGGACGGGGTGTTGTTTTCCGCTCGCGATTGACCATTTTAGGGTGCTTAGCATGGAGCCCGGAAGCCTTGGATGGAAGCTTGTGTGTGTAAACGCGGCAGACGGCTGGTATCTCTGCTCCGCATGCCCCCTGCGGTGGTTGGGTATGCATGCCGCTGGAGGGGGAGATGAGAATTGAAAGAGGAGATGTGGTTTTTTGGCAGATTAGATAGAAGATAGAGCATTACTGTAAGGTGTGGCCCTCTTCGCAATGTGATCTTCACCCCCCGATCCCTCCCTACTCTTGGTAGCAGTCATTTGGTTCCTCTTTACAGTTAATGGGTGGGGGTGACTTTCTTGCACTTGTAATATAAGTGACTTTGGACTTCCTGTAAAGAGCAGCGTGTTAGTTATCTGACTTTCTCCCATACGGCATTGAGCCTTGGCCCCCTGTCACTTTATGCTGAGATGTCCCACCCCTCCCCCCCCCGTCCAACTTCCTGCCGCTGTTCAAAAATTTTTGACGCGTGGCCGATTCCCACGATGACTGAGCCGCCCCTGAAACGGGTTCGAAGGTTCCTTCCCTTTCAGACCAGCAACACGGGAGCGACGACGGGCAACTGCAGGAAGTGAGTCGGGTTTTCTGAACGTAAACTGTTATTGTGAGAGGTTTCTAGGAATAAACAATCCAGAGGAGGACGGTTCTGTTTGCTCTTGGGGTCTCGCGGGCATTGTCAACGTCTGGGCGGCCCGTGCGGAAGATGGCGATCAGCAGGCCGGGATTGGAGAGCCGGGGAGGGCGGACGGCGGAACACGATCTTAGGCGCCGAAGGAAACTCCTTCAGTCCATCTGGTTCATGGGATTTCGGTTTGTTCACTAGAGTGTGACGATCAACCTGTAAAGCACTTTAGGGGGCGTACAGTGGTCTCAAGCCTTCAGAGTTTTGGGTTTGGAAATCTGACCCCGGGTCTGGAAAGTGTACGAAGTTTGCTTGGTCTCCTTTTATTTCTGTAGATCTCCTTCCAAGGTCCAAAAACATAGTTAGGTGAACTGATGACTCTTTTTGTTGACTATTTTTGTGTACCCTGCGATGGACTGGCATCCTGTCCAGGGTGTCCTCTGCTTTGTGCCCTGCGATGGACTGGCATCCGGTCCAGGGTGTCCTCTGCTTTGTGCCCTGCGATGGACTGGCATCCTGTCCAGGGTGTCCTCTACTTTGTGCCCTGCGATGGACTGGCATCCTGTCCAGGGTGTCCTCTGCTTTGTGCCCTGGGATGGACTGGCATCCGGTCCAGGGTGTCCTATGTTTATAGCCGGACTGTGACCCAACATGAAAGATAAAATGACGCATCACCACCCTGTAGGCTGTTAGACCCTTATTTAGGTGACACCCACAGGCTGCACTAAGGAGACGATGGATTCGCCACGGCTGTCGCTGTCAACGCCTGTCCGCCGTCCTCCTGCCACGTGGAGCCTTCCCAGTCCCGTGGAGTTTTCCCAGTCACCGAGTTTCCCACTGGCTGCGAGATTCTCCGGTGCTCCGCTCTCCCTCCCAAGGTCCCCGGTTCCACATCAGCCGGTCCCACGCCAGCTTCTCTCCACACTTCTCTGTTTTGCACACAGATGCTGATTAATATTTGGCCTGGTGCAGCTTAGTGTAGGAGATTCACAACACGCGTTTCACACCTGGCCGCGACGCGTTAGTGCCTGTTCTCACACTGCTGGCATTCACTCTCTCTCTCTCTCTCTCCCCGCATGTAGCTGACACCCATGATGGTGACATGCGTGGACCTCATCCGCTCCTGGCGGTGAGACCGTTAGAAACTAAGCTGAGGCGAGATGCTTTTATGTGACGCACTACACGGGACATAGTTACAGTTTGCTTTCTTTTTTGGACCAAAATGATTTTCTGTTTGTTGAAATTTTTCGCACGTTTTAAAATATCTGGTAATTGTACATGGTACATAAGGGTTTCAGAGGGTATGAATATGTCAGCATTATATACTTTACAATATAATACAGATTGAATAGTACATATTTCAGTAGGTCGATAGAAAACACTTTCCCCAGACTTCCTGCTTCTTCATATTTTTATATGGGATGAAATTCCCCCACACAATTGTTACATTTTTCTGGACTGGACTTTGAATCAAAAAATGCTGAATACACCACTCATGTTCAGGCCCCCTGACCCCGACCAGTGTAAGAGGTTAGAAGATGGATGGGTGATGTTCATGTAATGGATTATGCGTGTGTAATCAAACAGACACTCACAGCGTGAGAATAATTAACGGCATGGAACTTTCTCGACTCTCTTTTCATCGTCAGCCGTGTTATTCGCTCCGGCCGTTACCGTATCGTGCAGATATTGTGACACTGTGCCAGCCTGCAGTGCATCATACAGCTTTTAATAGCTGGGCCGCAGTGAGAGGTTCTCCTAAGGCTCTCTAGATGTTCCTCATTTCCTCTTAATAGATTTCAGGAATGCATTGGAGCAGCGATGGCCAATTCACAAAGTTTTTTTTTTTTCTCCATTTGAGAATTTGAGAATTTTCTACATTCATGATGGGAGGCAAATATCCCAGTTGCCTTATCGTTTGCGGCATTCTGCCTCAACGTAGAGCTGCAGAAGGTCCAAGGTTGTTTCTGATGTTAGTCCATCATCTTGATTTATTAACAGTCCTCTGTCCATCACGGTGGTCTGAGCACCCACATGTCAGCACTGATCGTTCGTCATTCTTAATTAAATGAGTGTGTCTTTAGCATGAGTGCTATGCTCCAGGGCGCTAACTGCCCCGCGATGGATCCCGAGGTACACTTAAACTCCCTGGCAGGGGCGATCCTAGGATTAATTATTTTTTAAGGTAGGGGGCATAAGATGGGCCGTAATTCATACAGCAGGGGGGTCCGGCTCTAACATTAGCCAATGAAATGTTTTGAAATGGTGAGTGACAGAGAAGGAGAACTCCGGGGGCCAATCAGCTTTCAGCAGCAGCCAGCAAATGGCCTCAGTGTTAATGCGACGTTCACCCCAAAGCCAGGCTTCTATAGGGCCCCGCAGACCTTGCTCGTAATGAATTAAAGGCTACAAAGGAGCGACAGATGACTTTAAAACGTTACGTAGGGGAGGGAGGGTGAACTTTACAAAGAACAACACTGTGCTGGGGAGGGATAGGGGCAGGATAAGACAATCGGGGGCGTGGTGGGGGGGAGAAGCTGCACTTTGAGAGCGAGCTTCTCGTTTTGGAGCTTGTCAGTGAATCAGGTCGACAAATAAACAGAAATGAATTCCTCTACATGCATGAGTAAAGCTGCACTCAGCTTCCTAGTACAGGAATGTGAAGCACATCACTATGAAAAAGCAAATAAAGTAAGGATTGTTATAGAAATAAAATATATGTTTCTTTTCATTCAATATATCCTGGGATTAAGCATAATATTATTTTCTGTTGTTATAAGTAACTAATGAAAAGCATGAGGGGAGGGAGACAAAGGTAGGTGCAGTGGTAACTCTAACTTTAATTGAAGGTGTTACTGTTATTCTCAAGGATAATATGACCTACGTGTCAAAATGAGTAACTGATTCCTTTGTATTTAAAAAAAAATGGGGTTTCTGGGATGTTTTTCCATGTAGTGGATGATTGGTTGATTTTCAGTGGATCGTATCATTCTTATAAATTATGGGTAGAGTATACCAGATGTTTTTAAGTATTTAAGAAAATCTTTACTAGTGGATTGGACAGACCTGTTTAATTCAAGATGGGTCTAAGTTGCATACTCAGGCTGTACTATCTTTTTGCACATGATCTTTCAACCGGAAAGTGTTTCAGATGGGTGTAGTTACGCCCGTAAGATCAGGCTGAACGTGGTGAGTTCACTGTGAGGTTTGTTTTCTTACAAAAAGGAGCACATCGTGAGAATGGCTTTCAGCAGGAATGGCACACCGTCACCCTGTGGTTTCTGAATGGATGATGTGTTCTGAGGGGTTGGATTGGTTGGAGGTCACATGGGGTGAAACTGTCACATCTCCAGAATTTTGATTGGCTTGCATTGGCGTGTAATCATGAGCAGGGCTCCGTGAATAAATCTAATGACAGAATTTATTTGTCTTAGAACACGCCCGATGAAATAGCCCCACATGAGAATGTCAGGCTCTGTGTAATGTGACTTTCTGGGATTATGTCACCCACAAAGCATTAGGATGTGACGCGAGTCGATGTATCTTCTGTGAGAATCATTCCGTTATGTAAAACCTCTCGATTGAGATGACATTACGAGGAGGGTTGCAAAAGGTCCATTTGGCTAAATCACGCCATTACAGCATGGTATATTAATGATGTGGGAATTGGTCGACGATTCTTCATGGAGACTTGACTGGAAAGAAACGCCCGCTCATCTTTTCTGCTTCATTTGTTTTCTTCTTGCCTTGGAGGTTGCCATCCTCTTCTCCCTCTTGGCTTTTGTCTCTCCTGAAGGACACTTCAGAGGGTTTTAAGCTTGGCCGTCACCCCCTTTCAGGGTCCATTCAGAGGAGATGTGATACATGCCCTTGGCTCTGTTTGTGTAGATCCGAGGAGAAGGTCACCGCTGTTTGAGGTACAGAAAGCATCTCCCTTATTTCCCCCATCTTAACGTGGTAATCAGGGCCCATGTGAGAGATGTGACATCTCATGCCTCCCCTCCTGCCTCCTGTGATCGGGCCTTGTGGTGCACCACATCCCTCATGTGGTCAACATTGGGCACCAATGTCTGCTGGCAAACCTACGCAACACTGACCAGCCTGCTGGGGGCTGTGATGGCGGTCACTCGACACCCTATCGGGAGGCTGAAACGTTGAGTCATATGACCAGTTGCTGAATTGCGGCATAAACAAGTGGTTATGTAAGCAGTCATGAGCAATCCTTGACCTAACAGTAATGTGTACGTAGAGTCAGGGTCTTGTAAAGCTAAGATCAACACAGTAAAGTCTTGGGTTTAGAGCCGGCGCCTCTAATCTGGTTGTGACTGTCACCGGAGGCGGTTTGGACACAGTGGCAGATGCTTTGTGACGTCTAGGAGCATGGCAGGGGGACCAGCTGGCCGCATAGCGCGGCTCACGCCAGGACAGCCACCGCTATTGACGTGAGCTCAAACGCGAGCGCTCTCCCTGGCGTGCCGGGATTTTCGGCCAGCGGCTACACACATGAAGTACGTCCCACTAAGTCGGAGCAGTGAAACGCCGGCATGGCCCAGTGATAAAATGGTATTGCTCCTCGTGGGCCTCCTGCTCCTGACATCAGCAAAAGTTCAGCTAAACTCCCAATAAATTCCTCTCCTGCACGGGCAACCTTCCCTGAATGAATACGGTAGTTTGGGGTTTCTGTGAACCACCTTGGATCCCGTTGGGCTGACAGAGGCCCCGACGGGCTCCCTTTATCTGTCCATCGGCAGCAGAGGAGGCATGGTACAAACAGGAAGGAGAGCACTCTGGAATGATCTGGTCTTACTGCTTTATGGAAAATAACCGAGAGAGAGATATGTGAAGTTCTGATGGAAAAGGGAACTGGGGCCCGGATGAGTCCAAAGATCAGAAAGTCAGAAGAAGGTAACCGAGAATGCAAGCTGAGGGATGTTTAGTGATCCGGTGGAGGCTGGTCTGCTCTGCTGGATGCACTTGAGGGGTCACAAAGGAGAAACAGCTCAGCCTTACCATGACTGATGTCTGGCTCTTTCCCATAGCAAAGCAGCATTCCTAAATATGAGAGCGACTTGTCCCGACGTCCAGGGAGTGACTCAAAGATGTCAGGGGAGCGGAACGTAGCGACAGGACGCACCTAGTGATTAAAATCGGGGAAGCCTCGCTCAGCCGGGCGGCACGACTGTCGTGTGTTCAGATGAATCACTGAGGCAGCTTAAGCTCCAGACTAAACAAATATATCCATTTCTTGTGTGCAGTTTGTCGAAAAGCAAGGCAAACAGTCATGGCTGCTTTTATGAACGGCCGGTACACAGAGCACTCCCTCATATTGCCTGCCAGGCCCAACTAATCAAACACAGAAACCCCAAACAGGAAAGGCAGATGCAGCACACTTCAGTGAGTGAAATGTATACCTGTTAGCGGGGACCTGGCCTTCACCGGAGTTTTAATTCTACTCAAACTTTCTTCCCTCAGTCAAGCTTCAGTGTTTGATCAGATTAACACAGCCCATCTGCTTTCCCCTAGAGTCTCTTACACTGTTTTTCTAACCTCCCTTGAAATAAAATAGTTTTACGATATAAGTAAAAAGAAAGTCTGTCTTTTTACCATGCATTTTCTTCAGTTGTGTCTAACTCAACGGCTTCAGTATCTAAATACTTATGATCAGTGTATGACACTCTATGCAGTCCTGCTATTTTAAACACTATAGCATTGAATGTAATACAAACCATCTACCTGGGTGTGAAGTCCTAGGGTATTTAAAATTCTCTGCATCCAAATGGCTGGTGAAGACTTAAAACGTTTATACGTATGTCAGTAGGGATGTCCTGATTTATTTTTTCGGTACTGCGATCTGCTCCGATCCATTCAGTATTATATCTGCTGATTCCAGGGCTGGGTCTGACCTTTTAATAAATATTTAAATATACATACACCTACACTAGGTGTTGGTGCACTCTTCATCTGAGCGAGTCTCAAATTTTTGCAGTTAGCAATCTTCATTAGCATGTTTCTGCAAGTGCCTTATTAGATTAATTGTATTAAATGGCACTCTGTTGCTGCATCCTCTCAAAAAGGTGGCATTGCAAACATTGCAGGTAGCTGTTGGATTGAGTTGCCAGTTTAAATAATTTAATTTAAAATGTACGCGGCTGACATCTCGATACAGTGTAGTTTCAAGCCACGGGCCTCAGGTTTACTGTAGATTGTGATGGGAACATATAATCTGCAAAACTGATGTAAATTGAGTGGACACAAGAAGTGAAATAGATCGGGCTTTGGATCGGACTGCAGTAGCCGATACTGACCAATTAAAAAATGCTTAGGTATACCCTGTATCTGATCTTTGATATCTGCTTGGGACGTCATTGTTTATGAGGATTAATATAAGTGCATGAATTTATAGTTACCAAATCACCCACTTGCTTCCTGGGATAGATACCAGCCTCATCTTCACCTCACCCTGGGTCTGTGTGGTTAGGGTTAGAGTGCTTTGCTTGTGGCCGGAAGGTTACCGGTTCAGTTCGCAGTGCAGGCAGAGTTATTTCACCATTAGGCCCTTGAGCAAGTGCAGTGTCTGTTAAGTTATTATAAATGTATTAGAATGAATGTCATGGCACCGTTTGTCCCATATGTCCTGCTTCAACTAATTGACATTGGCAGGTCCTGCTTCAGTTATTTGACATTGGCAGGTCTTGCTTCAGCTATTTGACATTGGCAGGTCCTGCTTCAGCTATCTGACATTGGCAGGTCCTGCTTCAGCTATTTGACATTGGCAGGTCCTGCTTCAGCTATTTGACATTGGCAGGTCCTGCTTCAGCTATTTGACATTGGCAGGCCCTGCTTCAGCTATTTGACATTGGCAGGTCCTGCTTCAGCTATTTGATATGATCCTACCCAACATGTGGCTCAGTTCATTACTGGATACCTTTGCTCATACATGTCACTGTTTGACTTGGCCGCAGACTGGACAAGGGTGACACTGTGGGCATCTGCTATGTCAGGAGGATGCCCTGTAAGAACAGAGCTTATGTCGACTCTGCGGTGGGGGGAGTCACGTCCTGGTGGTGGTGGGCTTGACGTGGAGCTCGCTAACGCCGTGCGGCCTGATCTCCCCCCACAGGGAGTTGCCCTCACTCCACTTCCTAGCTTCAAAAGCTCGTCTGTGTCACCCTTTTCCCGGCACCACATCCTCAGGAAGGCGGGCATGAAAAAAAACTCAGGGTCACCGTACAATGAGGGTGATGCGTCGTGCCCTTATTTGGTGAGGTGGGGGTCCCTGGACTAAGACCGTGGCGACATCAGCTTCCCCCGATGACCAGGCTGCAACACACAGAGCAGAGATCCTCTGCGTAGGTCCCGCGATTCTGAGTTTTAAATCGGACTTCCAGACATTGGTCCTACTAGGCGAATGGCTGCTGTGTTTGTACTCACGTTGAATGTTAGCTTGGACGTTATGTAAGAGAATGCTTTCAGGGGTTTGGGGGCCTGTAAATACAGCGGTAAGTTATGAGAGCGTGTACCGTGGTGGGTTTTTGTAAGTATTCCAAAGCTGGATTTGTAGTTTAGTCGGATAACTTGTCAGATTTAAGGTGCCCCACTTTAAATGGACTATATGTTTGTTACCTTACGTTTAGCCCAGACTACCTTAAATCCGAAGCATCAGTAGTAAGATGGCAGTTTAGAGGAAGGAGTTAATGAGGGTTTAACTCCCGTGTGGCTGAATGTGTCGTAATTTTCTGGTGTCAGGCCCAGCGCTTGCCCCCCCGGGATGAACATTACACCATAAAGGTTTTCAGTTGGCTTGCTGGTGCCATGTTTATAAATACTGGTGTACAGCTCAGTGTGTTGGGATCTGTGCCCATGAAAGTTCGTCCAGTCGCTCAGGACCAGTGACGTAACCCTCAATAGCAATATTCCCCAATCCGATCCTCAGGGACCCACAGTCAGTCCATGTTTTTGCTCCCTCCCAGGTCCAGGTAGGAGCAAAAACGTGGACTGTCTGTGAGGCCTTGAGGACTGGGTTGGGAAACACAGCTCTAGAGTGAACAAGCAAGAAATGGGTCCATTGAGCTGGTCTTGGAGATTGCTGGGGCCAGAAAGGGTACTGGTGCATAACTCACTGGGTTAGGACTTGCGATTGGAAGGTTCCTGCTTTGAATCCTGTGATCGACAGAGTGATTTCAGCGTTAGGCCCTTATCTCCTAATTGTTCCATGGACTGGCTGACCCTGCTCTCAATTGTACATAATTTTGGATAAAAGCATATGTTTATAATAAATTATTAAATTTATTAAAATAAATTGTCAATGTTAGATATCTGGGCCAGTGGTTGTGGGTTCAAATCCCTTGGCCAGCAGAGTAGCCATATTAACCTTGGGCCCATAAGCCCAACTAGCATTGCCTCTCTGTCCCAGTCTCTGGACAAGGAACGTCTGCTATACAAAATAAGCTTAAATATCATCAATAAAAGCTGACCCACCTCTGCAGAGCGTGTTCGCAGGGGAAGGAGCCCGGGTGGCTGGAATACCCGCTTTGGGCCGGACGCTGCAGTTCACGGCATTGTGTCGCGGCAGGCGGCCGGGCCCTCTGAGCGGCATGCGGTCCGGTGGCCATCGAGAAGAATGCCCAGCTTTTATGGTGCAGTTCTGATTAAAAACGCAGGCAGTGCCTCCGCCAGCGCCTCTGGGCTCTGATATTTATGGATTTCGCAGAGCTGCGCTGCGCAGCCATGCAGAACCCTGTAAACTACCCCGACCCACTGCAGATTAAACGCCAGTTAAAACCACTGGGTGTGAATTCAATAATAAACTTTTTAAAAAGTCACTTCTTCCTTCTCTTCCTCCGTCACAGAGACACGGCGCATCTCTGTGGTGCGAAGCGTGGCCAGCAAATCAGAACCCCCCCCCCCCCACAAAGTACCACCCCAAAACCATTACCTCCTCTGACAGATCTTTGTGCCTAAACGTGACAACTCGCTCGCACACCTTGACATCCGTCATCAACTTTAGCTTTTGTGAAACGGAACGGGGGGGGGGGGCGGGGCGGGGGCCCCCGGCGGGGGGCGCGGGGGGGGGGGGGGGGGGGGGGGGGGGGGGGGGGGGGGGGGGGGGGCG
>JABFEA020000054.1:8310476-8321018 GCA_019775915.2 Cyphomyrus plagiostoma
TTCGCTTTTGTTAACCGGAACGCCCCCCCCCCCCCCACCACCACCCCAGAGAAGCGACCCAGCCTGTCTGATGTTTGGCCCCCACCCCAGCATCGTTTCCTGCACCCGCCCACACCCTTTTCTGTGGCAGCTCTCTGTTTCCTGTCACACATGCAAATGGTGTCATCAATACGAAAATATGGTTCCCCTAAAATTGGGTCACGTCTTTAACAAGTAAACAATGTCTCGAGACACTTTAGCCAAACAGAAGCTCTGTTTGTGTGAGTTTTAAATCACTGTAGGTTATGTTGTAGTGCTATGCTGTACAGAAATCTGATCAAACAACGTTTGTTTATAAATTAGCATAACTGGACAGAAACAGAGCTAGCGATAATCTGCACGATTCAGATTGATTTTTGATATTTTTTTTCTGGACATTTCTCCTGTCCAGGCATTTAACTGAATTTCTGTAGAAGTTTGACCTACTTTGACCTGAAGAAATGGCCGTGTTTGTAGGCAGGGAAACTTCTAATTCACCATCACTTAACATACCAATGTCGATCCAGCGCCACGTTCAAGGCCCGAGGAGTTCCGGGAGTCTGAAGTCTGGTTCTTGACTTGGCCCAGTTGGCGGGACTGTTGTGTGGCCATCCGTTGAGACAAAAGGCCATTTTCGTCGTTTTATTTTATTTCCTCACTTTATCAGGGCACTTGGCCCACATGAAGAGATCCCTCCTGACTCATGGCCTGTAATGGGGCCGGATTGGACAGAGGCTGCCTGTGATGTGGCCGGATTGGACAGAGGCTTCCTGTGATGTGGCCGGATTGGACAGAGGCTCCCTGTGATGTGGCAGGATTGGACAGAGGCTCCCTGTGATATTTTCAACAGCACGGTTTTCCATTGTTTATTAGCCTGGTCAATGACCGTCGGGTGGGGTAACCTCCCCCGCTGTCGGACATCTGCAGACCAGTCCAGCCCCCTCCGAAATCCGCCTGCACCCCCAGCCAGCCGCCCCAATCCTTTAAATATACCCCTGCCTGGGTGGGGCGTCGTATTAAAACCTGTTTAAGAGGCAGCAGGCTAAAGCTAATCCGGACTGGTGACCCCAAGCTCCCCGTCCGTTGGTCACCCCTGGCGGGGGCCCGCTCCAACATGGCAGCGTTCCTCCTCGCTGCCATTGGCCTTCTCGGCAAACCGACCGCGCTCCTTTGAAGTAAACCATGGACTCAGGATTGTTTATTTTTTAACCCCGTCGTTTAAGCTAGACCCACAATTTTTCAAATGATGCATCCTGGGACCGGGGACAGAAGCGTGTCAGCCTGTCTCCCGGGTCCCAATGACCCCTCTCTCCCACTCCCTCCATATGGTCCCCCGCTCCCCACAAAGTGATTGTCTGCTGGTTAAGGAGAGGAGTAGCAAATCACTGCAGTGCTTAGCATGTTTATGTCCCAGGATGCTCCTCTTCATGAGCGACACGGCCTTGCCAATAACAACGGCGTCGTCCGAGCTCCGGTCACCCTGGGCCGCCGCGGTTTAGGGCAGGATCAGGGTCGCCCTGCCAGTAATTGCAGCTAAATAGAAGCCTATTGGCTGCCCAGCTGACTATTGCCGAGGTTCAGGGGATGTGCATAAATTAAAGGAGAGAAATGGACCTTTTCTGGTATTTTCTGTGCCAGTGAGTGGCAGACCAGGCTGTGGAGCTGCAGCTGTGCATGTAATGACCTGCAACGTCCCCCCCCCTCGGTCATTACACTGTGTGGGGGGTGGGCACGGCACAGGTCATGTGTGGGGTAAGCTGCCGTCCATCTCCTTAGATGTGGGTGAGGCCCTACTTATATCGGTAATACCCCCCCACGAGGGAGGAGTCTCGATGTTTACCTCAGGGCCACATTATCAGCATGGTCCAGCTATCTGGAACAAAAGCTATGTCAGTTTGTTCCTGGGGGTTAGGAGAAGGTAGGAGAATAGTAACATCCATCCATCTTTTTAGCCATTCATCTCTCATCCATCCATCCATCCATCCATCCATCCATCCATCATTCATTTATCTGTTCATCCATCCATCCATCCATCCTTCCATCCATCTCTCCGTCCATCCATCCATCCTTGCATCCATTTATAGGCCACACGCATGCACTCACAAACCATTACCAATAAACGGGCAATATTTCCTGCTGGTACGTGTGCTGCAGACCGTCCACTCAGAGCTGTGCCAGTCTCTCACCTCACGTGTCACGCGGCCTAAACATAGCTGGCCGGTTCGCACCATCTTCAATGCGGCAGACGGGCGGCTCATTACCGGCTGGGTTTACCGAGCTGCGGTTTGCACAGCCGTTACTGCGGTGACACTAACGCTGGCACTGTTGCGGCTACGTTTATAAAAATAAAATGAGGAACTCTGATAGCTGGCTGGCGAAAATATGAGTCGATAATTATGTCACTTGCGGGAAGTAAAAAATAGAGAAAATTCTAATATGGGCTAAAATGAAATACCAGCATTTGGGGACAAGAAATCCTGTGTTTTACAGTTTACAGTTTAGGGGTAGATCTTGAGAATTTTTGCGATTAGCCACCTGGGTTAGTTCAGTAAAAAATGACACCAGGCATGCAGCCTATTCCCTAGCCAGCGGGCTGATGTTCACTGTTTCGTACTTGCCCTTTGTCTAAACGACTCGCCTCAGGCAAGTGGACGAGCTTCGGTTCCGGCTCAGGTTTTGGGGGCTGATGCTCCTGCTAGGAGGATGGGAGCAAAGGTGGGGGGGGAACAAACAGAAAATGCCAATTTATATCCGTCACAGTGAGTGAGGGACTGGTAGAGTGAACCATGGTCTTGTGACTCCAACCTGGTCATGTGACTCTCCTTCCCCAATCTGTCGATTAAATGGCGAGATTTATGGTACTTTAGGGTCCCACTCCTCCTCTTTTTGTGAGCAGTTGCATCACAGACAGGCAGCTGTACTCAGAACAGTCCTCTGGTGACTCCCTCTCATATGAGTGATTTGCTCAAGTTAGGAATTAGAAGAACAGATGTAGTAAGGTGTAAGGTTTTTCAGTGTTCTTTTGTGACTCTGGGACATCAGCATTGTGTGATTCCTCACTAGCAATGTCCCCTCTGTCATGCTATCTACTAATTACGGTTGTTGCTCATTGTAGGAAGTCCTCCCTCACTCAGGGCCAATTAAGTAAACCGCTAGGTCCAGCAGGCTGGAAATGGGTCCATAGAGCTGAACTGTGTTGTCGTTGACGTTACTAAAGGTGGCCATATGTTATGTAGCTCAGTGGGCTGGGGGGTCTGTGTTTGTGTCTGTGGGACTATGGGTTCAAATTGTGTGGCCAGGAGAGCGGTATGTCACAGTTGGGCTCTTGAGCAAGGTCCGTAACCTGACTGTTGTACAGGATGTTGGCTGACACTGCCAGAACTGGATTAGAGACCAGGCCAGTGGGGGCAGTGCCTCAGAGCCTCGGGCTGGAGGTGAATAGAAGTATAAAGTTCAGGTCCAGAAATTAAAAATCCAGACCAAGATTTTGTTTCAACCAACTAGCTGATAACTTCGTCACTGGGACTGTTTATACTCAACTGATTGGTTAGAACAAAACCTTGGTCTGGATTTGTACTTCCTGGACCTGAACAGCTCTGGAGGTTAACCATGAGGGTCCCTGGCATATGCAGCATAAGCTGACCACCAGGACCCCAGGGGCCCTTTCCACATACATTGAGAGTTAACTATTAGGCCTCCCAGTAACCCACCCACCCGATGACAAGGGGGCTTCCAAAAGACTGGGGCCTCACAGGACCGTGATCTGACCATGAACCCTGATCCATAATCGTCACCTTTGTATCTCTGTATCCAAAAGTATCTGGCATGTCGAGTGAAGTACTAGAGTTCTACAAGTGAATCTTTGAAGAACCATGAAAGTATTAAGTTCTTAGTTCAAAGAGTATTGATGGGGTTGTTTCAATAAGAGTATTTTTGTTATCCCGCTGTATTTTTTTCATTTTCTTTTTATTAGAACAATACTTTCTGTCTGACACATTTAAAAGGAGACAGGAGATTATTGAGATGTCATTTTGGTGTTTTACTGAGTATTTAAAGTGTACATGATTTTGTAATCAAAAATACCAAATTTATCTGTATGGAGATGACCTGGGTGTCCTTTTTAATCTTTACTATCTATCATTGTCATTGTTTACTCCGTTTAGCTATAGACCATTCTGGCACCAGAGCCTGGAATCTCTAGGGTGAGGGAGAGTGAAATGCAAATCTAGTGACCGAACCCGTGTTCGAACCCTCATAGAACGAAAGTGTTGACGGGCTAGTGAACAATCACAGACACTCCTGTCTGGTCATTCTGTTTTCGTGCCGGCAGGCTGGTGGTAATCCAGCGGCGTGATGATGGATATGGCCTTGCTTACCTCTGGCTGTCATGTTCACGGTGATGTCTGCTTGTGCCCAATATCATTCTACGAGTTGACCATGTTTGGCAGGAATCAGAATCGCTTCAGAAACGTTGGATTAGAAACGAATCATTGTACATTTTACTACTGCGTGGATGATTGCTGTGGTCATGATGATCATAGCTGGAGATCAATGACATTAGAATGGTGCTGAGAGGCCCCATTGTCCCAGGTGTGCCTCATGTCATCGAACCCAACTGGACCCACTTCTGCCATAGACTCTTTAACTCACCTTAGCTGGCCCGAGAGTGTAGCTCCACTGCTGATAATGCGATAGCAGAGGTCAGCTCTCTACACATGAGGGAACACATCCTAACTTTGGGTGCTCTGGCTTTGCATGCATTCCTACCCAGGAGCCAACAATTAGAGTCACATCAAACTTTGATCATTTCGAGTTTTGGTGCCCCGGGGCATGCTGGGTAAACACATACGTGACTCTGGGATAGCCCTTTCATTACTATCAGGATTGAAACCTCGCATCAGCTCTACGATAACATGCTGACACGCTTTGTTTCAGTTGTCAAATACCTTGACATCCACCAGGTTCCCTTGTCCTAAGATTCAGAGCTATGTGGCAAAGCTGGTTCCAGCATCAAAGAGTCTGAGATTCTGCTCTTTTCGAGCCCTGGAGTTTGACGCCTATGGTTGATCTCTGTTTATCCTGAACGCCCGTGTTGTCAACATGAGCCAAAACAAATACTTTTTGTGTATCCGATTTGCGACCGCAGACTCACACCGGGGGTCAAAGGTCAGCTCTGTGCAACTTCTGACGTGACCTGCTGGAGGTTCAGATACCTTCATCGCTCCTGTCAGCCTGGGGTTGCTTGTGTATCCTATCGGGGACACAGCTTTTGGTGCAGAAGTGGAGACATGGGCAGAGCTCTGAGAGGTAGCTGTGACCCACCACATGACTGAGAACCGGTCATGAGTCCGTCTTTGTTCAGTGATGTTCCAAGTTGCACACCTCTGTGTGTTTCCTGCCTGGAATGTCTTAAAATTTAAAGGAATCCTCCTCAGTTCCCAAAACTGGGGCTGGGTGTGCTGTTTGCGTGCCATAACCCCCGAAGGATCAAATTAAGGAGACGTTCTTCTGTGTTTGTATATAACGTTTCACGCAAGCTCCTCCCCATTACAAGCAGCGGGGGAGGCTTTTCCAGACCTTTAGAAAAGGTTTTCATAACACTTTGTTGCATGTTTATTTTTTGAGAGAGAGGAGAAATCTACATTCGATTGACATCACATTCAGACATCACATTGAGAGTGTCCCCTGCCTGATACCCCGTGTTTCCTGGGATTGGATCCAGAACCCCCCCTCCCCACGACCCTGTATGGGATAAAAGGCTGGATAATTGGACGGGAACCGTACAGCATGCTTGTTTAAGGGCCGTTGGGGAAAGCCAACGGTCTTCAGTGTTGTCCTCCGTTGGCGCGTTATGTGTAAACAAACAGAAGCCACCAGCGGAGTATTAGGCAAAGCCAGAGCGTGAAATGCATTGGCAGAGGCCACTGTCGCAGTTCCCATCCCAGAGCGGAACATTCAGGAATGTGCATTCGTGCATAACAAGGGGGATATGGGGGGGGTGGGGTACGTGGGTTTTAGGGCACGAGCAGGATTTTAGCCTCAAGCCCTTTTTCAGCCACTGATATCGATGATTTTCAAGCATGTTTGAGGTTGGTGAGGAAAAAAGCTGATTGTGCACTTCTTTCCAGAAACTTCTGGTCAGGCGTTTGAGCTTTGTTTACATTGTGGTCTCCATGTAAACGGCAAGTGGTATGTCGCTGATTGACGCAAGGTTCACGCAGCTGTGCAGCTGGCCTGTTGTTTTCTGTTGCAGCTTCGGGGGGGGGGGGGGGGATAGCCAAATTGTTTTTCGTCTGTTAACTGTTTGTGCTGAAGTTTTCCTTGAGATCGTAACTTCAAAGTCGCAATGCACAGAAAACGTCTTCCTGGTGCCCTCTGTGTCTCTGCCAGAATAACGGACGTCTCTCAGCAATGTCAGCAGGGACATATTCTGGGGGTCTTTTCATTAAGTGATTTAGCTCATTTCTCACTAAGGGCAGCTCTTGGTTACGCTGATGGGAATTGTAGTTTAAAAGAATGGTCTAGCTACTGGGAACTGTAGTTTAAAAGAAATGCCCTGCTGGAAGTGGTTAGGTGCCATTGTTATTGTTAATAGGACAGGATCTGAGCTGTGGTTTTCTTGCCCAGGTGTAAGCGATGTATTGAGTTGGAAGTTTTTACCCGTTCTGAACACATTAGGCTGGCGACATCAGTTTGGTGTTACTGATGAAGAAGAGTCGCTCCGGCTTGGGGCATGTGGGCTGTACCTTACCTGTCATGAAGGAGGGTCCACCAGATGGGGGGACTGGGGGGAATTCCTGTGGTGTCTAATTGAGCTTTAATAGGAGGGTCCGCCCCCCTGAGTCTTTTAGTGCGTCCACTGGTGGGACTGTCTGATCCATATTGCTGACCCCACCTCTTGTTTTTCTCTCCCCTTTCTTTCTCTCTCTCTCTCTCTCTCTGTCTCTGTCTCTCTCTCCGTTCCCCACTTTTACGTGCAGGTGGGGGCGGGAAGAGGAATGGCCGGAGCAAGAAATGGAAAGAGATGTTGAAGCTGCCGCACATCAGCGAGTGTGAGGAGCTGAGGATGACCATTGGTGGGTAGGGGACGTGTGGGGGACAGGGGACAGGTCTGTCCAGTGCACGTCCTGAGTCACAGACAACTAGTCCCTAATTGTGGCAAACCTCTCCTCTGGTCTGAGATCAGCAGAGGTCTGTCCAATACAGGTCCTGAGTCACAGACAACTAGTCCCTGATTGTGGCAAACCTCTCCTCTGGTCTGAAATCAGCAGAGGGCCAGCAGTGATCAATACAGGCCTCTTGGTGTTTAGAGCTCTAAAGGCTGTACCTGAATCAGAGGTGAAGGGTCACGGCCTCTCACTGCATTTCCTCCTGGAGGAGGGGCCTCAGTTGGGCATTTATCATGCCAGAGTTATATTCACGCCACGAGGGGCAGGAAGTCATTCATTCTCTATGGGAGGAGGCATGGAGCAGCGTTCTGCATCACTATCTGGGCGGCGAGAGTATCAAATTGTAGTGGAAGCCGGGTCAACTTTATGGTGTTGAGCTGTGACGCGGTTTGGAGGCAACCAATCCGAATGTAGAGATGCTAACATCAGATTAGTGCTCCTCTCAGGATTGAAAATGGTTTTTCGTGTTGTAGGGAGAAAGTTGGGAAATGGGCAAAAAATGCTTTGTCCAGACATATCCTGTCTGAAGGTCTATACCCGGTGACATTCAGTAAAACTGATCATCGCCATAGCGGGGGCTCCCTGTTATTTATGACGCGTCCCTGTTTGCATAGACCAAGCTGTCTGAAATGATAGGTGTTCGAGGTGAGTTGGTGAAGTGCGTAATATATTTTTGTGAGAAAAGGATGGAAATCCCATACTAATTTTGGCGGAATAGCCTGCAAGACAATGTGAACCGCTGGTATCACCGCTGTTAGTGTTTGTCAGTGTTCATGGACAAGTGATACCATGTCGGCAGTCGGCACAGAGATAAGCTACACATTCGTTTGCTTTGCGACTCCTTTAAAAAATTTTCAAGACGCAATGTCACCCCATTCTGAACAACCTTATCGGAGAGCGTCGGAGAACGTCGGGAGAGCGTCAGCGTGTGTCCCCAACCTTTGCTAGCATTACGGGCAGGGAGGCCAGAGCGATGGCTGATGCTCTCACCGCCCACGGTGTGAACATACAGTAAGGCTCCACTTAATATGTTTTATAGATGATAAATTATTGATTTTTTTATGGCTGGTGTCCTCAGATGCCCTCGCTTAGATTCCGTGACTCTCCCAGATGGAGCAGCTTAAGTTACTCTGCGTCGCTGTGCTGCTCATTATTTTCTAAAACAATTTTAGCGAAATGCTACTGAATGTTCTGCAAGGGTGGGGGGTAGCATACAAGAGAACGCAATGGATCTGAGGTGGTTTAAGGCACGGTTGGCATATCGATGCTCCTGATGACCTGCAGGGAGATCCTTTCCGGACCGGACCTCCTTGCCTCCCCTAGGCCGAGCTGACCTGGGTTACCCTCTGTCACCCTCTTTGCGGGGCGGGGGGGGGTCTCCTGGCACTGGGTAGCCCTATTCACCCCCAGCAGCTGTGCCCGTGCCGACTGTGTCAGCAGAGAGCAGATGTTGCCATGATTAAACCCTTGATCTACCGCATTCCTCCTACTATTGGCAGACTTCACATCTGCCAAGAAAATCCAAATTACCGCAACTACAAATGACAGAAGGGTGCCCCACGAATCAGGTTGCAGAATGAGGACTGAGTATCTTAGGTGGGCTGCTCACAACATTCTCAAGCTTCTCAGAAGTTAGTCCTGCATTAAACAAGGCTGTAATATTCCATGTTTGGACAGGATCGCATCCCCCTTCAAAACAGGAACGACTGATTTTTCTGTTCTGCTTTCTAACTGCCGCCCTTTCCACAAAGTCAGTTTAGCTTAAAATTTTGATCTCATTTGCCAGAGGGAGGTAGTTTTCATAATCGATGGTTGCTCACAGACCTGAGGAGTCAGGCACCGAGGGCTGCATAGGGACAATTCTAGGATTTTTTTTTAAGTTAGGGGGCATAACAGGGACCAATGATATGTTTTGAATCTGTGAGTGACAGGGGTGGGGGCACTCTGGGGGCCAATTAGCTTTCAGCTGGGGCCAGTGCCCCTGTAGCCCCGCCCATGTATATGCTCCTCTGGAGACCGATTGTCACCTGACCCCTCGTGTGGTGTGTCCCCCCCCAGGGTCTAGCATGCCCTGCTTTTGATCAAGGGTGGGTAGCTTCCATACTGCATCATTCCAGACCGGCTTCAAGCCGCCCCCCCGGGCTGGGGCCAGTGCCCCTGTAGCCCCGCCCATGTATATGCTCCTCTGGAGACCAATTGTCACCTGACCCCTCGTGTGGTGTGTCCCCCCCCCCAGGGTCTAGCATGTCCTGCTTTTGATCAAGGGTGGGTAGCTTCCATGCTGCATCATTCCAGACCGGCTTCAAGCCGCCCCCCCGGGGTGCTGGGGGTCCCCCCCCCTTCACCCCTCTGATTACTCCATCTCTTTGCTCGGAACAGGACCCCGTCAGGCGATGCCGTCGCGGGTACGAGATCGCCACTCTGTCACCCACGTCCCGGGAGGTCACCTGATTCACCAAGAAATGTGACACCTCCTTAAAGGGCTTCGCTGTTGCCGGTTCACCTGTACAAGCCATTTGGAGCTTATCTCTGCCCACCGCCAGATGATGGTTTTCCTTACCCCAGGATGTTCGGTACATGCCAGAAGATACAGGGCGTTTTTTTTTTCAAAGTGGGGGAGGGTGGCGGCAGGAGAGGGGGCGTAATTCATACAGGAGGGCCAACCTTATCATTTGCATGGAAATGTTTTGAATTGGTAAGTGGCAGGGGAAGGTGCACTCTGGGGACCAATCAGCTTTCAACTGGCTCAAGTGTCACTGTGGCCACGCCCCTGATGAGAATCTCCTTTTACTGACCTCAGTAGTTTATTTCCCTCCAAACCGAACACATAAATGTTTCTGGAAAGAGCAAATTTAAGCGTACAAGACCCTTTGGACAATATAGTCTCCCGTTACGGCATGATAGTGTCGCAGCTCCAGCGCTACTTGCTGTACTCGCCCGTGGCTGGTTTGAGAACGTTTCCTAGAATCGGAGGCACAGGACATTGCCAGCGGGGTGGATGCCAGCCGCTGGCGGTGTGCCACCCTTCAGGAGCTCCTTGGGCTCCAGATTTTGGGAACGCTGGTGTTAGGGGGGGTCAAAAATGAAAACATGTCCAGGGAAATCTGGGCAGGAAAACATCTCGGAAATGATGTTTCTCTTGGAGTTCGCCACCTGGCTCCGGGCACAGAAGCGTGCGAGGCTGCTGTCACGCAGGCACCCTGTCGCTCCTCCAGAATTCCAGGGGGCGCCCTCGTTCGGGAACAGGAAGGGTCTTTGTCCAGACCTGCACATCTTTGGTGGGTTGGGGGCGGGGGTGGCGTTCCACACAGGGATCTCACAGTGCGATCCACATTCTGGCACCACATTCAGATCC
>JABFEA020000054.1:8351981-8404227 GCA_019775915.2 Cyphomyrus plagiostoma
CAGTATCCCAGATATTTTACTGACTTGATGCTATACTCTGACTAAAAAGTGTTCCTTTAATTTTTTTGAGCAGTGTACATTAGAACAGGTGTGATACATGGCTTAATTTTCTTCCCGTAGTTACAGTTTTTGCTGGTTTACTTATATATACGTCTCCAGGAAATACTAAGCCTGAATCTTTGTAATGAATATTTACAATATTTAGTTAACCACACAAACAAGACAGGTCACCAAAAACATGAGGCACATAAAAATACAGATACTTGATAAACAATCGGAGGCACCTGCATATACGATAGGTAACAGACTTTAATCTTCGCAACGCGCCATTATATTCAAAACGTGCTAACACCCCTCCTACAATAATCCCTTTATTACTCTGAACATCCAACTATACCGGAGAACACTTTTCCATTGGGCCATTTCATTCGTCATAATCCCCCCTCTAAGAGCCCTAAGTCATATGACAAACTGAAATCATGGGTTTGGAAGTAAATACGCAAGCCTTTCCGTTTTTAAGGACACTACAGCCCGTCGATTGGCCGTCACTCCTGTCAATCAAACCTAGGTCGCTTCTGAATGGCTGCAGACGTCGCGTCCTGCCCCTAAGCTGTCACAGCACCCACTTCCTAGGGAGGCTGACTGGATGCGTTAAAGATGGCTCGTGGAATTGGATGCGACGCGAATTCCGTCCCATTCATTTTGGAGTAACATTGGCGAAACCTAAAACAACCGGCGGACGACAGAAGTGAAAGCTCTTCGGCGTAAGAGCTGCCGCTTGCTTGTCTTCGTACCGGCGGACTGGCGTCTCGCGAGCCGCTCGCGCCCGGTTTTGTTTACGACGCGCGCCCGTCGGTCGTGCGCCTATTTGTAAATATCGTACTGGCGGAAAATGGCCACCATGGAGAAGCTGATGAAGGCCTTCGAATCGCTGCGCTCCTTCCAGCAGCAGCAGGGACCGCCGTCGGCCGAGGAGCTGGTGCAGAAGCAGTAAGTAGTGAGCGCTTCGCTGGAGGCCCGGCTGCTGTGGGCTTCGTTTATCCAGTCGGGAAAAGCGGCGTCATCCGAAATCCTCCCACGGCCGCCGGGACCGGGGTAATGCGGCTCTCCCGGCGCGTTCCCGGCCGGCCCCAGCCTTCCTCTCCCCCGTGGCGACTGTGCAGACGGCCTGTCCTTCTTGCTGTTTTTCGCGTTTAAGGCTGGCTGCACCCCCTGTCACCTTCCCTCTGCCTGGGGAAGCTGTAGATGCAGGGGTGTGTGTTTGTCCCTCCTCACGCCTGATGATGTTTTTACATGCCTTTGCCCCAGGATGGTGCGTGCAGCTTTATGATCGTTCTCGCCAACATTTCTCACGCTTATTTATGTCCCTCGCAGAAGATTAAGACAGATTAACAACCAGTGCCATTTGACGTTCGCTTGCAGTGCGGCTAGATGCAGTGTTGTTATGCGGGTCAATCCAGGGGTTGAAGATCGCTGAAACTGTTGTGTTATAGGGATCCGGCTTGCAGAAAACCCAGTTTGTAAGTTTTTCCTTTCTCACCAAGTAACGCTGCTTGAAAATCCGTCAATTGAACGGCACTGGTATGCTGCGGCATGAATGCTTAATGGGAGGAATACAGTGTCATTTATCTTTTAGGTACACTCAGGTACAGCGTAAACCAGGCTCATCAAGATATCCTGCATTTATGTTTTCTATTCACTTCACCTATCAAACAGACTGTGTCCCTTATGTGTTGAACATACAAGTCACAGCCTCTTACCACCTGTTAAATCCGGAATTCATCACTGGTTATGCTTCTCATAGTAATTTATTCACATCTTATTTACGTAGTTCACTCTTTAAAGCAGCATATTCTCTGCCTCTAAGGGTAAGTAAGGATTAATTTCCTGTTCGGCCACAGAGCAACTGGTAATTACCTGCCAGTCACTTTGGAAACTAGTGTAGAACTATTCAAGTCTGGTCCACTATGCGGGTTAACTCTCGAGGCTGAATTCCTAGTGATGGGAATTATGGTGAACTGCAGTTAAGGGGTTCAGCGCAAGAAATGTAAGGCAGGCCTCCTCTTCAGCATTGTCTTTGTGTTCTAAAGCCCATTTAGTAAGCAGTTCCCGTTGCACTGGAAACGGAGATGTGCCACCGTGTGTCTTTAATGCAGTTTGCTGCAGGGCTGCATGCTTGCTGGCTGTTCCCATCAGCCCCCTGCCCTCAATTCCCAGATTCCGTAACTTCACAGCATGTCAGTTCTTGTTCATTGAAACCATGACTGTTAATGAAAAGGGTAGAATGCCATTGAAAAGAAAAAAAAATCACACTGAGGTTCTAGATCCCCGTGACCCTGAGTAGGACAAGCAGGTTTGGAAAATAGATGAGTGGGCGGGTGATGGATTATGGCACTGGTTTTGTAATTAATATGAGGTTGGCTTAAAACGTCCAGCATTAAGCCAGAGGTGGCTCTAAATTTCCAAATTCTAAATTTTAGAACTTTTTGTCAATCTTGTCATTTCTGTCTATGATTTAAGATTTCATTTTTTAATAATTATATTACTAAGCTTCTAGATGCAACCTGGGTCTCGCCATGGATTGCCGTAGCTGCTTGTGTCGCATGAAGACCTGGTTAACCAACTGAAAACATTCTGCAAAATGGGACTTTAGTCGAAAGGTTGGATTTCCCTTTGCCGAGCTTGCGGATACTGTGTGAAAATACCTGGAGGACTGATTGGGGTTTCCTCGCTGCTGGGAACAGCAGGGCTGTGTCCTGTAGCTGGTGACGGCACCGGCTGCATCCCGTGGTGACATGAGCTGGGTGTCACGGATGCATGGAAAAAAATATCGCCATGCTAACAGGATGCGGTAACCTAACCTGTCTGTGCTGTCGGTTTCTCTGCGCGGCCCAAGGTACAGCGTGACTTTGTAGTCAAACACTCCCACGTACCCCCCCCTCCCCCCACCAAAGTACCATTGACTGTTTTTTTTCAGCTGTCCACCCCTTTGCCGCAATCTTGCTATTCTACTGTTACATCACCCATTCGAGAACACAGTCGGCCTACCTGCCGCGTCAGAGACCTGCCAACAGGTTTCGGAGCTGAGACTGGCGGGTCTTCAGTGGAGTTGGCAGGTCCTGTCTTTCCTGGCCCCTGAAATTCTTCGAGAGAAAGACTTTGCTATGGTTGGCTTCTGTATCGTTGGTTCTGTGCCTGGGATTCTGCCTGCCTGGGATTTGCACAATCTCCCTTTTGCATTTTCACCTTAAGACATGTTTTTCAGGCACAGTGGCCTGCTGTGGTGAGACATGGCTCTGTGACGGTGACTGTACGTGACTGTGTGTGTGTGTGTGTGTCTGAGGGAGAGTGTGTGTCCCACGTTCTGGGTCACCTCAACTCTGCTTGAAAGAAGTGGGTGACCCACTGGATGGATTTATATGTTTGTGTGTGTGAAAAGTGGGTATATCTCGAAGTAACACTGTATGCTATATTTAGTTTTAAGGAGCCCTTGTTATCTACTTTATAATGAAATCAGTCCCAGAACATGAACATCAGTAGTGTAAACCTTTCAGGGTAAGTCGGGTTTTGGTTGTCTCTGCACGATACAGTGTAATGAGGGCAAATCTGAACTTCTCTAAATGTACCCATAGCTGGATGCATCCTCCTGTGATCACAGGATGTGGGTATGTGTGTGTAGGGGGGGTGGCATTTTACAGCACATTTACTGCCAGTTGCACTTCACTTGGTTGCATGACCCCTTCCCGCTTCTGCGATTTTTGTCCCAGGCCTTATATCCGGTGTCCCTGTTCCTGCAATAAATTTTTTTTATTTTATTATTTTTTTTAAATCGTGTCTCTTGTAGGAAGAAAGATCTTACCACCACTAAAAAGGACAGGGTGACTCACTGCCTGACGATATGCGAAAACATCGTGGCCCAGTCCCTGAGGTAAGACACCTCACCTGGTGAAGCGTGATAAAGCACTGATGAGGCTGTGCTACAATAGCGGGCCGTAGACGGACCTGCGGACATCAGACGTGTGATTGTTAGAAACCGCGCTGCTGATGATCGCCTGGTCTGAAGCAGCCCTACTGCGACTCCGGATGTGTGTACGGTCGCAAGGGGGTCGATCTGTGTGGAGTGACTGTGACCACCCCTCCCCCCCCCTTGCTCTTTATGGCCCCGGCCCCGGCACCAGGACCTCCCCGGAGTTCCAGAAGTTGCTGGGCATCGCCATGGAGATGTTTCTGTTGTGCAGCGACGACGGCGAGTCCGACGTCAGGATGGTGGCGGACGAGTGCCTCAACAAGATCATCAAGGTGAGGCAGCGTCCCCTTCCTTTGCTCCGGTTTCGGAGGGTATAGCCGGTCGGTCCCATGAGGCAGCGTCCCCTTACTTCGCTCCGGTGTCGGAGGGTATAGCCGGTCGGTCCCATGAGGCAGCGTCCCCTTCCTTTGCTCCGGTGTCGGAGGGTATAGCCGGTCGGCTCCATGAGGCAGCGTCCCCTTCCTTTGCTCCGGTGTCGGAGGGTATAGCCGGTCGGCCCCATGAGGCAGCGTCCCCTTCCTTTGCTCCGGTGTCGGAGGGTATAGCCGGTCGGCCCCATGAGGCAGCGTCCCCTTCCTTTGCTCCGGTGTCGGAGGGTATAGCCGGTCGGTCCCATGAGGCCGGCGACTCTCCCTCCGTGTTTCTGTACTACTTGGCCTGCAAACCTGCCCGGTGTGGCTGATAGTCCATGATGGTAAGGAGAAGCTGTGGGACAGGCTGTTGCACTTTTGGAAAGTAGGAGATGAGCAAACTTCTTGTTTTAGGAGACCTGTTGCTTCTTATCTCTCACTCCAAGGGCTCAAATCGAATTTTGTCTCCCCATTCTCTGCTACTGAATTCTTCCAGTCTTTAACTTGTGCACTCGGCTGGCTGTCCAGCTTGGGTGGAACACGACTGCGGGGTCTCGAACCTCCCAGCCGCGGCGGATCCGGTGACTGCAGGCTCCGGCTTAACGGCTGCTCTCTCCTCACCAGGCGCTGATGGACTCCAACCTTCCCCGTCTTCAGCTCGAGCTGTATAAGGAGATTAAGAAGGTAAGCGAAATGCCGTCCGGCTGTGTTTTTATGTCCATGGAGGGGCTGCGTTTGCCGCATGGCTGGGGAGGCTGAGATTAATTCATATCATGATTTACAGCTCCCCTTGATGTTGGGTGTCTGTAGTTTTCCGGTGATTAGAGTTGTATATGAGCAGGTTTCCTGCATATGTTTGCTGTGAGAATCAAAGTGAAATTATGGTTCTGTGAATGGCTTTGAGCCAGTTTCCTTTTGTAAAACCCTCTCTGTGTGCTTTGATTCTGGCTGAGGTATCATAAGCTAGCTACCCTGCCGTTTCCTACTCTGCTGTTGTACTGCTCTCTAAGGCGTTATCTTGATCAGAAGTGGTAGCGAAGAGGTGGTAGGTTCTGTAGGCGACCTTTGGTCTTGGAACGCCCCGCCGTGCTGTTGCCATGTTGCCGTAATTTAAGAGGAGAGTGAGGTTCTGCATCTAGAGGGCGCTGTGCTGGGGAGGCTAAAGCAGGCGGGTGTCCCCTTGCAGAATGGCGCCTCACGGAGCCTCAGGGCAGCGCTGTGGAGATTCGCGGAGCTCGCTCACCTCATCCGGCCGCAGAAGTGCAGGTGACTGCCTCGTCTAGCCTCCCGCGGCCCGTCGGCCTCCCGCTCGCGCTCCTGACCCCAGCTCTCCCTCTCAGGCCCTACCTGGTGAACCTACTTCCCTGCCTGACGCGCATCAGCAGGAGGCCCGAGGAGACCGTGCAGGAGACGCTGGCCACCGCCATCCCCAAGCTCATGGCCGCCCTGGGGAATTTCGCCAACGACAACGAGATCAAGGTGAGACAGGGTCACGGGGGTTAGGAGGCGGTTTGTGAATGGACACATCGCCCCTGCAGTGCTGGGAACGTGACATGTTTGGTGGACACTGCAGTAGGGAAGCTTGAGGATAAAGTTGTTGGAAAATAGTTGTAGACATTCCTCTGGTGTTGGTCTGGGTCGTGTGACTGTGCCCGGGTCGTGTGACTGTGCCCGGGTCGTGTGACTGTGCCCGGGTCGTGTGACAATCTCGGCTCTCAGGGGAAGGGTGCTCTGAAAAAGCATCGTTTAGTTCCTAATGAAAATGAACACCCTTTGGAGTGTGGATGCCGTGCATGCCTGTATCTGCACAGCATGGCTCCAGGTGGCGCTGTGCTTCTGTTCGCCTTTAGTGCTGTGTCATGTCGGGGGTGGGGGGGCTGCTCAGCCACGACGTCCTCTCGGGGGAGGCGGAGGGAGGGAAGGCCTTTCCGACGTGCCCAGTCTCCCGTTCCCAAGCACTGCAGTAGGGTCACGTCATGCTCTAAATGTGGCGAATGACTCAGGATGACGTAATTGCCCCTCCGCACGTAGACAGCGGGCCCCGCAGGAGCCAGAATCTCTGGCTGGGCCGCCACCGCCGCTCGCTCTGCACCCTGGCTGCTGTGTGTCCTCAGGCGTGACGCCCAGGCCAGGCTCGAAGTTGGGGGGGGGGGGGTGTGTGCCTCTGGCCAAGGAGGGATCCGTGATGATGTATGACGACGTCCGATTTGGTCTGTCGGCTGTGAATGAGGATGCGGTGCTGATGTGAGGTCAGCAGGGCCATGCAGTCGCGTTGGGCTGCGCCACCTTTTGCTTCCGAATAACCCAGGAAAAAAAACCCTCATCCGTAATCTGAAATATATTGATTGGCAGCATTACCCAATGACTCATTAATTTTCCTAACGAGCAGAGGGGATGTATTGTTACACGAGGAATCACTGAAGCGTTCCAGCGGAGTCGCAGAGCCATTATTATAGAAGCTTTTGTTTTGCTCCACATAAATGTCCCCGACCATAAATGCACTACTTGGCCAAAACTATCTCATTCCGAGACGAAGGGTATCAGTGTGAACCTGGTCTGCCCTTAGCTGCTAAAATACCACTTGTTCTTCTAAGGAAGCGTTCCAGAAGTTCCCGCTAGATGGTGAAACATTGCTAGTGGGATTGCTGACGTTCAGGTTTCAGTTTTGTGAGTTTGCGTTGCCATAAGCTTCGCAACTGAACTTCCATACGGTTGTTTTTATGTCTCTGGCCACTTGTCTTGTGGCTGCCTGGGACAGCTAGTGACTCTCTGGAGAGGTTGCATCTTCTGTATAGCCACCCATTTTGTTGCTAATGGTTGTTGCAGGAGGTTTTAATTAAGCACCTGTGTCTCAGACGGGTGTAGCTTAATTAGCCAGTTTATGTAATAAATAGGGGTCTACTTCTGGCTAGATGGTAAATGTTTCTACTCAAACGGCTTAAATGACCTGCAAACACCACGCTACACCTTGACAAGGCATGTGTCTGATTTTAAACTGCAAAAAGTGGCACCACACCACCGACGTCGCTTCACCTTTTTTATCCACAATATGTCCTCTTAAACAACGTTGTGGCTGCTCCTCTCTTCTCGGCGACTTCAGTGCTTATCGCTCCCATGATTTACCAAAACAGTCACGTGTGTCATGTACCACTAAATGAATTTCATAAACATAAGGATACGCCAAATTTATACTAACTTAATAATTTATTGCTACATTTTGGGCGTCACGGTACTCCTCTCATTAATATTTTAGGCATACTACTGTTCTGCCTACAAAATTGTGGCCGTGAGTAAACACCCTTATAGTACTGAAAAGCCAGCATCTGGACAAATGTTGGCACTCGTCATCTAAAGGCCTGGTGATTGCGCATGCGTCATATTCCTGCCTTCGATTATCTCTCGGAACTTGGATATTCCGAGGTGAGTGACATCACAACTGACAGTCTCCCTTTCCAGCTACTACATCTCGGAACAAACATGGCTGCCTCCATGAACAGGCTGCTGTGTGTCGTCGCTTAATATTTTAGCGGATTTGGAGTGAGAATATTTTTTTCAGAGAGACGGACAAACAAGAAACACAAACTAGTCAAACCGTATTAAAAGCTTTATGAAATATATTTAAAAATCCCTATAGAAATGAATGGACGGTCCCCACAAAGATATGAATTCATGGCCTGTGTGTTTGTGTGTGAGAGAGAGACTGCATGGCTGCCCCCCTGGGCACCCCCCGTCCTATGCCGCGTTCTTCCTGGCCCAGTCCCCGGGCCACTCTGAGCTGACCTCCCTGAATCACTGCTGGTTTCCCAGGTGCTTCTGAAGGCGTTCGTGTCCAACCTGAAATCCAGCTCGACCACCATCCGGCGCACGGCAGCCGGCTCCGCCGTCAGCGTGTGCCAGCACTCCCGCCGGCCCCAGTACTTCTACACCTGGCTGCTCAACGTGCTCCTCGGTGCGTCCCGGGGACGACCGCCGGCTCCTGCCTGTATAGTCCGTTTCATTTGAACTTTAAACGGACCCTCAGGACTCCGTATACATGGATTACCTTCATCCGTTTCTTGCTGGGTGCCTTGATTTCTCTCCCGTGTAAAGCCACCCATCCCCCCCGTGCCGCCCCACAGGTCTGCTGGTCCCTGTGGACGACGAGCACCCCAGCCCCCTCACGCTGGGGGCTCTGCTGACACTGCGCTATCTGATGCCCCTGCTGCAACAGCAGGTGAAGGACACCACCCTGAAGGGCAGTTTCGGGGTGACACGCAAGGAGCCTGATATCTCACCCACGCCTGAGCAGCTCGTCCAGGTGCCTGCCCGCCCTCCCCCTCCCCCTCCCCGGTCCAGTGCTGTGGCTATTTACTGCGGGCCTGAAGGTTAATGGAGAATCTCCTGCTGTAGGGACAGGTGAATTATGGGTAGTGGCTGTCTAACTTGTAACCCTGACTGATGCGGTACAGGCAGAGACATAGTCACCTTTGGTCGCCAGTGACAGGTTCACGGTGAAGAACGTGCTTTATCGCCATGATGTCAGAATCCTCGTCTGTTCCATTTATCTGGGGGTGGAATGGGGACGGGTCAACTTCACGGCCATAATTAGCAAAATCGGATGTTCTGAATAAAGAATTTATGGAACGGCTATGGTTCGTTGTCACTGGGAGTGTTGGGACGGAGTAAAGGCTCAGCGATGGCAGGTGTTCCCGCTGCCGCCTCCGAAGACCCGCGCATCCCGGTGCCTGACGGATCCCACTCTGTGCAGGTGTTTGAGCTCACGCTGCATTACACGCAACACTGCGACCACAACGTGGTGACCGCCGCCCTGGAGCTGCTGCAGCAGGTGCTGCGCACGCCCCCGCCAGAGCTGCTTGGCGTGCTCGTCACCCCCGGGAGCGTGCAGCGCATCGGCGTGTCCCGCGAGGAGGCTGAGAGCCGGGCACGCAGCGGCAGCATTTTGGAGCTCATCGGTAAGTGGCCGGACTGCATCTCGCACACACCATAACGAACAGCCTTCAGTTCAGGATGTTCTCGCCCTCCCATCCTGCCTGGTCGGTCGCTGTGGTAACCATAGGCCCTTCCTCTTCCTGTCCTACTGACTCCTGGCCGTCCTTCAAAAACTGCCCAGCAGGGGGGGGTGGTTTCCTGTTGTCTATGGGGGTATCTCCTTTGGGGCTTAGGGCTAGTCTGCTCTCTCTTCTCTCCTGTGACCTGCAGCTGGAGGAGGGTCTTCATGCAGTCCGCTTCTTCTCAGGAAACAGAAAGGTGACTATGCCCCCTAGTGCCTGCCCGCATAGCCTCACGTCACCTTTCATCTGTAGCTATATGTGCTAGACTCCCATTTTGTGTCAGATCCTTCACTCCCTGATCAAAGGTCATGCGCTCCTCACTCCGATCCGATTATCCACAAAAGTTTTGCCCGTGGCCATTTTCATGGATTGGGATGGATTTCTGTTGCTGAGCATCATGGACTTGTGCTTTCATTTATTACTGAATTTAAGTGGATGTTAAAGTATAAAGAACTATGAGATAATGGTGACAAGCCTGTCGGACACTTTAACAGAAGTCCATCCATCCGTTGGCCGAATCTTCCTCTATGGGCAGTGCCCCTGACTCTCCCGGCTCCTTTTCCAGGCAAGCTGCTCTCCGGAGAGGAGGAGGGGCTTGAGGACGACTCCGAGAGCAGGTCAGAGGTCGGCACAGGAGCCTTCACTGGTACGTGTGCTGAGCGGCATGGGCTGGATGAGGTGTGGCCGGTTCGTGGCTCATCCTGCCCGTTAGCTAACTGCAACCCCTCCCCCCCCACAGCCTCCGTGACCGGCGACGGCGCTGACGCTCCCCCTCCCTCGGCCTCCCTGGCCCCGGCGGACATCATCACAGAGCAGCCGCGCTCCTCCCAGCGTGGCCTGCAACCCGGCGACTCCGTGGAGCTGAGCGCCTCCTCGGAGCGGGGCTCCCCCGGCTCACCTGAGGAGGAGGAGGAGGAGGAGGATGATGCAGGGGAAGAAGATGTGCTGAGCCCCAGCTCCGGCCCGGCCAGCGGCTCCGGCGGTCCTGAAGGCGCCCTGCCTACCTCGTCGCCCCCCAGCGACAGCTCCCAGACCACCACTGAGGGCCCCGACTCAGCCGTCACTCCCTCCGACTGCGCCGAGCTCGTAAGTGTGCTGCAGGGGGCACTGCAGCCCTCGCCGAGCTCCACCGAGGGGCCCGACGCCTCTTCCAGCTCCGACTTCAGCTCTTCCGGCACGTCTTCCTCCTCTTCCTCTTCCTCCATCGCTAGTGGCAGTGACAAGGTCAGCAGCCTATAGGGAGAAGGCCTGCTGCCTGCCCTCCCCTTACCCAAACCCCGTCTCTGGCAAGAAGGCCTGCTGCCTGCCCTCCCCTTACCTGAACCCCGCCTCTGGCCCCTTCCTCTCTTTGCTCCCGCCTTCAGTTCTAAACTCCGCCCCCTCACTGCTGACAGCTCCCCTCCTCATCTGAAGTGTCATTCTGACCAATCAGAGCACGAGCCTCTCCCTTGCTCTTTCTGCTTAACTTCCTCCAGGCCTCCATATCTATATTGGGGGTGGGGGGGTGGATGATGGTCTTTCCTAGTTGGATGGCAACGGAAAATGTGCTAACCTTTTGTAAGGTCACTTTATTTCCTTTCCTTTAACTGCACTGTCTTGTCAAATTGATTGCGTGCTGTCATGTGACATCATGTAACGGCGATGCACGATGCCAGCACAGGTTCAGAGCTGATAAAATTTCAATAAAGTCGACGGGTTTTCCACTCGCCACCGGATCAGTTGTGTTTGACTGTGGTCTCGTGGCTTTGATCCAATTGGCTGGTGAGGTGAGCTCGTGTGCTCTGGTCTGAGGGACACCTGCTTCAGAGAGCGGGAGGTCTGCACCTTCTGCTACCCCATCAGCAGGCATGAGGAGACCCTCATAAAGGCTGCTGCTCTCCACTCCTCTCAGGAGCTTCCGCATCATGCATTTGCTTCCTTCATTTTCTTAGCTGGACTGTTACATTTTATTCATTTATCTGACACTTTCACTCAAAGCGACAGTAGATGGAATGGTCGTGATTTGTGCGCTCCCTGGGATTTGACTTCATGACCTTTACGTTGCTACCGCACTGCTCTACTTGTTGAGCTGCAGGACCTAGGAAATTGCTCTCATATTCAACTCAATTAATATACTAAAGCTCTTTTTAGGGGCCGTCTTTAAGATTCCCTGAATCTGACATAAAATGTGCAACTTGTACAGACGCTCCCCAAGTTTTGATGGCCCATGTTACGATATTTCGAGTTTATGATGGATAATCCAGTCCCATTCTGTTTTTCACTTTCAGTCCATTATTCAAGAAATCATATGAAACCATCAACACTTTAGGCTTTGTGCTAATGCTTTTGCCCAACTGTAATGTAAGTGTTCTAAGCATATTTCAGGTAGGCTAAGCTAGGCCGTGATGTTTGTTAGGGTTGGTGTACCGTATTAAAATGCATTTACGCCTTACAACTAACTTAAGGCAAAAATATAGTATTGGAACGTAACCCCATCGTAACCCGGGGAGCGTGTTTTTAGTGTGAGCTTTATTTAAATATAGAGTTATCAGTTTGGTGCACTGTCAGATTGAGTTAAACTCCATCGTGATTCTCAGTATGTGATTATCTCTGTGTTGGGTCTGCAGCCAATCAAATCAAGGGTTTCATGGTCTCTATATCAAGTGGACTGATTTGGTCGCTGTCATCTGTGTGTGTCATTGCTGTGCACTCTGCAGTGCCAGATGTTATATGTGATACTGGCCAGTCAACGTGGGCGTGAGCCGTATCATACCGTGTGTATAACGCCAGGTGGACTTGAGTTTACAATTCAGTTATTGATGCTAGATGAGTTCCCTTTATCTTCATAATGAACTATTTCTTGACAGTTCGTCCTTCTGCTGAGATATTTAGGTTTCGTGTTGTTCGTAATAACGCTGCACCGACATCTGGGTCATTCCGGTCTGTCAACAGTTTCAGCTTTACTGATTATGTTTGTTGTGCTATGCTGAAGCTTCACGCACATGGTTATGAACTTTATTCGCCTAGAGAAGTGTTTCTCACTCCGGTCCTCAGGCAGCTTAGTCCGGTCCGGGTTTTTGCTCTCTCTGAGCTCCATGCCAGGCAGTCCACATTTTTGCTTGGAAGGAGTCTATGGGTCCTTGAGGACCAGATCAGGAAACGCTGGTCTGTAGCATTTTCTACAGAGCTGCGAAGGCTTGGTGTCTGCTATGTTGAATGGAGTATCTAGCTGGACTCATCCTGAGTCTCTCTGCCTCAGGTTCTGGATGGCAGTGAGAGCCAGTACTCGGGGATGCAGATCGGTACACTCCAGGATGAAGAGGAGGAAAACACAAACAGCACTGCAGAGGAGACCTTGGAGTCTCTCTCCAGAACTGCCCTTGGTATGTCCGTCAGCTGTGGGGTGTCCGTCCATAGCCTGAACCACGGTCACAAAACTGATGTATCTATTTCATTCTGTTTTACTCTGCAGTAATTTGTGTTTACGCATAGGACAGGGCTGTTATGTAATAAACCCTGCTGAGATTCTGTCTGCTTGTACACTGTAAATATCATGCTAGGTTAGAACCATTGCTAGACACCAATTTACAGTTGCGAAAGTCTGTGAACCCTTTGGAATAATCTGGAATTGTGCCAGTATGGGGTCCTCTGAAATTAGTTTTGATTGGGCCAAATTGCAGTTAAACACAATTGTGTGGCAAAGAGAAGGTAGTTAAATTTTTTGGTTGTCACACCCACATCTCAATTAATAAGAACACTTGACTTTCTTTCAAGAGCTCATTAAGCTAAACATTCATATACTTTTCCCATCAATCAGCTTGATGGTATAAACAATCGTTTAACCTATTTGTTTAATAAAAGTACGTAAAATTTGTGTCTTGGTTATGACTTGGGGTTATTGGAGCCATTCGCGTGGAAATTACGGTAAGTCCAAGGGCTTCGCCTACTTCTCAGAGCTTTCTGGTCTTCTATTTGCCCTGTCCATAGTGTTGAGCAAGCCTCACCTCCTAGAGAACAAGGGGCACAGTCGGCAGTCATCTGACAGCAGCGTGGACAGACTGCTGCTCAAGGAGGAGGTGGTGGAGCCCACAGAGCTGGAGAACAAGGCAAGTCCCTCTCCGACTGTCCAGCTGCATCTGCATGCCCCGGCGTACCTATGGACAAGTGTCATCGCTCCGTGGTGCTGTGACACGGAGCGCTCTCGGCCAATGGGGGCGTGGAGAATCCCACGGTGACGAAAAGCTGGAAACTGATTGGCCTTTGATGTTCACCCAGCCCTCGAGAATAAAAGGAGAGATCGGACACTACACAGACCCCAAGGCCGAGCCGCTGGTGCACTGTGTCCGCCTCTTGTCTGCGTCCTTCCTGCTCACGGGACAGAAAGATGGTAGGGCTTTTTTCCCCTTCGGCTCTGTACGTTGTGATTTTTTTTTTTATTGGTGTTCAGTAACATCACAGTTTCAACAAGTTTAAAAATTTGAGTTGTAACAACATGCTAGATGTTTACACTGAGTGCTGAGTAAGCTGCTGTATGGTGATGTAATTTTAGCGATATAATCTTCAACCAGGGCTGTTTAGCGATTGTGGTATATTTGTAATACAAGTGTGAGCAGGTTTTCCGAGTGTAGCCTCAGTTTCTGCTTCCCGGCGACTTACCTTACACCCTCTTGGTTTTGTTTTTCCTCTTGGCTAGGCCTGGTGCCAGACAAGGAGGTGCGGGTGAGTGTGAAGGCGCTGGCGGTGAGCTGCGTGGGGGCGGCCGCCGCCCTGCTCCCCGAGGCCTTCTTCAGCAGCCTGTACCAAGAGCCTCTGGAGGGGCTGCCGTCGGACGGTGAGAGTGCCGACCCGCTCCGGGGGAAGGGGCCGGTCAGTCAGTCCACGCCTTGGGGGCATGACCAAACTCGCATATGCGTCCCCTCCCCACACAGAGCAGCAGTACGTGACCGACATCCTGAGGTACGTCGACCACGGAGACCCGCAGATCCGGGGATCCACTGCCATCCTGTGCGGGACGGTCATCCATTCCGTCCTCACCAAGACCCGGTTCAATGTGGAACCCTGGTTGGCTGCGGTGAAAACCTCAACGGGTGTGTGTCCCGAATGGAGATGGATAATCAAAATGGTTGTTTTAAAATTGAGACGCATCGTCGAATATAGGTTCTGGTTTTATTTTTTACACGTTGTCTAATAAACAGTTGTTGTGGTCTCACAATGTGATAGAATGGCTTGCTCTTGATACAAAGTATTTTTATTGACCCCTACGGTCGCCGATAGCTGGCTGTAAGCCTCAGTCAACATTCTCACTAAAACTGTGCTCATGTGACAGGAAACCCTATGTCTGTGGTGGACCTTGTGCCTCTCCTGCAGAAGACCTTAAAGGATGAGTCTTCTGTCACCTGCAAGATGTCTTGTGCCGCCGTTAGGGTGAGTGGCATTAGATGGATACCTTCCACTAAGAGGTTCTGTCATCAGTTTGGTTGCTATAGCAACAGGGCGTTTGTGATATGGATGATGCTGTGCCGGGATGGAGCGCTAAGGTTGCTGACAATGCTCTGCATGTTGCAGCACTGCATCATGGCCCTATGCTGCAGCAGTTTCAGTGAACTGGGCCTGCAACTGGTCATCAACCTCCTCACCCTGAGGGACTGCTCCTATTGGTTGGTCAGGACTGAGTTGCTGGAGACGCTCGCTGAGATGGATTTTCGGTATCGGAGTCGTCTTTCACCCTCCATTGCGTTCTCGTCATGCGATCCACGCCAGTAATCCTGAATGGGGCTTCTGCCTCTTTTGGTTTGCAGGTTAATAAGTTTCCTGGAGAGGAAAACGGAGCGTTTGCATAAGGGGGACCATCATTACACTGGGGTGAGTGTCAGTTCTCATGTGCCCCACGTGCACAAAGTACTGTAAAGCCCTTTTAACCTCTGACCCCTGTCGGTGCTGCAGCTGCTGAAGTTACAGGACAGGGTGCTGAACGACGTGGTCCTGTACCTGCTGGGGGATGAGGACCCGCGAGTGCGGCACGTGGCCGCTGCCACGGTCGGCAGGTCAGGCCCTCCCCGAGCCCTCTCGGGACGTAACTGTTCTTCATGCTGCCGTTTGGACTTCGGGGGGCTCCCTGCAACTGACGCCCCTCCGCTTGCCGCAGACTCGTTTCCAGGCTGTTCTACGACTGTGACCAGGGCCAGGGGGATCCAGTGGTGGCCATCGCTCGGGACCAAAGCAGCGTGTACCTGCAGCTGCTGATGCACGAGAACCAGCCCCCATCCCAGTTCACAGTCAGTACCATCACCAGGTACCGGCCCGTCCGTACAGAGTGCACCTCCGTGGTGTGCCATTCTGTGTCCTGTTTGTCAGTTTTTTTTTTTTATTTTATTAATTTTTTTGTTCATGAAATGCACCTCACTCTTATAAATTTGTGTGTACAGGCCTGATGTTTTTTTTCCCCCTTTCATAGTGGTCTGAATTGACCTGTAGAGAGATCAGTTTGTTTGACGCCATAAGGCAGGGCCGGAAGAAGTCGTCACAGAACATATATTTTTTTGAGCCCCCTTCCGTCAACATGCTGCTTATTCATATGAGCAAAAAGAGTAGAAAATAACCAGATGGTTTCTAGCTTTTTACTTATTTATTTTGTGCGAGTGTTCTTATTAATGAATTGAATACGGATATATAATTAATATTTTCATTTCTCATGCCGATCGTGCCCTGGGCGGCTGCCTAGTTCGCCGTTGCCTGGGTCTGGCCCTTCGGTGTAGGTTCTGTATCTACCCTGCTGTTGCTCCTTAGGCTTGTTGACGTAGCGTGTGTGTAGTGCAGCGGCAGCGTGGCGCTGAGCCGGAGCGTGCGTCTCTGCTCCTCAGGACGTACAGAGGGTACAGCCTCTCCCCGCACTCCTCCGACATCACCCTGGAAAACAGCCTGTCCCGGGTGATCACGGCCGTGTCGCACACCCTCACCTCGTCCACCTCCCGTGCCCTCACGGTGAGTACGCTGCTCCCGCGGGGCGGCCTCAGGGTCAGCCTCCATCTGCAGGGGTTGTTTCATGGCAGCCGGGGAAACACACAAACACCGTACTGATGAAGATGCAGGTCACTTCCTAACAGAGGTGGAGATTTCAGGTCCAGAGTGTCCATATCCGGACTAAGATTTTGTTTCAGCCAGTCAGTTCAGTACACTGTGACTCTTAACCTCTGCTTCCTAATGAGTCATGCAACCTTCACATAGAGTCACAAGCACAATGAATTCTTCCCAATAATTCACGAATTTGTCAACAGATTCAACAGAAAGGTGATGTTTGGGTTC
The DNA here is from genome assembly GCA_019775915.2 of Cyphomyrus plagiostoma. NCBI lineage: Eukaryota > Metazoa > Chordata > Actinopteri > Osteoglossiformes > Mormyridae > Cyphomyrus > Cyphomyrus plagiostoma. Next base: position 8,368,691 of record JABFEA020000054.1, read on the forward strand.
AGTTAAATTATTATTTTGCCTCCTGATAATCCAAAATTTGGTAAAGGTTTTACCAGGAAACACTTGAGGTTTTCACAAAAGGAAAAAAGAAATTAAATCATGGAAAAAAATTGCAAAAATAAACTCAAACCTACCAAAGTACATTAAAAGTTTGAAGATGAAGGTGACTGGCTTATTCTCTCCTTTCTGCCCATAGCTACCAGGATGACTCTCACATGACCCTGCATAGGACAAAAAGCGGATAGATGAATGATTATACTTTCTATGGTGAACACACTCCACAAAATTATTGTGAAGCCTGTTTGTGTCCTGCGCTTGATTTTTGTGCCGCTTGTCCTTTTTGTAGTTCGGCTGCTGCGAGGCCTTGTGCCTGCTGTCCTCCGCCTTCCCAGCGTGCACCTGGAGCGTGGGCTGGCATTGTGGCTATATCGGCTCCTCCTCCAATCAGCAAAGCCGCTCGAGTCTCTACAAGAACAGGAGTCGTTCCTTCAGGTGCGAGTGACCGGGACTTTGAAGCGCCTTGAATCTGATTGGGCGGTAACTCTTAGCTCCTGCCCCGGCTTTCGGTGCCACGTTGTGCTGGATGGTCTTGGCGAGCTTTAGCGAACATCAGTGCTGTCCCCACAGCCAGTCCCAGCCTGGTTCAGGTGAAGATCTGAAGAAGACCTGCGCCGTGGGCATGGCTAACATGGTGCTGTCGCTGCTGACGTCCGCCTGGTTCCCGCTCGACCTCTCCGCCCACCAGGATGCCCTGCTCCTGATGGGCAATCTACTTGCAGGTACCCACCGCTTGCTCCTCACTCGCCACACTCTCCACGCTGCTGATTCCTCATGTGCTGAGCCTGTCCTCACGTCCCAACAGCCGCTGCTCCCAAATGCATGAGGAGTCCCTGGTTGGGGGAGGATGAGTCCTCCTCCGGGAGTGCCAAGCAGGAGGAGGCGTGGCCGGCGTTGGGAGACCGCGCTGTGGCGGCCATGTTGGAGCAGCTCTTCTCCCACCTGCTCAAGATCATCAATATCTGCGCGCACGTTGTGGATGAGGTGGCCCCAGGGCCTGCGGTGAAGGTATCTAGAAGCTTCTGTTTGATCCTCACCTCCCGGGGGCCGTCATTAGGCACTGAAACAGCGCTGAATTGGACTGGTGCGTTTGATAGGACTTAAGATGCCTTCAGATCAGTTCGGCAGGTACCTTTTAGATGTCTCAGGAAATGGGAAGAAATTGTACCTTTTTATAGGTCGTTTAATGAAAAAGATTTTCAGCTAGCTTAGCCTCAAGCCGCAGATTTTTCCTTGCTCGTTAAGTCATGACCCAGTTTGTTGAAATTCTGAGCCAATTTTATTTAACAAAAAGTAGTGCAGGTGGAAGGGCGGCTCAATGGTTAGGACCTTGGTTCGGTCCCGGGTCCTTTCTGTGTGAAGTTCACATGCCCTCCCCGTGTCCCCCGGGTTTTGGCCGGGGGCTCTGGTATCCTACCACGGCCCAAAAGCATGCCGGATAGGCTGATTTGTGAGTCAATTGAATTGGCCCTGTAGTTGTGTGAGTGTGTGCACCTCGGCACCGGTCCAGCCCCCCCCCACCCCCCGTGACCCCGTGTATACAGATTTTTAGGATAACCTGTAGGTCAGCTGTGAGGACTCTTCAGCCAATCAGTCCCCTAATTAGTGATCTAACTGTGGAGTTGCAGTGAAAACCCAAGTACACATCGGCCCTTTCTGGATGAGATTACCCGTCTCTGCATTATGACGTACCCTAACTGCAGGGGCCTGTGTGACAGCTTGCTATCATCTCAGCTTTACGTCTCAGCATTAGTACAGCCTGTTCTGAATGATGTTGGACGTGTCCCATGGACGACACGGTTCAGCACGGAGCTCGTCCACGTCTCTCTTCCAGGCTTCCCTCCCCTCGCTGTCCAACACGCCGTCACTGAGCCCCATTAGGAGGAAGAGCAAAGAGAAGGAGCCGCCGGAGACCAATGCCACCCCCATGAGTCCCAAGAAGAGCGGTGACGGCAATCAGGGTGGGAGACCGTACGGCTCGGGGGAATTCTTGGAATTTCTGATGCTCTGCCGAATCGCATAAGCAGAGTCTGTGTTTCCTCAGCAGCTAGACCCACAGAGGGTACGGGGCCTGCCACTATCAACAAGTCCACCTCGCTGGGCAGCTTCTACCACCTGCCCCCCTACCTGAAGCTCTATGACGTGTTGAAGGCCACCCACACCAACTACAAGGTTGAGATTAGGCGTACTTTAAATTATTGCGCTGACTGGTTGCTATGAAAGTCTGTCTGTCTTCTAACAGCTTGTCCTGTTCTGTGTAGTCGGTAGGGGCCTGGAGTCCGTCCCAGGCAACACAGGGTACCAGGATGGGGTACACCCTGGACGGGATGCCTGTCCATCCTATGAAAAGATGCAGGAAAAACCTGTGAATCCCTCTTGTGCCAGAGGACTAACATGACTCAGACACGATGTGTGACAGAATCTGTTTATTTAAACACATTCCTGCTTCATGTTTGGCATTTAAAATGTCAGTCTGTTTTACAGTCTGTCAGAACTTCTGGTTTTCTGTAATTCATCAAATTGTTTAATGGTTCGGTAGACCTTCTAGTGTAGTTAAACAGTCTTTCACAAATTTTCCCAACTGAAAGGTTTTGTGATTGATTGCCTCCAACCAATTTGTGTCCCACGGCTCTTCTGTGTTTTGCATTACGTCTGAGACGAAGTTACCCAAGACTAGCCATGGTGAGTGAGACCCAGTTAAATACTGACCTAGTAAAGACGGCGGCTTCTGTCCATCTCCTGCAGGTGACACTAGACCTTCACAATCCCAGCGAGAAGTTCGGCAGTTTCCTGAGGTCGGCCTTGGACGTGCTGTCTCAGCTGCTGGAGCTGGCGACACTGCACGACATCGGAAAGGTCAGACTTTGCTCTGGAAACCATGGTGATCGTATCTCAGGTCGTTCTTACCAGTGGAAGTGTTCAGCGATCTCTCCGATGCCTTTCGTAGTGTGTAGAAGAAATCCTGAGCTACCTGAAGTCTTGCTTCTCCAGAGAACCTACCATGGCCACAGTGTGTGTGCAGCAGGTACGAGTCCCCCCCCCCCACCCTTCCGCTGCCCCCGCGATGTCTCTCTCACCGATGACGTCGATACTTACTTCCTTGATCAATTTCCAGCTTCTCAAGACGCTTTTTGGAACCAACCTGGCCTCCCAGTATGATGGCTCCTCGTCGAACCCCAGCAAATCCCAGGGCAAGGCGCTGCGGCTGGGGTCCTCCAGCCTGCGGCCAGGACTCTACCACTACTGCTTCATGGCCCCCTACACGCACTTCACCCAGGCGTTGGCTGATGCCAGCCTGCGCAACATGGTGCAGGCCGACCTGGAGCAGGGCGCCTCAGGGTCAGTTCCCAGGGGCCGCCTGCCTCACTCACAGGCGCTTCCTTACTGCCTCTGCTGACAACAGTCTGCAGCTCTGAGAGCTTACATCTGTCGGACTGACTGATCAGACCAGGGGTAGGGAACCTGATCCATGGAGGGCCGGTGTGGGTTTTTGGGATGGCCTCTCAGTCAGCCCCAGGTCCCCTGGACTGGAGTCGAGAACCGCCGCTTTATTAAAAACCTGTACTGGCCTTGCATGGAACAGGTTCCCCACCCCTGGATTAGACACTTCATCTATCCTGAAGGAAATTTCAGGCTGACAGTAGCTGCATATATGAGGAATGCTCATGACTGGTATGCAGGTACGCATTGACCTTTTAAAAGGGATGCGTGCAGCAATTAAATGCTGTAACAGTGGAAGTACGTACGTATTTTATGTGGATTTCTGTTGCTGTGACAAGAAAATACTATGCATTTTAACCTTTACATGCTAATATGCATTAAGTGCATCTCTGATAATAACAAACAGTAAGTGCTGTAACAAGAGTTTCATTGTAACGGCTCAGAAATAGTATTGCAAGGTGGATATTGCGCAGCAAATGACCGTGATGTTCTGTGAATGTATCTAAGTGGCTCAGGTCCAATCAGACAGCTTGGTCTGCCATAGTGTGACTCGTTGTAGAGTGTTTGGCATCACTGCCCTAGTCGTGATCTTGATCTAATCAGCATAGTACTGGGTCCTGCCCAAATGAGTGCTGCTGTGTGTGAAGCAGCCTTAATTAACGGGAGTCTTTGTGACCTTCAGGTGGTTTGATGTGATGCAGAAGGTGTCCAACCAGCTTAGGTCCAGCATCGCCAATGTCACCCGACACAGAGGGGACAAGGTAACGCTCCCGTCCGCCAGCCAGCTCCTGCAGCGGTTCTGGTCTTTCGACATTCACAGGCGATTGAAGGTTCTGTGAGGACACGGAGAATTACGCATCTCTCTGTCAGCGGGGACATTATTCACGCCACGTCTAATGTATCTGGCCGATTTAATTATTAATCTGAAGTACGATGCTGCGGTTGGAGTGAAACCAGAGCAGATCGATAATGCCATTACCTTCATGCAAGTCCAGCGTGTGTTTTCAGAATTGATGGCTGCATTTTTCTCCAGATAGACTTGCCCGATTATACCATTTGCTTGGTCAGTTGAAGCTTCACTCCTCAAGGGTATTGAGGCAGCTTGGCCTCAGTTCATCAGCTCTCCCATAAAAGGTCCCTGTGCTCAGTCAGTAGTTTTTTCTTTTTTCTTCCCCGTCTCCTGTACACAGAACGCCATCCACAATCACATCCGGCTCTTTGAGCCGCTGGTCATCAAGGCCCTTAAGCAGTACACCACCAGCACGTCTGTGCTCCTGCAGAAGCAGGTCTTGGATCTGCTGGCGCAGCTCGTGCAGCTCCGTGTCAACTACTGCCTGCTGGACTCGGACCAGGTGAGCACCTCCGTGTGGCGACTTGGTAGCAACTTCTTCTGTGATCTGTGAACCAGTGTTTCTCAACCCAGTCCTTCAGCACCCCGATCCAGTCCACGGTTTTGCACCTTTGTGTTGGGAGGGAGCAGTAATGACTGTCTGGGGGTCCCCCAAGGACTGGGTTGAGAAACACTGTTATGTACCACCTGTTCATGGACCGTCTCATTCTGGTGGTCTACATTACACAGCCTTAAATTATGTATTGTTATATGACAAATTAAGTGAAAGTGACCATTCATGATTGCCTGTTTCCATTTCAGTTCCGTGGTTAATCCTCATTTTATTTTCTCGCAGGTGTTTATTGGCTTTGTTCTCAAGCAGTTTGAGTACATTGAGGTGGGACAGTTTAGGTGAGCTCTCTTCCACCGTTACCAGCATCGAAACTCCTCCTTTCGCGTCATACTGCACATCCGTACCAAGTGAACCACGGTTCACTTGGTAAAATTTAGATATTGGCTGAATTGCTTATTTTGATCGCAGATGTTGGCCTGTGTTAAGGCTTGGGCTGCACTGGCCATTTAAAGTCAGCCTTCGGGTATACAGGCTCCCTGATAACCGGAAGTTTGATTTTTGTGCGTGGCAGGGATTCCGAGGCCATCGTACCCAACATTTTCCTCTTCCTGGTGCTGCTGTCCTACGAGCGCTACCACTCCAAGCAGATCATCAGCATCCCCAAGATCATCCAGCTGTGCGATGGCATCATGGCCAGCGGCCGCAAGGCTGTCACCCACGGTGAGCCCCGCCCACTTCCGGCTCAGCTGCATTCTGGGAGTCTGTCGATGACATACCGTGATGAGAAGAGCACCGGCTCTTCTGACTGTCATGTTCAAATTTGCATATCCCCTTCTATGTGGCGACTCCTGCTAGAGTCAATTCCCTGTTTTTGGTGTCAGTTTTTGCTACGTGACGCATTATCTTCCGTTAATCTCTGTCTGCTTCTTTTCTGTTTTGTTGCCCTGTCTGTTTAAGCACTACATTTACATGGCAGTAAGAAGCTCTTTGACAAAATAGATTTCCTGTCGAGGTATAAATGTCAGTATTAGAGTAAACAGAGAATCTAGCAGCGTCAACTTGAGATTAAATGGCTAGTCGTCTTTAGTGGCTGTGTGAGCATCTCTGTCTCCGTCCACATTTAATATGGATTTATGATGTTTTGGACCAGTTCCGCTTATGGCAGCCGTTTCAGTGACCAGGCCGCCGTTGTCCTGACTCCTCTCGTTTCCATAGCGATCCCCGCGCTGCAGCCCATCGTCCACGACCTGTTCGTGCTGCGCGGCTCCAACAAGGCGGATGCTGGCAAGGAGCTGGAGACCCAGAAGGAGGTGGTGGTTTCCATGCTGCTTCGCCTCATCCAACATCACCAGGTTCTGGAGATGTTCATCCTGGTGCTGCAGCAGTGTCACAAGGAGAACGAGGACAAGTGGAAGAGGCTTTCCCGGCAGATTGCCGACGTCATACTGCCCATGATCGCCAAGCAACAGGTGAGTGGGCTGACTCCACCCCTTGCTGTCTGTCTCTGTAATTGGGGGGCCTGTCGCTGAGGCCTAGGACCCTTAAACTAAAAGCTGTTGTACCCCTGACTCTAGCATTTCTCCCAGGGGAGGAGAGGTGAGAGCCCACCCAGTCATTTATTACAGAATACACCAAATTGAGCTACATATGAAGATTGGAGGAAAAAAAGTTAATATATTTAGGATAAATTATTACACATTGATATGACTAATCCGAGCTACATTTTCAAATATAACCTCACAATGTAATTTAATTTTATTGAATTTAATATGCGGTGAGATGGGTTGGGGCCCCTTCCTGGGTGGTTCCCTGCCTTTTGCCCGTAGCCTCCAGGGTAGGTTCTGGACAGGCCTCGACCCTGAATAGCACCAGCGGTGTCAGGAAACGTATGGATGTCCAAGTAGCGTTTTCATCTGGGCAGTTGGGGGTGTAATTGCACCCCCAGGAAAAGCGCATGTGCTGACCCTCTATTAATCTTGTTGCCCTCTGGTTTGGTGAGTGCATGGGGGCCGTAACTGCGAGGCACCGACGTATATCTGAGCGCCTGTCACAGCCACATGGCGTGCTGGAAATGCTGCCTTGTCTTCCAGATGCACTTGGACTCCCCCGAGGCCTTAGGAGTGCTGAACACTCTGTTCGAGACGGTGGCCCCATCTTCCCTGCGGCCCGTGGACATGCTCCTGAAGAGCATGTTTGTCACCCCCAGCACCATGGTGAGTCCCCCTCCACAGCTTGTGTCCCTTTTGGGCCTCTTGGGCCCCGAGGGGGGCGAGGCAGTGGGCATGTCCTCCTGAGTAACCCCTCCCCCACCTCGTCAGTTGTCTGTGGGCACGGTGCAGCTGTGGGTGTCGGGCATCCTGGCCGTGCTGCGCGTCCTCATCTCCCAGTCCACAGAGGACATCGTGCTGTCCCGCGTCCAGGAGCTCTCGCTGTCACCCTTGCTCCTCTCCTGCGCCACCATCCAGTTTCTCCGCCAGGACGCCGCCCCGGCGCCCTCTAGCGAGGAGGTCAACGGCGACTCTCAGCGGCACCTGCCGGAGGAGACCTTCGCTAGGTGAGCGCCCCCTTCAGGTCAAGCATGTTACTCGCCCTGCTCTCGGATAACAGTCTTTGGTAACAACTGTAGTAGTTAAAACAGTGGAAGCAGCTGAAGAACTAAGTCTCTCTCTCTCTCTCTCTCTCTCTCTCTCTCTCTCTCTCTCTCTCTCTCTCTCTCTCTTTCTCTTTCTCTCAGGTTCCTGTTGCAGCTGGTTGGGGTCTTGCTGGAGGACATCTCCACCAAGCAGGTGAAGGTGGATATGACCGAACAGCAGCACACCTTTTATTGCCAGCAGCTGGGGACCCTGCTCATGTGTCTCATCCACATCTTCAAGTCCGGTAGGCCAACCTGAGCCCTGGGTGGCGGGCGGGGCATGGGGTCCGACAGAAAGGCATCAGCTGATTGGCTCATTCTTGGCTAGACTGTGTCTTAAGTAGAGCTAGATTTCACTCCCAATGCAGGCAGTCCTGGGGTCAAAAACGTTCAACTTGGACAAGACTTACTTCCAAATTGACTGGCTTATAGCCTATTATATTCAAAATTTACGTTGTAACTAAATAAAAACTACATTATTATTATTGTATAATAATTATTATGTACCGTGTTATTTTTCTGATTTGCCTATATATTTGACAAAGACAGGCTTGAGTAACGGATCTCGTTTGTAACCTGGCCACTGCCTCTATTCCACCAGTACTCATTACGCCTTCGGTCTTTCAGTTCAGAAAGCTGTTATGGTTGGTTTCTCTCTGTTAAAAGTGCTGGCAATATTTAAGGAGGACTGTTTCATTTCCGTATCGACACTTAGAAAAACCTCAGCTCACGTCAGTGTTTGCTTTCGGTTTGTTTAAAAAAAAATTTCTCTTTATATGGATGTATTCACCTATTTCTAAGCGAGTCACACACCCTTGGACATGGAATAACAAGTTCTGGATCAGTTTTCTTTGCATTAAACATTGTGCCGTACAACCCCGCCCAGGGATGTTCCGGAGAATCACGGCAGCGGCCACCAAGCTGCTGAAGGCCGAGGGGCCCGAGGGCGCGTTCTACACCCTGGAGGGCTTGAACAGCGCGGCTCAGAGCCTCATACCCACACACCCGGCGCTGGTTCTGCTGTGGTGCCAGATTCTGCTGATAATCAACTACACCAACTACGCATGGTGGTCTGAGGTGCATCACACCCCCAGGTACGCCGGGGGTGGGCTGGGCACCCGGCGCAGCGCTTGGGGGGGGGGGGCCCCCACAGCCAATGTGGTGATGCCATGTCTCCTTACAGGAGGCACAGTCTGTCCTGTACTAAGCTGCTGAGCCCCCAGCCATCCGGAGACGGGCCAGAGGACAGACTGGAGGCCAGGCTGGCAGTCTGTAACCGGGAGGTGGTCCGCAGGGGCGCGCTCATCCTCTTCTGTGACTACGTGGTGAGATGCCCCTCCTGCGTGTGTGAAGTGGGTCCAGATGAGTCGTGGTCCGAGCCGTGGTGATCCTTCCACCAAGAACGGGGATTAGAACTGATGACCTTCAGGATGTAGTCATCTGATATCCCGATATTTGCACATTATGAATTACTCATACAGACAGAGTTGAGAGTGAAGCTTGGACTCTGAGTGCAGGGTCAGCCGCTCTCACGTTTTTGGGGGGATGTGACTATTCTGTTGACGGATTCGAACCAGAAACTTTCTGCAGAGGCTTAGCCTAACAAGCTGAGCCCCACACTGCCCCCTGGTGGTCATCACTAGTGGGGGAGATAGTAATGTGGGTTTCTGTGGTTAACAGTGCAGGTTTATTAGGTAAGTGTGCATGGAACATGGGCATCTCTATGGTCAGACCCCCCTCACCAAATCATCACCGTGATGCTCTCTCGCACGCCTCCAGTGCCAGAACCTGCATGACTCGGAACACCTGACCTGGCTCATCGTGAACCACGTGCGAGACCTGATCAGCCTTTCCCATGAGCCTCCGGTGCAGGACTTCATCAGCGCCGTGCACCGCAACTCCGCGGCCAGCGGCCTCTTCATCCAAGCCATCCAGTCACGCTGTGAGAACCTCTCCACGGTACGCCTCCCTCCCTCACTCTCACGCTTTCTTTCTCCATCCTGTTCGACCGCGATCTAGCCATTCTTCCGTCGTGTATACAGCCCACCATGCTGAAGAAGACACTGCAATGCCTGGAGGGGATCCACCTCAGCCAGTCGGGGGCGCTGCTGATGCTGTACGTGGACAAAATGATCAACACGCCGTTCCGCGTGCTGGCGCGCGTGGTGGACACTCTGGCATGCAGACGCGTGGAGATGCTGCTGGCTGAGACCTTGCAGGTGGGTGGGTGGGGCCTCTATGGGGGCGGGGTCTGTCACCACGGCGCTGGCCACTTACACGACGTCTCCCATGTCCCTCCCCTCACAGAACAGCATAGCCCAGCTGCCCCTGGAAGAGCTGGACAGGATCCAGGAGTACCTTCAGAGCAGCGGCTTAGCTCAGAGGTAAAACGCCCCTGTATTGGGTGCACTGGGTCTACCCGGGTGAACCCGCACGTAGGTGGAGTTTTGACGCACATGTCTCATCTTCCTTCCGTAGGCATCAGAGGCTCTTCTCTCTGCTGGACAGGTTCAGGGCAACCGTTGCAGAAGATTCTAGTAGCCCAGGGCCCCCGGTCACCCCGCATCCCCTGGACGGAGAGCCTTCTCCAGCCCCAGAGACGGTCATCCCCGACAAGGTATGGGCTCCCTCTTTATCTTCCCCGCTGCCTACATTGGGAGGAAGCAAGGCGGCAGAGCTGTGTGGTCCCACCATGTGTCTGTATTACAGTTAAGGTCCATATCCATGCGCAGTGCAGTCAAACCTTCTGTCTTTGCAGTGCTGCCATCTGCAGCCGAGTCAGTGTATAACATGACAGACTTTTCCTTCTTGACATTTTCCTTAGACTAATTTTCCGCCAACTTCGGTAACATCTTTGCACTTGAAAATCATTTGAAAACAGCTGTCCCTCTTTCACAGTCTCTATCTGCCTTAAAATTAGCGCCATTTGAGAATAAGGCAGTTTTTTACTTTTTCTATGATGTATTTCCTCAAAGGAGGGGAATGATCAGTGCGAATATACAGGGGGGTTTAGAAAATAGCAATGGTGCTAATGTATGTGAGGTTTGGTCTGGCAGGACTGGTACCTGGCACTGGTCAAGTCCCAGTGCAGTGTGCACACTGACGCCGCCCTGCTGGAGACCACTGAGCTGCTCACCAAACTGCCCCAAGCAGATCTTTCCTCCATTATGATGTGCAAGGTGGGAGCCCCTTTGTGGTGTCAGTGTTCAGAGACTTTTTTTTGTTTCGTAGCAGAAAGGTGATTTAAAATGGACATGGGCCTTTGATCTCTGTTCTGCCAGGAGTTTAACCTGAACCTGCTGTCCCCGTGTCTGAGCCTGGGGGTGCAGCGTCAGTCCCAGGAGCGTGGAAGCGTCCTCCTGGATACCGCCCTGCAGGTCACCCTGGAACACCTGGCTAGGACCGTGCAGCTCCTGCCCGTCCCGCACCAACCCTTCCCACCCCCCACTGACCAATTGACCTCCGCCACCTACTGGGACAAGCTGGCAGACGTCTTCAGTGAGCTGTCCCTCTTTCTCAGTGATCTTCATCTCCTCCCTAAAATGTGCTATCGTCCTGTCTGCGAGTGGGAGTTGAGCTTATGTGATCTCCCGTGATCTTTGCCAGTCCGCCTTAAAACATGCCATCCTGCTCTCTGTGTGTTGCAGGTGAGCTTGTTTTCTACCAGACCGTCATGAGCCTGTGCAGGGCTATCAGTCAGTACCTGCTGTCGCTGTCTAAGCTCCCTGCCTCCCAGCAGATCCCCGCAGACAAAGAGGCTCTAATGGTCAACTTTGCGGTGCTGGCCTTGGAGGTGTGTCCTGGACGGGTGGATCACACGCCCCATTCCCTGTCTTCTCCTCCACCCCAGTTCTGACTTTCTAGCTTCACCTAGCCGGTGTCCTGTCAGCGTGGCTTTTTGGTGGGAAGAATCGTGTTCAAGCAGAACACGTACTAATGCCCCACCCCCCTCTGCCCCCCTTCAGTTGGTGCTTTGGCGCCTCCTACTGGACCAGCCCATGCTAAGCGTGGACATACAGGCGGCCCTGTCCTGCTGCTGCCTGACCCTGCAGCAGCCCGGCCTCTGGGCCCACCTCGCCACCGCCTCCCATTCCAGCCAGGCCTGCTCCCTCATCCGCTGCGTGCGGCTACTCATCGAAGCAGGTTGGGGCCATCGCCGCGGCAACGCCGCCGCCCTGCAAATCTCGTGGTGCCTCGTCAGAGAACCTCAGTGAATTCGCTGTCTTCTCAGTGGCGGTGGAACCTGGGGACCAGCTCCTGCGACCTGAGAGGAAGACGACGACCTCGGACAGAGGCAGCGAGGGTGACCAGGTGGATTCCGCGTCCCCAGCCGGTAAGTCTGGCCACCACACTGGGAACAAGTATGCAGGCAAGTGGCAGAGTGGCACTGTAGTCCTGACATGGGCCTCTGCCGCAGGTGTGTCTGTGAAGAGTGCATGTGAGGTCACAGCGGAGCTTGTGGAGGCACTTCAGAGCGTGCTGGCGCTGGGCCACCCCAGGAGCAGCCGGATCCCAGCCTTCCTCATGCCCACACTGTGCAACATCATCATCAGCCTGGCCAGGCTGCCGCTGGTCAACAGCTATGCCAGGGTGCCCCCACTGGTGAGGAGGATCTAGTACTTTTTAAGAGCCATTCTGAATAGATAGATGTCACCCCCATAACAAATAAGCACAATCTAGTACCATGATATCGGTGTATTGTGTGAGAAATTTGATAAGAAACCCAAAATAGCTATGTACTGCTGTCTCCACAGGTCTGGAAGCTGGGCTGGTCCCCCAGGCCGGCTGGAGAATTTGGCACAGCCCTCCCAGAAATCCCTGTGGAGTTCCTGCAGGAGAAGGACGTCTTCAGGGAGTTCCTCTACCGCATCAATACCCTGGGTAAGGGGACAGGCCATGATCATAGATGGCATTGAGCCGTGTGGTGAATCGCTACTGTATGACGGGTTCTCAGCTGTTCTGGGCTGTTTGGGACAGGGTGGAGCAGCCGGACGCAGTTCGAGGAGACCTGGGCGACGTTGCTGGGAGTGCTGGTCACTCAGCCCATCACCATGGACCATGGAGATGAGAACCAGCAGGAGGTGGGAGTTGTTGGCAGTCCTACCTTACAAGAGACAGCCGGGTGGCCTTTCCGTCAGTAGTCCCCAAACATCCCAAAAAAGTGTGATCCACCTGCTGGGCACACCTGACTAGATTAGGCAACACTTCACCAGTCAGGGCAGATTAGCATTTGTCCTGGAGTAATTTGGGCAGAGGGTTGAAAGGCAGGTTTCCTTTAAGCATATGAGAAAAATCTCCATTGACCAGGCGACCTTCCACATTTCCACATACTCAGTCCGTTGTCTGGGTAACACAGACGTAGGAACAATCAGATTTTGGCAGCCGCCAAGGCAAACGCATGCTGTACCTCCTCTCTGCTGGTTTGGAACTGCAGAGGCTCTGTGATGGACAGGGGCTTATCTTCCTCAGGAGGACCTGGAGCGGACGCAGATCAACGTGCTGGCGGTGCAGGCCATCACGTCGCTGGTGCTGAGTGCCATGACGCTGCCCATCGCCGGGAACCCAGCAGTCAGCTGCCTGGAGCAGCAGCCCCGCAACAAGACCCTGAAAGCCCTGGACACTCGGTGAGAAACCCCATTTAGCCTGGGAGTGAGGTGTGTAGACCTTCATTTCCACAAACTTCTAAGGAAGGCCTGAGGTTGTGAGGAAGACATCTTTAATAATCACTGATTGACTTTTATGAGAGAGAATACAACAGGTATGGTCAACATCCTTCACACTGTTCCTGCAGGACAGAAATGGACTTTGCTTATTATTGCTTAATTTGCTTAAATTTGCTTATTATTGCTTATACCAGTGCCTGATGCTGATCTGTGGTTCCCCATGACACTAGGTTTGGTAGGAAGCTGTGCGTGATCCGCGGTGTCGTGGAGCGTGAGATCCAGGCCATGGTGTCCAAACGGGACAACATCGCCACTCATTTCCCCTACCAGGCTTGGGATCCCGTGCCCTCACTGTCCTCTTCATCTACAGGTAACGATCATCAGTTCTGGGGATCAAGTACTGACCATCACCTCACTACCAGGCCATAGACATTAGTGTTGGAGTTAGTCATTGGAGTTGGTGTTGGGATGAGGTGTCTGGGCATGCGGAAGCTAATCAGCATCAGCATTTGGTTTACTCTCTGATCCTGAAATGGTCTCGGCACTATCTGAACATTATGTGTTGCCGTGTCCGAGTGTCTTAGGAGAGTTTGAATGATGCTGTCTTTGCAGGTACCCTGATTAGCCATGAGAAACTGCTTCTCCAGATCAACACAGAGAGGGAGCTGGGAAACATGGAATACAAACTGGGCCAGGTACGCATGGGAATGAGGCAATCACTCACAGTCCTGATACCCTCAGTGTGAGCTCAGTCTCTGACCTACATGTAATTATCATTCGCTGACTGCATTTCTGCATGATGCACAGCATCATTAGGCATCATTAGCGATGATAACAGCAATGGCTTTGACATTTTAGCTACTTCCCTCTCCACCCTGTAATGGACACTTGTAACCTTCACTAATAGGCAAGGCAGCTCATTTCAGTGGCCAAGTTAATCAAGTATGAAAGATGCTTTGTTCAGATTTTAAGCTGGTTACGTGGCTTGAACTCGGTCACGCTTCCCTGGAGGTCTGTCGATAAGGGATGGAGAGCTTAAGAGGTCTTGAGCTTTTGAAATATTTTACATTTTTATGTTTTAGCTGGATGGAGCTTTTTAGTAGAATGGCATAATTCTGTAACTGTATTACCAAGAAATAACTGACTTATTATATTACACCAAAGGTCAGTTTAATTTCAATAAAAATATTAACGTTTTTTGTTTTTGTTAGTCTGTGTGAAAATATTTATGCAGTATTGATGTAGTATATCGAGCCTGATGGACATCCATTGAAAATCATACCTTGACCACAAATATTTGCATGAAGGGGGTACTTTTGCTGAGGGACTTCATTTTCCTTGAGCAAAGACATTTTCTCTCTCCCAGACTGTCTAAACGAGCTATCCTCCTTCTCCCAGGTATCTATCCACTCGGTCTGGCTCAGCAACAACATCACACCTCTGCGGGAGGAGGAGTGGGGTGGGGATGAGGAGGACGAGACCGAAACCCCAGCACCGGTGTCACCGCCTACCTCTCCCATCAACTCCAGGTGAAGGCTGTATCCCGAGGGGTTCTGCATGGTCCCATCCTTGGACCTCTAGAGGTCGCTGACTCTGAGCATGCGCCACAGGAAACACCGTGCCGGCGTGGACATTCACTCGTGTTCCCAGTTCCTACTGGAGCTCTACAGCCAGTGGATCCTGCCCAGCAGCCCAAGCCACAGGAAAACCCCAGTGGTGCTGATCAGCGAGGTGGTACGTTCGGTGAGTTTGGCTGCACTTCCCTGGCTCTCCCTCTTGGGTGAGCGTGTCTTTAATGCCGTCCCCCCCCCCGTCCCTCGTCAGCTGCTGGCTGTATCCGATTTGTTCACGGAGAGGAACCAGTTCGAGATGATGTACAACACGCTGACGGAGCTGCAGAAGGTCCACCCTGCTGAAGACGAGATTCTCAACCAGTACCTGGTGCCGGCAATTTGCAAGGCTGCTTCCGTTCTGGGCATGGTACAGGTTCATTTTTTTATCACTTGCTTGCTGCGTGTTTTTGGCACTTTCCATTAATGATTGCATATTTGAGTGCATGTTCGTGTGCGTTAGGACAAGGCGACTGCAGAACCTGTGTGTCGTCTACTGGAGGCCTCGCTCCGCAGCACCCACCTGCCCAGCCGGATCGGGGCACTGCACGGAGTCCTATACGTGTTGGAGTGCGACCTCCTGGACGACACCGCCAGGCAGCTCATCCCCTCCGTCTCCGATTACCTGCTGTCCAACCTGCGCTCCATCGCTCAGTGAGTCCCGTTCTTGGAACCATCCTCGGGTCTCTGGTGAAATGTGGCCTGCCTGGGACTCCCTGACTACCTTGCTGTCTCTCCACTCTCTATCTCATTTCTATCTCAGCTGTGTGCAGCTGCACAACCAGCAGCACGTGTTGGTCATGTGCGCCACTGCCTTCTACATGATGGAGAACTACCCGCTGGATGTCGGCTCGGAGTTTACTGGTGGCGTTATCCAGGTGAAATAGGGCCACGCCATGGTCAATCAGCCATAAACGCTGCTTGCTAATTCTCAAATGGTGAAGGAATTATAAGATAAAGTATGACTGTTTGATGAAGATTCCTGTATACTGGGTTGGTTTCTCAGTCCTCACGTTCTTCCTGGTATACTCTCTTTTGTAGCTTTGCGGGGTGATGGTGTCGGCCAATGAGGAGTCCACGCCCTCTATGGTGTACCACTGCGTGTTGCGGGGCATGGAGCGCTTGCTGTTGTCAGAACAACTGTCCCGGCTAGACTCCGAGGCCCTAGTGAAGCTCAGTGTGGACCGGGTCAACATGTCAAGCCCGCACCGGGCCATGGCCGCCTTGGGTCTGATGCTCACCTGCATGTACACAGGTAAACAGAGTGTTCCTGTTGCAGAGGGGGCAGCATGCGTACCTGATCCTGTGGTGCCATGTGACCCCTCCCCCCGCCTCCATTTACCCCCAGGGAAGGAGAAATGCAGCCCCGGGCGAGTCGCCGACACAGAGCCCGCAGCCCCCGACAGCGAGTCTGTCATTGTGGCTATGGAACGCGTGTCTGTGCTCTTTGACAGGTACTTGCCACACCTGGTACTGAGCCCACTATAGATGCTGGTCTGCTTTGTCTAAACCTACCCATAATGCTCTGTTTTTCTATTATGGAACTCTGCAGATCTCCTGTAATGAGTCCAGATATGGAGCTGTTAGTGAAACCTTAGACTGATTAATCTCTGCTCACTGGCCTCATCCTTGTTGTTGTTCCCCTCTCTCAGGATCCGGAAGGGCTTTCCTTTTGAGGCCCGTGTGGTCGCCCGCATCCTGCCTCAGTTCTTGGATGACTTCTTCCCACCTCAGGACGTTATGAACAAGGTCATCGGAGAGTTCCTGTCCAATCAGCAGCCATACCCACAGTTCATGGCAGCGGTGGTCTACAAGGTCAGGCTCCCTGATTGGCTGATCATGCGAGGAAGATTTCAAGGATGTCGGAGCAGAGACCTGGTTTTTCTGGCTCTTCTGTGTGATTTATTTTTCCCGTTTGCACCATATTGCCCCAAAGCTGAATAACATGCTTGTTAAAATGCGTGTTGTGGTGTGCCCCCCCCGCCCCCCCCAAGGTGTTCCAGACGCTGCATGCCACTGGCCAGTCATCCATGGTGCGGGACTGGGTCCTGCTCTCCTTGTCCAATTTCACACAGAGGACCCCGGTGGCCATGGCCATGTGGAGCCTCTCCTGCTTCTTTGTCAGTGCCTCCACCAGCCAGTGGATCAGCGCCCTGTATCCTAAACCTTTAGCTAACATGCTGACTTGGGTGTGATTAGACTCTGCCCTTGTGCAATGTCATGGAGCTAGATTTGTTCATCAAACAGGGGGGATTCCATTGGGTGATCTGGTCATTCTGTGCTCTGCCCAACAGCTCACATGACCCCCCCGCCCAGCAGTGGAATAACTTGTAACTATGCAGGATATGTTGCATGTCTGCTACATGGAACTTCAGCCTATGGGTTGTGTGTGAATCACTAACTGGCAGTAGCAAGGGCCACATCAGTCCACCATTGGGCTTCGGTCCCCCCCATCCCCCACTCCCCGCACATGCTGCCTGCTGATTGGCTGCGTAATCAGAAGGTGTAGAAGGTGCCCATTCAGGTTTGATGAAAATGGAAGCGAGTGACGTGTCTGTAAACTGCATGCTCTCCTTGACTGGGTCGCCCTCAGCCTGCCGCATGTCATCAGCCGCATGGGCAAGTCCGAGGTCGTAGACGTCAACCTCTTCTGCCTGGTAGCCATAGACTTCTACAGGCACCAGATCGACGAGGAGCTTGACCGCCGGGCCTTCCAGTCAGTCTTCGAGGTGGTCGCCTGCCCAGGCAGCCCCTACCACCGGCTGCTCGGCAGCCTGCAGAACATCCACCGGGTCACCACCTTCTGAGGGCCACCTGAGCCAAGAGCCAACAGGGAGCGCCAGCCTCCCATCTGAGTGACTACTAGAGGGCAGGGGGCTGCATCTGTGTGCCTCTGCCTTCAAACTCACCCCAAGACCCCCCAACAGAAAGATTCCCTCTTAGCACCACTGAAACTCGCTGGTTCTTAATGCTTTTCGGCTCAGCTTGATCCACTTCCCCCAGCATGGACTTGACACTACTGTGTAAGGATCTCTCTCTCTCTCTCTCTCTCTCTCACTCTCTCTCTCACTCTCTCTCTCACTCTCTCTCTCTCTCTCTACCTACTTGAAACCGAAGCTGTTGTGAATGAAAAACGAATCCTGACATTCCCTTTAAGGGGGAGCTCGAGTCAGATCTGTAGGGAGAAGCGCCTGTGGTTAAAGAAATTACTATTTTTGAGTGCGTTTTGTTACTGAAGACTAAATTGAACTCTATATGACTGGCCTGAAAAGCACTATAAACCCTGCCTGATGTCCACAGTGGTCAAACTTGTATTTTTTTAATCGCTCCATAATTTCTCACTGTCCTTTAAAATGTCCAGGTCTCCATAATTCCTTTAAATCTCTGGATAGCCATAGGCAGCTGGGAGTGTGTTTAACCGCAATCCTCCAATGGCCGGCTGCAATCATTCCCTGTATGCAGTTACCCAGCACAATACGTGTGTCTGTCTCTGCATCCTTGGAGTGGGAGCGGGGGGGGGGACATACTAAATCAGAGTTGCTTCTTTTGTCTTGTGTTTTTTATTTTATTATTTTTTTTTAATTCTCAGGACGTAAGAAAAGATTATACTGACTGGAAGTGTCTTTTAACGGAAACCTTTCTATATCGTGTATAGTATGTACAATTGAAAAACCTGTGCTGCATGAGATCTGTGTTTAAAACAAAGGAAAAAGAATGAAATGAGGAAGAGTAGGGGAAGACAAAATCTGGTACTGAGTGCGACTGTTTCCTAGGATCTTTCTGTCGTGGCCCTCAGTCCTGCAATCTATAACTCACTGCGGCAAGCAATAAACAAACTGCAGCACCTGGTATGGCTATCCCTCTATTACAAACCACAAGCCTCCGTTCGGAGCCACGTTGACGTGAGATTTGCGGCCTGACTGGATTACCTGTAAATACAAGTACTAGCTACGTAAATCATCACTTTGTGTATATTAGAGCTGCAGCATGCTACGAGTCCGCTTTTGAACGGAAATGGATATTTTTTTAGGTTGCATCGGTCTCGGAAAGAGGCTACTTTGGTAGTGAAAGGATGTTCCGGGGGTTAGCGTTGCCTGTAACCTGGAGGATCGTCACTGTCGCTTGCTGCAGTGCTCGTAAATCCGCCTCACTCCACTTCTTTGAAGCTTTAAGATGCAGTTCCTCAGTTCAGACTCGTACCGGAGCCCCTGCTTCACTTTAGTCTCCAGATTAAGTGCCTGTTAGCGCTTAAACATGGAATCTACGCAGTGCTGCTGCCGTCTCTAATCGTGTTGCTCGGTGGAAATCGGTAGCAGCAGATTTATTGGATGCAAAGTTAACGTCATGGCAAGATGATCTATATATATATTTTTTTGTTTTCAACACCTGTAAGAGTGGTCATTTCATGGTAGACATTAAAATCGTGCGACACTGCATTTTGGAAGCTCTTTCCAGCTGTATTTCGAATTCAAGCAAGGCTTTCAAAATTGCTCAGTTTTATCTGTGGATTAATTTGTGGGTAATCCCCTTAATGACTCAAGTCAGAGATTGTAAACTGCAGCTTTCTTTACATTAAACCATGTGGCTCGTCAGACCTATGTAACAATACTGGAGATTGTTTTCCTCATTCCATCAGGGTCCTGAGTCCCTCATTTTTGAAATGTGAAGCTTTAAGTTGTTCCCATATTTTGGCAGCACATATCATGTTCGGCTGTTGGTACTTTTTTTTGCTGGGGGGGTCAGGGATGCGTCTTGTGCCGTGGTCGTAGTCGCCGCTCAGATCTCGGACATTTACGTCCGCGGCGTTTTTCCTGTGCGAGGCTGTGAAGGGACGAGTCTGGAGCCTTTACACAAGATTGGTCGCTGTTATGCTTTCATATTACGAGAGAAGATTGTATTACATTTTATGTCATGTTTTAACATTACGTGAAAAAAATATGTAAAACAATAAAATGTTTTAAATTGAATTCTTAAGTGCTGTGGTTTTTGGCCTGGAATTTTGAGGTGTATTTAAGCGCTTAAGTAATGATCCTTAAAGTGTGACGACCGAACCGACACGCGGATGCATTTTTAATAAAGGAGCACATTTGTTTAATGAGTCTGGATTCAGTGCAGATCTGATGGGGTGATCCTCTTACTCTCTTTATGTATTTAGTGTTTGGCCGCTGCAGATTGAAGATTTTTCGGATGCCCATGAAGACTCTGAACTAAATGACGTGAACGCAATGCTGTCCAAGAGCAAGACTTTATAACCCCCCATGGAAGCTTAAGCAATGTCTGAGTCACAGATTGGTGCAGTTTCATGGGGAAAGTGGATCTATGTCTCACTTCGTACACTGTGTCCATCACCCAGTTTTATTTGTCCCCTGTATCTCCACTGGCCGCCATTCTGTAGCCAGAGATCTTCGGCCTGCCATCAACCGGACTCTGGCCCTCCCTATGGTTTCTGAATCTGGGATCCATTTGCGCGGAATCAGCCAACCCCCCCCCCCGGCTGTGGTGCTGTTTTCCTTTAGCACATTCAATGAGGACCGTCGTTTAGGATTATGGTGAAAATGATTGACTCCCCAAGCTTGCAATTCATTTGCCATATCACACATCTGATTGTGTGTGTGTGTGTTTCTTTTTTATTTATTCCCCTATTTTCTAGCTTTTGAAGGCTGCTGCTCTTCACAACTGTCACAGAATAGCCTGAAAGGTTTGTGAAAAGGGTTACATGGCTGCTTTTTGGTTCATAGCTGCTTATACTCTGCTTGTATTGTACTGTGTGGTTCTAAGTCCCAAAAATTCGACTCCGCAGACAGACTGTCATGGCGTAGAGTCTTGGGTTCAGTCTGTTCATCTCTGCAGGGATCTGGGAGCAGCATCTGTCAGCCCCAGGGTGCATTGGTAAAGGTTTTTTTTTTTTTTTTTTAAATCGCGCTAAAACTGATTTAGGATGAATTAGTGAACAGTGCTGACATTGTGACGGCTTGCCTGTCCCGTTCTCAAATATTATTGGTACTTTATTGATATACCACTTACATTTAGTAATGACAGTGTGTGTGTGTGTGCTGCATTTGAAGTGCGATTTATTATTACAATACCCTCTGTCCAGTTCTCAAAATGTGTACAGATTTTACCATTGAAACATCTAAACGGTAATACTAAATAATAACGGTAATATTTTACTAGGTTTCAGGTGTTACATTTAAAGAACTGACCAGATAAATATGAACATACCCAGGCTCCGAGTAGGAATATGTAATCGTCGCGGGAAATACGGGATATCCCAGTGATTAAACCTCAGATCCGTCCATCAGATATGTTTCATGGCCGCCAGCGATGGCTGGCGGTACAGATTTACATTCCAGCGTCCCATTGTACTAGCCCCAGTCTGGGTGGCAAGCCACACGAGCCTAATGACGGCCCCTGATATATGGACGCCCCCAGCACGTCGTAGCGATCGGCCCTGCCGGCTGTGACAGGTAGTGCTCAGACACGTCAGAGCATGATTTTCACCTGCTGTATTTCAGCTCTTCACTGTTGCGCGATTCAGACCTACGGAGTTGGAGTTTTTAATTGTCTCAGTTAGATCCCCCCCTTTTAAGCTCGGAAAATAAAATCCACTTTAGATATTAAAACAAACCTTTCCTGCTGTTAGACTGATTTTGATTGTAGCCCATAAATTTGAAGTAGGCTATGTGTATTAATTTATACTAAATTTTACTTTGCCGATCTGTATTTGAACCAATATTTAATATATCCTTTTAAATATAATACAAGTAAATAAATTTAGATCATTCATTATGTAGTACGAACGAATTGCGATTTTTTTCCCTTAATCACAAGCAAACGGGAAAATACATTATTTGTTTGCAGTCCTCTCAACAAATGGAAGCCGGACAGTGTTGTAATCAGTCTCAGTATTTTTGTATTTTGCATTCGCTAGTTGTCAGATGCATCTGCGTTTATGGGTAGCTTGCTTTCTTTCTACGGTTTACAAAGACGCCTTTCAACCGAATTCTCGCGTGTGTGCATGGACTGCATCAGTCTGGGGTGCAGTCTGCCTGCCTTCTGCCATATGCTTGCCTCTGGGTCTATGTCATCCTGATTAGGTAAGCAGATTCTGATAATGCATACATAAATGACAGCTTGAGTCCTCGCTCAGCATTTATGTTTGCTTTTGTCTTTTATAATTCAATCAACTGGAACTGCAATACAACAACGTCAAGTAATATTCCTAAATAAATAAAAAGTTTGCTCTAAACCTGATTTTTAATGTGTAATATATTACAGTTGGTACATAAAATCACACTTAAAGTAAATCCCTGTGCGGATTCTTGCAAGCTGCTGGTAATACATTTACTGCTGTTGATAACGCCGTTGTCAGGGACGCATTTAAAGTTAAACAAAGAGATGGGGGGTGGTGTTGCGACGCTGGTGGGCATAGCTGAGAGGTAGGGACTCGGAGTGTGTTACGTGCATTTCAAACTTTATTGCTTGCTTAAACTGAAATACTACTTGGTTAGAGAACTTTTAGGCAATGCAAAATTAAAAATTATGGAACCCTAAAACCATTCATTTTAAAATCTTAGCAGCTATTGCAAATAAATACTAACGCCTTTGTTTCAATAACGTCTTTTTGAGCGACTGAGCACACAGTACGGAGTGCGTAATCGAAACGGCAAATAAAACATATGGCTGGTCTTTAATGGTATTAATTTAATATAAACTCGCCTTAAGTGGACCTTCCCACGAGCCGCCGCCTGGGCTGTCGCGCGGTGTCACGTGACCGCCCAGGCAACCGTTGTCCAGTGTTTACCGTTCGGAGCGTATCGTCGGGACCATGCAAGTGAGCGGCGGGACCAAGTAAGTTTGCTTTCAATTATTATCCCATAAGTTGTGTATAACTGACATTCTGCCGTCCAATCCTGGCTTCGGTGTTTTATTTGTTACTTATCTCGATGAATAACAGAGGCTCAAACCATACAATGTAAACTACACCGTAGCACCAGGTTACCACTGAGTTCACTTCACTCCCTAAGCCAGGCGAACAGCTGCTAGCTATAGGGAACAGGATAACTTCCAGGGAGCCTGATAGTTGGTCTTTCCTTCCTAGCTTAGTTTACACCTACATGTTTTATTAAAACGGTATGAGGTGTATGGATATGGCCTTTAAGGATAATTCAAAATGAAATTATGGCAACATACTTAAATCGACTTGTACTTAACACCTGTGGACGTAGCCCGTTAAAGTGTAATTTAGGGACAGTCAACTAGCGGTTTGTTTAACAGCGCAGATGTTAGCGGACGTGACTGACAGCTTGCAGAGCCAATAGGAGAAGTCAACGGCGAGCGGACATCTCCGCTGCCATGGTTACGGAGGTGGATCCGTCCGCATTGGAGCAATGGCGAGGCGGGGCGGAGCTGCGTTGTCAAGCAGGGTTGGCTGACTTTTCCTGGGCTGTGGAATTCCACATCGGGACGTAAAAAGGGGGCTGATGAAGAAAGAGAGTTTTAAAAGTTAAAAAATCAAATGCATTTATCATGCAGGGCAGTTTAGCTCGTGTGAGTGGGTGCGGAGAAAAGATTTACTTGTGCAGAGAGACAATTCATTTAGCCCGCCATCGAGCCTGTTACAGCGTAAAAAACACCACAACTGTAGATTGTGCTGTTCAGATTCATTCTGAGTCGGCCATCACTTTCTTTTCAGATTTGAACCAGTAAGTAAAATGTGCATATTTAACTTGTATACTAGTGGGCTAACCTCCACTTGGACTTAGATCTGACTTTGGTTCAGTATTTAGCTTGCTAGCCAGTATCTCTTATTTTTTATTAATTTGATTTTTTCCCCCTCATAATGCACATCTGACCCAAAAGTCCTGCCAGTTTGCTGTGAAGGTATCGGATAGGGTGGTTGCGGTGTGCTGCATGATTATCACCTCCCTACCTGTGCAAAGGTGTGCCTCGATTCGGCGCCCCATATCTAAACTAACAGCGGTTGATTGGTCGGTTCGCGTTGTGAGACCTTTACAGCAAGGAGGGACGCGATTCCCGTTTTCTTATCAAACACGTGTAAGGTTTTTATTCCTCGTGTTTATTCAGGAGAACGAGCACAGACGGTATGGGTGCTGGCACTCAACAAAAGAGGCAAATTAAACGAAATCATTTATTGCTGTATTCTGAAACACAACATGTCCTCTCAAACGCTTATTTTTGTATTGATGATTTTTATTTCAAAGTATTGTACAGACACTTCTTCTTTTGTAATGAATTTAAGTATTTAGTTGAGATTTTTTCGAGTTTTTGGTTATTCAATGACTTCACACACTTAAACTGTTGCATATTTTCGATAAGATTAAATGCTACACTGTGAGTCTGTATCAAGACCATTTATTGGGAATATGCAGGTTTTAGGTTACACCCGGTTTCCAGAATCCTAGTCTAAGATTACAGTAATATTAGGTTGAGCGTATTATTCATTGATTCTTTATTTGAATTTATTGAATGTCTGTAACCATATTATTGCTGCCTGTCCTAAGTATTTCTCCTTTTAACGCACTCCAAGAAGTGGGGTTAACACAGAGATAAAAACGCCACGGTGATGATGGCAGCCAGCGACGGTTTCACCCCTGTGTTACATTTGGTCTTCTCTCTCTGCATTTCAGAAGCCCTCGATAAAAGAGAAAATGTTCAGACAGCCTGAGACGGCCAAGAGGCGTCTGAATTTGCCATCAGCGGCGCGCATCAGGAGTGTGGAGGTGGCGCGGGGCAGGACGGGCTATGGCTTCACCCTGTCTGGGCAGGCCCCATGCGTCCTGAACTGCGTCCTGAAGGGGAGCCCGGCAGATTATGTCGGCCTGCGGTCCGGGGACCAGATCCTCAGTGTCAACGAGATCAATGTCTCCAAGGCCTCCCATGAGGATGTAGTGAAACTAATCGGCAGGTGCTCAGGGGTCCTGCATCTGGTCATCGCTGAGTGCAGAGGCCACCTGGATTCCTGCTCCAGCGACGAGGAACTTGGCTTTCACGATTCCAAGAACCACTGGCTCAGGCCAAAGGTCGACTCAAAGACCCTGGGCATCAACAGGGCTGAGAGGGTCGTTGCTGAGATGCAGTCTGGGGGCATCTTCAGCATGATCTTCGAGAATTCCAGCGCCTCTTCCAGCAGCTCTGAAAAGGCGGCGGCTCCGAAGCCAAGGCCTCTATCCGAGCCGGACTGTTCCTACAGGGGGCGGAGTAGCTGCTCGAAGAGCAACCCGGACCTGCTGTCTGAGGAGGAGATGGCCAAGGTGCTGAACGACGACTCTGTGTTCGTGGACATGTTCGAGAATCAGGACGACTTTGCGCTGGACGCCAGCATCCTGAACGTGGGGATGGTGGTTGGGTACCTGGGCTCCATCGAGCTGGCCTCGGCCAGTGCCAACCTGGAGAACGACAGCCTGCAGGCCATCCGTGGCTGCATGCGACGGCTGCGAGCCGAGCAGAAGATCCACTCACTGGTCATGATGAAGGTCATGCACGACTGCGTCCAGCTGTGCAATGAGAAGGGCACCACCCTGGCCACGTACCCGGCCGAGAAGCTGGCGTTCAGCGCTGTGTGTCCCGACGACAGGAGGTTTTTCGGGCTGGTCACCATGCAGGTGACAGAGAATCACGGGCTATCCCGGGAAGAGGAGAGCAGCCTTCGGACCTCCTGCCATGTCTTTATCGTGGACCCCGAGCTGTGTCATCACAAGGTCCACCAGGGCGTCGCCAGGCGCTTCGGCTTCGAATGCACGCCTGATCCCGACACCAACGGCTGCCTGGAGTTCCCCCCGACCTCGCAGCCCCTGCTGCAGTTCGTCTCTGTGCTTTACCGGGACATGGGCGAGTCCATAGAAGGCATGCGGGCCCGGGCTTTCCTCGACGGTGACGTGGACGGCCAACAGAACAACAGCACTAGCAGCAACAGTGACAGCGGCATCGGCAATTTCCTGCCAGAAGAGAAGAACAACCGGGTGCTCCTCGTGGACCTTGGCGGCGCCCCTGCCAGACACCTTCCCAGTGGCCTGTGGGAGAGCCCTCCGGCTCGAACCCAGGGCCAGCCGGCCGTGCACCGGAATGGCTACCGCTTTGAGCATGAGGGCAAGTACCACCTCTCGGATCTGCCCCACCCGGAACAGCCTCAGCTTTCTGGCCGCCATCTAGGCTCCTCGGGAAGGATGGAGGGGCCGGCCCCGCCCCCCCGGGCTCATTACCAGCATGCCAAGAAGGTGGGCGTGGCTGGAGCGGCGCACAGCGGTGGCCAGCGCTGGCTCCCCGTCCACGTCCTGAGAGAGCGGCAGAAGGGCGCCAGCAGCGACCAGGAGTCTTACGCCGAGTCCACCGACGGCTGGTCCAGCGCGAACTGCAGCACCTTGCCGCCTCCCATGAGCAAAATCCCGGCAGACCGGTACCGGGCGGCCGGGGAAATAGCCCAGCCCTCTCGGCTGGCCGCGCAGAAGGACGAGTGGGCGAAGAAGCTGTTCGGGGCAGACAGGGCATTCAGGGAGCGGCAGAACGGCAAGCGTGGAAAAGATGAGGAAAAGAAAGAAAAGGTAAAAGTGCTTCTCTGTGTGTGCGGTTCACGGGTGGGATTGAGTTGTCATGCTCACTCCCCGGGTCCATCCATCCCCAGTCACTTTACTTATAGTCACAGGGGGCTGTCGGCATGTTGCGTTTTAGCTTTGCTTCTAACGATCATTAAGCAGGGAAACATAAGAAAGCAAAATTAAAACTGGGTACTGAACTACATGAAGAGTGGACAGAGCTGCTTTGGCAATGATTCTATTTGTTCATTAGGTTTTTTGTTTCTAAAAAATAATTTCTGGCTTTAAAGCTGATGGCTAAGGGATTCCTACTACTTTGCTACAAGGATGAAAACACTCAAGTTTTTGCAGAAAAGTATTTTTTCATTTATTATCCAAATAAATAGCACATAAAATGAATGAAGGAGAGGTTTGCTGAAGACTGCAGGTTCCAGCCTTTGAAGACCAGGGTTAAGTGCCCGGTTGCAGGTCCCTGCTGCTTTAGTGACTGCGCCTCTGCTCGTATTTCTCAGTGTATGAAGAAATAACTGCAGTTAAACTTATTCTTTTCTTGCCACCATTCATAAAAGTCTTTCATATCTTTCGTGGTCTAATCTGTGTGATGTGTGACCAGATGAGCTGTCATTTGCTGGATTCCAGTGTCCCTTCGATATCTGAGCAGAACTCCATGTTGCGTTGCATCCTTCTTCCATCGCATCTAAAAATGAACGCAGCCACGCTGGCTCTTCAGACCATAAGAGTAACTCGTATGTTGAGATAACTTGAGGTACCTCAAGTTGTTTGACCAGCAGAGACGGCTCTGGGACACTTGTGCTCATTACACATATCTGTGCCGTGTCATGACCTCAAATAGGCCAGTCTGGCGTAGCCTACAGGACGCCCACAAATTTTCCCTTGCGTATGTTAGAGAGGAGTGTTCCGTATAATATTTATATATTTACATTTTGTGTATACCTTTAAATGCTTAGCTGACACTCGCCATCTGGTGTAACCCATAGTTGGGTATTTTTGTGGAAAATTTGGGTGATTCTCTTTCCTGGGGTTCTACAGGACTATGACAGACCTTTTGGCCTTGTAAATTGTGACTTCCATAATTTCATGTGTCACTTCCTCCTTTCAGAAAGTGGGCCCTATAGAAATGCTGGAGTGTATATGAAGAGCTTTGTTTGCACTTGCAGTACTCGCCACGGTCACTAGTTGGCACCAGTGCATCTGAGGATGCCTGTGATCTGCGGCTGGTGGTTCGGCATATCTAATTGCGGCTGTTTTTTCAGCGTGCCTGCAAAGTGTCGGCTGGGATGATGCCAACCAGCAGAGCCAGAGTGGGAGACACGTACGGTATAATTCTGCGGTTAGCCTGACATGTTTGACAAGCAGCCTGTATCTGCCTCTGTTAGGTAAAATCAGCAGGAACCGTGGGTGTCCCATGGCCTCTGACGAGAATGGGGAACAGAGTTTTCCTGATGCAGTCGGAGATGAGAAACGCTCGTGTGTTTATCGCTGTTTTATGCAGAAGATGAAATATCGCCCCGCTGTTTGGCCTGAGTGCTGGTGCTGCCTGGTACAGACGCCATTCAGATGTGCTGCCAGGTGTCCAGATGGCGTGTCGCTGGAGAAAAATCCAGCGACTTTCTTTCTTTCAGTCAAAGCTGCCCGAGGTTTAACAACACAGTGAAATAAAACAGCCCGCTAATGTATTGTGTGCTGATTGTTTTGTCTCCTGAAGTGAAAGAGACAGACAGAAAGTGTACATCGCAGGAACAAGGTTGAAATATAAAATGTTACATAGAAAATGTGTATACAACTACATGAAGAAGAGGTTGGATTGTGTTTTTCAGGGTTTTTTTTGGCCATGTTTGTATTCTTCAGACATCAGAGGGGCTCTTCCTGGTACAGTATGTGGAGACAGAGTACATTTACTGATTTCATTTTCAAAAACCAGCATTGATCATTAAATCAGAAACAAACAGATGGTACCGTGGATTTGAGTATATTAGCTTAAATGCGTTGTGCTGTAAGTACAGATCCCTCTGCTCGCTGCGAGGTCTTACGTGGGGGGGGGGGCGGTCACAGCTTGCAGAGCCCAGGCGAATCTGTACATTCATCCTGTGGTGGGTGAAGCACTGAGCTCATGTAAATTTGTCTCTTGCGCTGAGTATTCCCTGGCCACACAAAAAGAGGTACCGGTCACCAGTCGATACATTTTGTTTTGCCCATGAGCTTGGAAGACTTCCCAGCAGCCTCTGGGAGTAAACACGGTTGTCATGGGCACCGCTCCCGCCTACTGGGGTTTGGACAATGGAAATGTTGAGGTGGTCTAGGTTGGACGTGTTGGATTGGTAACGCATTACGAAAGGGTCATTAGATACAAATAAACAATTTGTCAGTGAAATGAAGTAGTCTCATAGTTATTTCTCTGATAGTGCACCTGTAGGTGAATTCTCATCATCTGAGGAATGTCAAGACAAACACTGAAGTATTTACCTTTCTCCCCTTGGTAATTTTTCTCCCCTTGGTACAGGGGGGGGGACTTATTCATTCCAGTGAAAGGAGTAGGGGCTCTGCTGAGTCTAGGCCTTGAACTGACAAACTTCTGACGAGTGACACGTCGTCCTAATCCACTGAGCCACACAGTAGTAGTAGTACTAAGCTTTTGTTCATCTGTCCCTTTCATTAAGCTCGAGTTCTTAATAACGACAATAATAATTTATCATATAATACTTTTGAGAATGTCAAAGATGCTTACATAGAATAAAGTAACAAAAGTAAACAGATAACAAAACAACTAAATTCTAGGGTGCTGGGTACCAGCCCTTGGTCGTGGGTCTTAAACCCATGCAGTGTGCCACTCTCACCGAACAGGATAGTTATGGAGGGGTGCATGGTGACGAGATGTGGTTTAAAAGCAGCAGGTCCTCATTAGTGCTAAACGTGGCGCTACAAATTTCCATAAGGAGTTTGGCCATTTCGGTTTCTTGAAGACTACTGATTAGTAATCAGGTGATTAAATTACAGATGAAGAACCAATCCCTGCCGGTAGCAGATGGACCTAGAAGCAGGACGGGGAGACCCCTGTTTGTGGAGGAATTGCTTTTAATGACCACTAGGTGTCACAGTTCCATCTTAAATATTTTAGTTTTGTAAAGTCTTCAAGCACATTGTTTTGTATTAAGTGTGCTATAAGGCAGCCAGTGTCATTCCTTTTGGGGGTGACTTTGGATACATTACGTTCGACAGCTGCATTCTGCATCGTAACTGCCCGTGTTATATTGAGTAATGTGTGTACATTCTGCAGCTTTTTGTGATAAATCAGGCTGTGTTTGAACATGCTCGCAGAAGAGCTCTCCGCAGCCTCCGTCAGCCTGCGAAATGCTGAAACGTGAATTCCACCCTGTGCTCCCAGCCCAAGCATGTGGTGTGGTTATGTTGGATGGGGGTGGAGGAGGAGAGGGGCTGGTTTGTGGATGGCTTGAGGCTGGAGATGAGCAGGCTTTGGGGGGGACGCAGGGGCTTGGAGACAGCACGGGCATGCTTTTGCCGATGAGGACTGATCCGATGTTTACTCGCAGTGCATCGACTCTGGATTTCTGTAAACAGGATGGAAGGAGGTCAGCTGATCTTGAGATAGGCAGGGGGGGTGGAGGGTTCGTGGTTAGAAATGACAAATAATTGCAAAGGCAGCTTGAAAGGGGAGCCCCAAGGAAAATTACCTCCTGAAGTAAATGTCGGAATAATTTAGCTCCTGGGCCTCACCCAAAGCCACAGGCAGGCGTGCTGCCTGGGGGTGGTGTGTGGGGGGGTGAAGTCAGTGGGACTCGTTGGGCCGTCTGCCTTCCTCGCATGTGTATTAGCAAGGTAACTGCTCGTCTAAAGCAGGGAAATGCCTCATTAACTTACGCCTTTGGAAGCGGTGCGATGCCTGACCTGCTGATTGCCCACTAGGGTAGTACAGGGCGTGATGGCACCGTGTAGCAGCATTCACTGATTAGGCCATTGTCTAACCCTGGTACATCACAGCTGACAGTGCGGTGGTGTCTTAATGGTTAGGGAAGCGCACTTGTAATTGAAAGATTGCTGGTTCGAATCCCCGATCAGCAAGGCACCACTGAGGTACCCTGAGCAAGGTCCCGCCCCCAAGCACCGCTCCCCGGGTGCTGAATTAGCTGCCTCCTGCTATGTCACGACGTCATACATGGGTTAAATGCAGAGGACACATTTCATTGTTGCGCACCGTGTGCTGTGGTGTGTCAACACTGATCACCAAGTTCTATATTGTGACCTATATTTGCATTTAGTGGAGAAATTTAGGAGATGGATATAGAGATGGAAACTGTCCTAGCAGTGCACTTCACACCTGAACTTAATGTTTCCCATTCCTTTTGATTGTCACTTGATGTCATCCTACGATTCATGGGACACTGCTGGATAAGTTACCGGTCATCTCTGCCATTAGAAAGTCACTTCCACCCTGACTGGTTTCTGGTCGTTCCCATCGTCTCCTGCTTCACTTTGTTCTTGTGTACTGCAGTTTTAGAAACTTTGAGCCTGGAAGCAACCAGCCACGTAGTGTTCTGCCAGCAGAAGCAGGATTAAACCAGGATTTTAAAATGCCAATTTCTAAAAAAAAAATACAGTGGTCTTTTAATTTATTCCCGAGCTGTATCTACGGTACAGAAATTTCGGGGATCAGTATATTTAGAGGAAATTGGAGACTGGTATATTTAGGGTAGGGAAAATTGGGGATTGGTATAAATATGGTGGTGAATATTGGGATATTGTATATTTAGGGATGGGAAAAATTGGTTATTGGTATAAATAGGGTGGAGAATATTGGGAAATCATATATTTAGAATGGAGAAATTTAGGGAGTGGTATATTTAAAGTAGAATAATTTGATGTCCAAATTATAATGGAGACATTTGGTGAAGAGCTCAGTCCCAGATTTGAGCTCATCTGCCAAGTATAGCCCAAGGGGGGCCTTCCTGGAGGCAGCGTTTAAGCAGGGTAACGGGGGCCATGTTCCTCTGTCTCACACGGTCCCGGAACCAGCCAGACTAATGTCAGTGGCATACCATGCAAGCCTTGTGTCGTATCCAGGCAACCTGAAGAGGCGCCTTGGCGATCTGAAGCCAGGGAATAAATACACAGCAATGTGCCCCTTGGAATCCTCTCGTTATCTCTCACTGATGATCTTTGCCCGCTAGTACAAAAACAGTTTTTCACAAAGGCTCGCAATGCGATCACATGTTAATATTGGGAGTCATTTATTCTTTCATTTGTGATTTTGTGCCAGATTTGGCTTTATCAGATTTGTTTCTTTGCAGTTGATGTTCCTCTTGTTTATTAACTGTGTGTTCTCTACGGAACCGCGCAGTCACTGTCGTGTGGGTGGTTTTGGGTCAAAACCCGTCTGCAGCAGATTTCGGGTGCCAGATGCCACCCTTGTTCTGTGCCACTGACCTGCAGCGGGGGGCATGTTGGTTCGGCCTGTACATGACATAACAGAAAGGTCAAGCAGAGGGGGGATTCTGCGAGAGGAAGCGAGCGGGTGGCCTGGCCGCCTCGACGGCCCTCCATCTCGTCTGTAATCACATCTGCGCTGTGGCTGACAGGCCGGTGACAGACGTGACACTGCGCTAATTATCAGTCATTCTGTTATTCCCGAGATGCAGAACAGGCCCTGCCATCTTAACAGCACGGCTGCCTGCGTAATTGCCGCGTTCGCTCCATTTGACGTTCGAGCCGGGTTATGGGGCCAGGAGAGCGACGTGTAAATTACACCCCCGAGAACTGGGGGCCGCAGGGTGCTTAGGGATGCCGGGGCACCCTCCTCCATCTCCTCCTCCTCCTCCTCCTCTTCCATGTTGGTTCTGCGAATACTCAATCTATCTCTCTCTCTGTCACCCCCTAGGGTTCGAGGTTTGCTGGCACCCGCCTGGGCCTCCCGCAGCTGCCTCAGCGCTCATCCTCCAAGCGCCCCCTAGGTCGCAGTCGTCGCCTCAGCCTGGCGCGCTCCCTGGACGACCTGGAGGTAATGCGCGACCTTTGGCGCATGAACGCTTTAA
Organism: Cyphomyrus plagiostoma; assembly: GCA_019775915.2. Lineage (NCBI taxonomy): Eukaryota > Metazoa > Chordata > Actinopteri > Osteoglossiformes > Mormyridae > Cyphomyrus > Cyphomyrus plagiostoma. The sequence goes on from JABFEA020000054.1 coordinate 8,401,114, forward strand.
GCGAGCTAAGCCTGTTAACCCTCTGAGTCGTAGAGTAATAGAGGTCAGTCCTCCAGAGAGGATTGATGTGTGCCTTATCTCTCATGGGGGTGCAGGGTAGATCTGTGCGGTGCTCTGTTGCATCAGACCTCCTGCTCATGTCATGCTCTGGTTTTCTCCCACATGCTGTCAAACTGTGTCTGTGTGTGTGTGCCCTGTGGTGGAATCCCTGACAAACATACTTGTTTAAGTTAAGTTAAAATGATACTTAGAAGATATTGGTAGAGAACCAAACTGGGATTGTAAGTGGGGACAGGAGCAGTGAGGTATTGGCAGTACAGGGGCGAGGAGCTCAATTTGCAGTGTTTTAATGCTGCATTTTAAAATGATCTGTCAGTATTAGTAAAATGGTTTTTCTGTGGTGAGAGAAACCCATTGGGAGTGTAGGGGTCTAGTATCCGCTCTGGAGAAGATGGATCTAATCAAAGCAGATTCACCTGGGCTGCTTCTCTCATCAGCAATGGAGTTAAAGAAACGCGTAGAGGCCAGCTGGAAGTAAACAGGGTGTGTGTGCAGTAATGATGCTTAAACTGTTAAAGTGTTTTCTGGCCCATCCTCTACGCAGCAGTGAGCTACGCAGTCCATATAGAGCAATGTTTTCCGGTTTGGTCCTTAGGGACCCGCAGACCATCCAAGTTTTTGCTCCCTGTCAGGTGGTGCAAGTTTTTGCTCCCTTCCAGCTCCCAGCCAGACACTCCACATTTTTACTCCTGGGAAACACTGATACAGAGAAAGACAAGAAGCCTAAGAAGTGACTGTTCGGCTGTGTGCCTCTGCTTGCCCCCTCCTCCACCGCATCACGGGTGGCCTCCATGCCGGCATGGGGATTCGGTGCTGTGGAAAGTAGGGGGGGGGGCGTGGTTATCCTAGGATGACCTCATTCCCACTGGACGGCAGAAGGCTGTGCCTTTTAAACGATCCCCCCCCACCCCACCCAGTTTGGCAGTGCATCCGGCGCAGTCCGCCATGGTGTGTCCGTTTCACGTTTGCTGCAGTGTAGCAAATAGATGAGACGCCGCTTTAATTAAATACATTATTCGGAACATTCTATCCTTGGCTGTCCGGCCACCGTTTGTTAGCTTCGCGCTAAATTGGTTTCGCTAGAAGGTGGGCACCGTGCGAGCGGCTCTCGGAGCGAAATAGAAATGGCAGCTGATAAGATCGAGACCGGCGTTTCCGGAGTTTGGCCACAAACACAGGCAAGGCCTAACTGGATTAATTGCCAGTGCCCGGGCAGATGCCGGACGTTGCTGCGTGTGAGATGTGGAGAGGAGCCCGTTTATGCACGATCTGCATGTCGCCAGTGACGGCCATTTTCTTTGTGTTTACCCTCCATTGGAGGTGACACCCCTGCTCCAGGTGCAGACTGACTGTGACACAAACACCGTGGGCGTGTCACAGCCTGCCCTACCCCGTGTGTCACTTGCCTGTGACTCAGCCATCCGGCGAACACGGTTCAGCCTGACAGGAGCGCCCCTGGACTTCCTCAGTTGGAATTTCACGGGAAGCGCTTCAGTTTCCAACTGAAAAGCCACTCAACCTTTATGGGACGAAGCATCATACCTGGGGGCCTTAATCCGATTGGCTTTGCTAAAGAGCTGGATGGTTAAGACGTGGTATCATGACATTGCCTTCTCTGAACCGTCAGTCAAATCCTTTACGAGCGACCTACTGCAGAATGGCGCCCGCATGTTACATGGTGACACAGCGTGTTCATGCCTTCCGCGCTGTGTCATCCCGGTGACCCAGCGGTGACTGCCGCTACCTCGTCCCATCACGCCTCTCCGTTCTCTTTCTTTGGTGTTTCGTCGATACAGCCTCCTTTCCAGTGCTCCTCCCTCGGGGTCGAAGCAGGAAGCCGAGACCGGCTGATAGACAGCCCCCCCCCCCACGCACGCGCCGCGTGAGACCCCCACCGTCTCCGGGCTGAGTAGGCGCCCCAGGGTGGGGGGGCCAGGACCGCCGCCGTATATCTGGATAATTGCAGACTGACCGCACAGCCTATCATTTTATCTCAAAGTTGCTAGAAGGGAGAATAATTGGCTATAGGAGCAGGACGTGGGCAAAGAGGCCGCGGTGTCATTAGCGCACCATTATATAGGGCTCCAGGCGATGGGCGGTAATTTTGTAGTCAGGGCTTTTAAGCCAATCACACAGAGGCAATGGCTGCAGTCCTGTGCGGTTCTCCATAGTGGGGCTGGAGTTCTTCCTTCGGTCTCCCAGTGGTTTTGGGGACAGCTGCATGCACCAAAGGGAAACCTTGGCGGTCTGTGTCTATGGTCTCGCTCAGGTGGTACTTTTCCCAACTGACCCCCCGTGCTGACTCCGCCGGGCAGGTCGGAGGAATCCCAGGAGTTTCCATGGTGTCGTCGTGCCGACTGGCATTTTTTCTGGCCCGCAGCTGATACGAGGCTGGTGACATGGTGGAGGCGGGCATTGGTGGGGGGTGGGGTCCATTAAACCAGTTGGAACAGGAATTCCCTCAGGCAGCAGAGGGCCGGCAGAGCCACCCCTAACCTCAGGAATGAGCTGCAGTTCTGGCTCCATACACCCGGCACTTTTCCCATCCTGGAGGGCCAACAAAATGCCTAAATGGGGAACTCAACAACTCATGGTGACTCCACAGTCAGACAGCCTTCTTCGGGGGCCATTTTATTAGTCACGTTTACATGTCAGATGTAGAGAGCGCCCCCCCCCCCCTTCCCGTACCATACATGTCGCACACGGCAGTGCGGGTCTGCAGGGCGTCGCCGCTGATGGGAAATGCGATGAGGGACGTCACTCCACCCCCAGTGTCAGCGTCCGTGGGCTGATTGGTGGGCCGGCAGGTCAAAGAGCAGCTGGCTTGAAGGCTGCTTAAGGGGGGCTTCTTTGAAGGTGATATGGAGGGGGGGGGGCAGGGTGATCCGGGGTAACACAGGGACCGTCGGCCTGGTCTTGTGATGTTCGCCTCGCCTGGGTGCCCTGGGTTTCTCTGCTTCTTCAGTCAGTCTTTGGTGGGGGGGCGGGGGGGGGGGGGGGGGGGGGGGGGGGGGGGGGGGGGGGGGGGGGGGGGGGGGGGGGGGGGGGCGGGGG
>JABFEA020000054.1:8404327-8415898 GCA_019775915.2 Cyphomyrus plagiostoma
CTTCCGTCAGGCTTGGTGCCCCCCCCCCCAAAGTCTTGCACATCTGGTAGCCAGGGACATGCTGTGTCTGTGCCGGTGCCACGGCCCCCCCCTCGAGTTCGTGAGCGGCGTCAGCCGTGAGCCCCGCTGTTCGCCAGCTTTTACCTGTGTCTCAGCACGTCAAAGAATGCATACAACCTCCCATCATGTCTCTGTAGTCCCTGGGATGCCCCCGCCCAGCCCCCAGCCTGGGCCAAACCCATTAGAACCCAGATTGGGGGTGCGGGGCTCGTGTGAGGGAGTCAGGGGGGGAAACAGCCCCCTTACACCAGTGGGCTCTGCAGTGACACGTCCAAACACTCTACCCCCACAAACAGACATGCACAAAGCGACAGATCAATGACCGCACACACGCGAGGGGTTAACAATGAACATTGATCTGTGACACACACACACACACACACACACACACACACACACAGACATACATGGATATAACACAGATAGATGCACACAGGTGTACAAACAGACACCATCATTTTTGGGGGTTCTAATGTGGTTTAAAAAGTGACCACACACACAAAAAAAACAACTCCCCGTCACGCTCAAAAACACCCCGGCGCCCCACCACCACCCCCCCCCCCCCCCCCCCTGCCTGGCAGCGCGGACGTCTCCTCCTCAGTAGGCGGAATAGGAATGAGGGGGGCGTGTAGGAGGCAGCCGCGGGGAGGGAGGGAGCAGAGCGGAGCGGATCGGATCGCAGCGCGGTGGAGAGCGGGGAACAGGCAGCGCTGCCACGGGCGCATGGACCTGCCGTCAGGGAGCAGCCAGCCGGCCACCGCCGTCCACATGGAGTCCGCACTCAGCGTCACCTCCGACGGGGTGAGTTCCCTCTCCTCGTCCTCCTCCCGCTCTTGCTCTCGCTGGGGTATCTCCGGCAGTCTGCCCCGGACTCCACGAGGCTCTGCATACTTAGTTATTTAATAGAGGCGGATATCGGCTTCCCTTTAAAGAGTCGTGTTTATCTTGGGCGTCCTGCCCACGTGAGGTGGAGGGTGCTGCCTAGTGCTGGCCAGATATCCACTAATAGCTGGTGCCCCCGATGGGGGGGCACTAAATGGTCCATAGCTACGCACATGGGGGATCCAGCGCCTCCATTCCCGTGGGCCGGCGTGGCGTGAGAACGTCACCTTTCGCCTGCTGTTCAGCGTTCTGCTCTGTTTAACGTCGTTCCGCGTGAGTGGCGAAGGAACCTGAACGTTGCGGCTGAGCCGTGCCTGTGTCTTAAGGATGCCCCCGGTATGGCGGAGAGGGTAGCCCTGCGGTGCTTCCCGCATGTGGACAGCAGAGGGTAGCCTAAGAGAGTCATGTGGCCAGCGAACCCGTTAGGGGAGGGGAGGGGAGGGCTGCCCCCCAGCCCCGGGGGCCTTGGCCGGGTCAGCCTGACATTTTGGAAAGGTCTCGAGGCTGCCCCCTAGCTTTTTCTGCTGTCTCTGTTAGAAGACCGGACAGATGCTGCGGCTGATAACGTGGACCGAGGCGAGTCAGTCTGGACCCTAAATGCCCCCGGTGGACGTGCCTGGGATGGCAGATGGACGGGGGCAGAGGGGCAGGCCCAGGCTGGTTATACACCCTGACCCCTTTGATCCCGGGCCCTGATTTCACCGGGACACACTGTCATCCCGACTGCCTTCTGTCAGCTTCCAGAACAAAACAGTGCTTCTGTACTGTATGAGGCCTTATAAGACCGTCTCACTGGGGCCCTCATGTTGTTCTGGGAGCCGTCCCATCCTACTCCAGTCACACGTCCTGCGAGGCTGGGCAAGCCAGGAGGGCCCGAGGGCTGTGGAACATGATCTGCAGGAGCACAGCTCACCGGGCGCGCCGACCTGCCCGCTGGCCCCGGGGCCGTGTCCGCATTCCACAGCCGTCTCGTCGAGCGGCCTGACCCGGGTGCCACCAAAGGCTTGGGGGGTGCTAGACAAGCCGTTCTGTTTAGCGGCTGAGGAATTCCCTCTGGCCGTGGTCACAGGATCAACGGCTTTCGCTTCCCTCACTCGGCACTGGGAACATACCCTAGCAACAGGTGGTTGCTATGCCCCCCCCCCCCGCATTGTGATGCTCTGTCCTTTACCGCCGTGGGAGGAGGGCAGACATAGTATTACCGTCTAATTTCACGAAAGGTGTTGGTAGTGACGTCCATACTGTGGTTTCTGTGTGACTTCGTAAGCCTTGCAGTCTGCGCGCTGGTATGCGAAGGGATTAAGTTTCATATGAAAGTGCGTTCGAGGCTCAGCGGAATGTCCTCCTCATCCATCTGCTTTTAAGGAATGTTGCTTGAGCTGGACGTCTCCCAGTAGCTGTCGCCGATCTCACTGAAACTCACGTCACAAGTTGCGAACGGGTGCCCCCCATTTTTGGAACCTTCAGGGTGAAATCTCAGATTGAGCAGCGGTTAAAAAGCCTTGCTGGAAACCAGAAGGTCACAGGTTCAGATCCCAGTCTCCTTATTGCGTTTTGATTACAGTTCATCAGACACCCCGTTACTCGGAAATATGGCAGCGCTGGGAACTTTCTGCTCCCTCAGCACCTATCTGCTTCCCCGTCCGTTTGTCTGCCAGGACCTCCATGCAGATACGTGACGTTACCAAAGGACTGCAGTTCAGAAACAACACACGAGACGGGCAGCTTTGCGTTGTCACAGTCACCCCTCTCGTGTGTCCGGCATCCTCTCCCAACCCCGATCTGCCACACCTAGGTGACCAGAGGGTGTGAAAGGGAATCAGTTATCCCCGTCTCATTTAAAAGCCGGAAGAAAGCCCATCCTTCCCAATCCGATTAGCAGGCCGACAGCGGGAGTAGCAAATCAGAGCGGGAACAGGTGATTGGTGCCTATCGCAGGATGATGTCAGATCAGTGAGAACGTCACCTTTCGCCTGCTGTTCAGCGTTCTGCTCTGTTTAACGTCGTTCCGCGTGAGTGGCGAAGGAACCTGAACGTTGCGGCTGAGCCGTGCCTGTGTCTTAAGGATGCCCCCGGTATGGCGGAGAGGGTAGCCCTGCGGTGCTTCCCGCATGTGGACAGCAGAGGGTAGCCTAAGAGAGTCATGTGGCCAGCGAACCCGTTAGGGGAGGGGAGGGGAGGGCTGCCCCCCAGCCCCTCATTTAAAAGCCGGAAGAAAGCCCATCCTTCCCAATCCGATTAGCAGGCCGACAGCGGGAGTAGCAAATCAGAGCGGGAACAGGTGATTGGTGCCTATCGCAGGATGATGTCAGATCAGGGCCCACATGAAATCGAGCATCACGCTCAGTACATTTAAATGCTAATGGGTCCAGCGCCTAATGCTGCTCAACGCTCCTCTGTTTGCGGAGTGGATTATACACACTGGGCTCGTGTTAATGTTTGCCCTCGACCACTCTCTCTCTTCCTTGTCTCCGTGACTCACAGCCATTAGTTTGCCCAGAGCGCTAGAGCATCTGATGACATCACCGCTGCGTCTTCGGATCCTGTCATGGCATTAATGCGTTTTTTTTTTTCCTTCTTCTTCTTTTCCTCCCCCCCGTGGGGTTTAAGACGTGTCGCCTTGGTCCTGACAGCCTTGTTTGTCAACGGGTTTTCGGAGAAAGCGGCATGTGAGTGACGGCCTTCGCTTTACCCGTCCGGGCGGCGGTTTGCCGTAGCTATTCGTCACATGGCGCTATTTTGATTTTACGAGAAAAGCGGAGTGCGGAGGAGGATGATGCCGGAGACGTATTCCGGTTTTTCCAAGATGTTTAAAAGACGCTTTTATTCCGAGAGTCTTGAACAGCTCTCTGGTTCCGTCAGGGCCTTTATAGATGAGAAACCAGCTCCCTTTCTGGTTTCACATCCGAGTTTGCGTTTACCCATGCGTCGTTTCCGCGACCAAACCGCCTCCCGTTCATGCTATTTGTCTATTTGCGCTGAGAGCTTCTTCAGCCTGGATGTTTGCTCCTCCCCACCTTATCAGCCGTTTCCTTAGAATCCGACAGAGGAAGAGCCCCCCCCTCACCAGCAGCGCCACCACAGGATTAGATGTCAGCTGTAGTTTGCCGTCTGTGGCCAAGATAAGACGGCAATTGTCATTTTCAAAGTACTTCTCCTTAAATGGCTCTTTAAATGCTTGATGGTCATGATCGGGGCCCTCAGAGGCGACAGACGTTACGTCACCTGCTGCCCGTCTTTCCTCCCTATTCTGGATGGCTTTTGGGTGCTTAATTAAATGTCTGTACTTTTGAATGCTGCCAAAACTGTGCCCACTTTCTCTCATGGCTGTAGAGCAGGGGTCACCAACATGGTGCCCGTGGGCACCAGGATGCCCCCAAGGGCCACATGAGTCGCCCGCTGACCTGTTCTAAAAATAGCAACAACTCACCAGTGAGCAGCATGTAAAATTTAATTTTATCCTGTTGTTATTCTTCTTTAATCACATTTGCATTTATATACATTTGAAAATGACGATATCTAAAAGAAAAAGCATTTAAACCCCCCCCCCCCCCCCAGAGCCCCCTTTAACAGAGGATGAGAGATCCATCTCAGCTCATATTCCGCGTTGGTTAAGCTCCACAGCCATGCCCTGTGTTGTCAGCCCTCCGTCGCTGCATGTAAGGCCAGATGGCGTAGCTAGGAGTCGGGGGTCCCCCAGGCTCGTCTCTGTGTGACCCATCTGGCTTGGGTTTCTCAACAAGCTTACGCCGACAAGATGGGAGTTAATGTAAAGTCCGCATAGATGGAGACATTGTGGACTGTGCAAGTGTCAGAGTCAGGGTTCATAGGAGGCGCCGATAGTGGTGTGTAGCTCAGCAGGGTACGATGCTGCGATTGTAACCAGAAGGTTGTGGGTTCAAATCCCCAAGCAGGCAGAGTAATATCACAGTTGGGCCCCTGAGCAAGGCCCTTAACCCTCTATCCCATCTGGGACTGTCTGACCCTGCTTTCAATGTAAAAAAGAGGAAGAAAAAAACAATTACATCACTAAGTATAAAGCATCTGTTAAATAAAGCAAACTGTAGTCTAGCTGTAAAGCTCTATCTGCTGTCTTCAAGTCTCTGGCCAAAACATATAATTGTTTATTTAGTGATAAACTGGTGGGTGGGCACCACTAAACATGCATTTCCTTCAAAGGGTCTTAGATCTTAGATTTGGATTAAAAACGGAATGGCATGATTTAGGAGTATGTCCGTGGTGGAGAATATGGCTGCATATTCCGTTCTATCCAGTGCACTTAAAAACTAATCTGAGCCAGAGATCTTTTTTCTTTTTAGACACAGCCATCTTGAACGATTTTCTGACCTCTGGACAGTGGATAGTTTTGCGGGCAACCCCCGCGCGCACTGACTGGAGATGACGTGTTTTCCTGGATTAGACGCCATGCTGCGCAGTGTTTCTAAACCGCAGAGCTGCCTGGGACGGGCTCCACGCCCTCATGACGCTTTCCAGGAGAAACGCTTAGGCAATGGATGTGTTATTGTTTTCATTTATTTAGGTGCAGCCTCATGCACCTCCCAGTTACTCAAAAATTTCCTTACTGATTCTCATCATTGTCTCTGTTAATTTTCCTTTGTGCCAGTAACTCTGCATGCATATTTCACTCCAAATCCTGACATCTTCTTCTACTAAGCTGTTACCTCCTCCTGACCTGGTGAAGTGTGCTGTTCGGCCTCCTAATCTCACAGGCTACGGCAGAAAGCCAGTGGCCGGCCATGTTAAGGAAGATGGGGGTGGTGCGACACCGTGCAGATCGTCCTTGAGCACATGGACCTGAGTGACAGCTTATCGAGACATGGCCCTTGAGTCTGCAGTCGGCATGTCACCGTAATAACATCACGGAGTCTCTTGACGGTTTAATGGCCTTGCGGGGTCCATCCAGAACACGATACGCCCTGTTTAGACTAACGGAACCGTTATTTAGACTGAATGGGAAAACGGCCACGGAGATGGAACGCTGTAAAGAACCATGACTGCTAAAGGAACGGCTGGAACTCGGGGAAACGGCCACCCAGACAGGACGTGAAGGGCTGAAACGGAGCCTCTACAAACAGCACAGTTCCTACTGAAGCAGTGGGTAGTGCCAAATGTTTTAAAAGAAAACTCTTTGAGGCAGGAAGCTGGTTAAGAAACTGAAATATTTCTGCCGAGCCATGTGGATGAAATTAAACGCTGCCTTTGTCCGCCACGCTGGAGATGATCATTCAGGAGAGAGCCGCTTGTCCTTTGTACATCTGCTCATTGTTCCAAATCAAAGACCTGATTAACTCCCGGGAAAAAGTCTCCGTGCTTCTTCACACACGTGGGATGTGTTTTTAACAAACGGTTTGATTTTCCCGGTCTAAGTAAATCCATTTTACGTGTGTTAAGTGTGGTAAAATGGACATGCGTGCACATTCGTTTTTATGGTCATTCTGTTAAACAATAAGCTGACTTTAGTTGGAAGTAGTGCTCCGTTGGAGGGAAGGGACAGAAGCAGCTGCAGTTCTAACTACACCCAAGTTTCACAGTGGAAACTGTGCTTTGACCGGCAGAAATTCCTACAGACGGTATAGATGCTAAAAATAGCCCGGACCGCCACATAACGGCAGTGCTGCACGCCGTGTTAAAATGCTGGGGCCATGCAGGAACAAATGGGGTCCAATGAGAATGGAGAGCGTGCCTGGTTTCATATTCGAGGAGGACTTTATGACCTCATGCGAATCCCTCACAAATCGGCAGCTTCCTGCAGTGGCCGGTTGCTATGGGAACTACACGGGAGTAGAATGGAACTTCCTAGTCAGTGCCTAGTCAGGTTTGGCTGTGGGCTTGTACAGGCATGGCTGCAGCGTGCGCTCGCTGCTCACACTCAGTAGGGGCCGGGCGGCCGCGTTACCCCTCTCCGAGCTCATCTCTCTCTTCGGCAAAATGAGTCTGAAAAAGAGGCTGTCTTTCAAGAAAGTGCTCTACTTCAACCCTAACGCCGTGAGTAGAACTTCCCTGAAACTTACCCGTCCGATTCTGCTCCTGCAGGCACTCTGTTTAGGTCAGCCGTCTCGCTCGTCCGCTCCGTTTCCAAACAGTCTGGCATCCCGGCTGCCCTGTGGCGTGAAGGTGCCGGGTCGGGTGTCTTTAAGCCGGGAGGGTCGCCCTCGCGTCCGAAAGCGTGCAGAGCTCCTTGCACTCCACGGCGACCTTTTCTCTGATGGTATCGGCGTCTCTTTCCGCATGTGTCCCTGCGCATTATCGACGGGAGCGTGCCCAAACAAACGGGAGCTGTCTCCTCAGCCACGGATCCCAGGGGGACACTGTCTGAGACTGCCAGGTACCGTTAATTTCGAATTCAAAAGTAAACACGCGATTCTGTCAGACCACGCGGACTCAAAAGTCCTGCTGTTCGCATGTGTCTCGCTGGAAAATCCATACGACTCCATCGGCGTCTTCGGGTCAGTACGTCCCCAATGGGCTGATGGCTGTCACCTTTCCCACAGTCTCTTCTGTATGTGACTCACATTGTCTGATTATCAGGGTTCGTCCTTTTTGTCAAGGTGCTAACACTTTACTGTTATTAAAAGCAGCGGTTCATAAATGTGGGCTTAAAACAGCATTTATAGGCACCTTCAGCCCAAACGCTGTCGTCCCTGTGTTTGTGTCCGCGGGGCTGCATTTCAGGCCAGGCTGAAATTCTGCCTCAAATGTGTGTCTCATTAACACATTCCTTCTGGGGGACGGATTCGATTTTTCATTGTTGTGGCAACTCTGTGGAGGATCCTGTATCAGGGTGGGACACGCTAGAAGATGTGTTGTATATTCTGCAGACCCGCTTTTTAGTGTTCATCATCATTTTGTATTACGTCTAACTTTGGACAGCTCACATACACCAGTGGCATTTGGTAAGAATGATAGCGATTGCTCCCATACAAACCTTTGTGTACACCCAGGATAGGGAGCTAGGTATGTGTGCTTTTTTGACTGAAGTCTGCCTTGTCTCACCATCTATGCAGAAATTAAAAGGAAAGAGAGATTATCAGTCCTTTTATCTGTACATCAGGTCGGTAACAGGAAGAAACGGTCATGTGTAATTATGCAAAAACGAATTTGCAAATAACCCAGCTTTGCATTAAAGTGAATTATTTTCTTTCCTGCTGTAAGGTGATAATTTTCAAGATCCAGAAGCAGATAAAGCATTCCATCCTCAATAAAGCTGCATCATGTTTTTAGTGCATTGTAGCAGCCGCATACTTCATTGAGGTTGGAACATGAGGGTCTCTTTTGAGGCAGAGTCCTCCCTAATGCCTTCAGTATAAAAACTTGATGACAGACTTTTTTCCTTTGCATTGATCTAGCAGACACTTATTCAAATCAACATACAACAGAAAGCAGGGCCAGGCAGTCTTGAGCAATTGGGGGTTAAGGCCTTTTTTCTGGGGCTCAACAGTGACATTACTCTGCTAAGCTGGGATGTGAACTAGCGACCTTCTGGTCACATGCCCTGTACTTACCCACAGAGCCACACATCTCGCAGTGCTCTTCTCAAAGGTATCTCAGCAAAGGCCAGGAGGCCGGACCTATGACGCGTCTTGAGGCTGAAAAGCGCCGGTCGCAGTGGGGTGCAAGCCGTCGGCGAGCGAGTTTTCTGCCGTCACCTAACCGCACGTCCACGCCCCTGGCGCTTGTGACGGGGTTAGTCACGGCCGACCGGAAACGGGGAAAGCGCCGCATGTCCGTCGGCTCGTTAAGCAAGCAGAATTGTTAATTAAGGTGGTAGGCACGCCTTTCCCGTTAACGTCTCTGGCGATCACGTGAGTGACGAGCGAAGAGCGGTTGGCGGGGGGGGCGCAGCACCACCGGAGGTTAATGCGGCGTCCCATCGGGGGGTAGGAAGGCGCCTTGCGGTGCGTTTTGCGCTGGGTGCACATTCCACACCCCCATTAAAGCTTTTTCCCCTCTTCTGGCAGCCTTACTGAAACATGTTTGCCTTTTTTTTTATTATACTCTAATAAAGCACATTGCTCCTCATGGCTTTGATTAATCACGTTTGCCTCTTAATTTAGTTTCAGCGTGTGCCCTGCCATGATCCGGCATCCCCTCCAGGATGCCCTCCCCCATGACGGCCTGTGTCTCCTTAAAGAGGCTTCAGGCTCTCCTTGACCCTTCATTAGGAAAGTAGTTAAAGGACGATTGATTAAACTGGGTGGATGGAATTCGGCATTCATGTAATTATGGCCGTTATTGACAAAAGGACTTGGGCTAGGATGGGCTAGGATTGTCTGGGGTGTGCTTACTGCATTCCTGAACTGAGGACAGTAACCAAAATAAAGGCAAAATCAATAAATTCATACATTCACAGGGATTCAGCCTATTAGGTGCAGCTTAGCTACCATGCACGATGGCTCAGCGAAGATCCTCATGACAAGCAGCCCTTTCTGTTTACCTATTGACAAGCAGGATGAATAACAGTCACGGGCTGGGGAGTGAATATAACAGCTCATACGTAACACAGAAACTATCCCGTCTTTGTAATTAGCGTGAAAATTGTCGTGATTCAGCTTTTGTGGAAATGATATTCAGGGAGATTGCAGGAGCTTGTGGGTTCAGCTTCTGTGCAGATTGAGCAATCCCCTGGTTTGTCTTGTCTGGAGACCGGAGACAGACACGAGCGGGCTGGTATGCCCCGCCCACGGGTGGAGCCTCGGCCCGGGTGAGGGCGGGTGCTGAATTGAAGCCTCCTGTGGAGCAGCGATCGCTCTGTCACGGGGTCCTGCTGCATCTCTGCATCCCCCCTCCCCAGCCGTGGTCCTGTGTCTTTCCCTGGCTCGCGGGAGCGGTTAAGTCTCACCGGAGCCCGGGGGCCAGCGTCATATGGAGAGCAGCTGCTTCTGAGTGGAAAATCAGCGCGACCGCCTTTTCAGGTCAGGGCATTATTTACGCCTTTCAAAGCACGCCGCGCGCTGTAATTTACTGGCCTGTGGTTCCGAGCCTTTGCGGTCATGCCGGTCTCATGAAGCAGATGACTTTATTCTGGGGGGCTTGGATGTGGTGATCGACTTTATTACGGAGGCTATTTGTTTTCGGGTTGTTGTGTTTAACAGATAAGAGGAATGTGAATAGACGTGCCTATGGGAGCCAGTTCCCACATGGGCCCAGCCATCTCTCTCCAAAAGCTTCTGTGGGGACTTTGAAGATCATGGACCGTTTTGTACCGCCGTGCCAAAGCCGAGCCGCTCAGCCTCGTTCCGAGCCGCGCAGGTATCCACGTGAGGTCCGACAGGGAGAACACATGGAGCTGTGAGCCTCAGCTGTGGACATGGGGGGAGGGTCATGTGACCTGCCGTCGCACCTAAATAAAGGCAGGGCCTGTGGGATTCTCAAGGGTCTTTTTAGGATTTTAAGGCTGGTTATTTTGGCGGGGGTTTTCCTCACAGTGGGGGGAGTGTAACTGAGGAGGAGTCAGCGAATCCCTCAGGACTGATCAGGAGCCGATAGCCTGGCACCGCTGGGCACATCCTGGTGGGTGATGTTGGGCAGCACGTTCCTCAGTGCGTGTTGGGGACCCGGCTTGGACAGACTCGACTTCTTATAGGCAGCCCTGCATCTGCTTCTTTCTGTTAAAGTAACAGTAAATAACATCTAATTATGGTGTGGGGTTTTCAGGGCACTTTCATTATTGTAGAGAGTTTGTTATAATGCCTGAAAAACACGTTTAATGAGCGTATAACGAGCGTGACAGAACCTGAACATAATTTCGAAACACTACTGCTGCCCCTGTGTAGGAATTAGTTGGTTTAGTTTCACCTTAATTAGCATTGAGCTGTTTCAGTGAAAACTAGAGTTTTCCCCACAATCCCCGGTGAGCCATCCTCAGTGGTCAATGAGTGCTGTGTGTCAGGCAGCCTAACGTCCTGGGGGGGGGTTTCCTGGGCGGAGCTTCCCTCTGAGGTGGGAACAGCTGGGTGGAGGCAATGGCCCAGACGCATCCCAGCCTTCCAGTGTGAAAGGAGCTTCCGTTGCATGAGCAAAACACCCGCCGTGGCCCAGGACATGCCTGTGGCCCCCCTTGGAGGGGCCCCCTCTCACTCATGTCTCTCTGTGTTTTCTTACAGTCTGCTGCGCTCTCCGATGGAGGTAAGCCAAGCCTTTACTCTCCTATGCTAACACCCACCGCATTTCCAGTAACAGTCCGGGGGGGGGGAGGGGGTTGCCGATGCCCCACACTCAGCCGCAGCCACCGCTCGATAAGTAGCCTCTTGTTTAATGGTATTGCTCGCTCTGTGCAGTATTTTGGGGAGGGGGGTGTCACACCTGCTTGGGTATCACATTACACCCCAGAGCTTAACACTTTTTTTTTGTTCATTTCTACAACTGAGCTGCCTTCAGATAAGCCCAGGATCAGCCTCATGGCTGCTAGGCTGGGCCTATCGTCATGGGTTTGTGCGTCAGGCCGTATCGCGTCTTTGTGGGCGGCTTTGCTTTTATGCTCTGTGTCGGCCTCTCACAACTTTTGTTTGGGGGGGGGCCGGCCCCCCCCCCCCCCCCCCCCCGCCCCCCACCCCGGGGAAGCGACGACGCCGGAGGCCGAGGGCGATGGGGGGAGGGGAGAGAGAGGGC
>JABFEA020000054.1:8448278-8463722 GCA_019775915.2 Cyphomyrus plagiostoma
CCCCGCGCCCCCCCCCCGCCCCCCCCCCCCCCCCCACCCCCCCCCCCCCCCACCCCCACTCCGCGCCCCCCGACCCGCCTGCCCCACCCCCCCCCCCCCCACCCATCACCCCCCGCACCGAGCCCCCACACCCCCCCCCCCCCCCCCCCCACGGGCTCAGACTCTGTGCCTTCCAGCTGCTCCTGTTGTGTCCTCTTTGCTGGGGATGAGGTGTTTATCCCGGCTTTGCTATACGATACCGGTCGCATAGGTTAAAAATAAGCTCTGAAAATCATGCCAGCCCATTACGTTCCCTGGGGCGGTGGGGGTGTATTTTTACTTTTTTTTTTTAATCTACAATACCCCAGCATGCCAAGAAGTATATAAAATATTTGCAGTAGGGAGGGCAGATGGTGAAAAATATGTAAGGGTCGCGTGTCGCCCGCGGTTGGCACGACCTCATGGATGTCGTTTTCTGCAAGTCACTTTTACCAAAACCCCCCCCAGCACTGGGACCCGTAATGTGTGGCTCTGTCTGTACACCCCGTGCCGTACATGTGTGCCTCTTCTCGGGTCTCGCTGCTGAATGCCTTGCAATAAGAATGATGTAATACACCCCCTTCCCACTAGGGGGCAGTGTTTCCGACTGTGAAGTTTATATTTTCTGTGGTTAGGCTTCAGTAATGATCGTGAACCTGCTGACATTTGTGTCCGACAGCTTATTCCGGAGAGTTGTCTTGTGCGGGCTGGGCTTTGGGGGGGGCGTTACCAGCGGCCCTGTGGATTTGGTGTCCAGACTGCGAGAGTCTCTGCCTAGCTCACCTCTCAGTCCCTCTTATATCCCGTGTCTCCTGCCGGGAGCAGTGACGGGTCAAGCCCGGCGGACCGGGACGGGTTCTGATTGTCATTATTAGCGGCGACCGTCCGGCACGTCTCAGGTGTCTCCTGTGTGCTTGTTTGCGGCTGATGGATGCGGGCCGCCATCTTTGGCGCGGAGGCCCAGACCATGCTGCGGAATTTACATGGCTACTCCTGGCACTACCTGGTTCCTTTTTCATTTTAAAAAGATAGTATCGCGCCAATATTTTTAGAGTAACTGGGGTGATGGGGCTCGGAAATTACTCATTTTAATTGACTAATGACTTTAAGTGACTCTGTTACACGCTGCACCTTTTAATCTCACCCACGTGGCATTGATTTAGCCGCACGCCGCGTTTAGCTGCCTATCTTTTTAGGTCCCTGATGGTAACTGAATTCAGGTCCCAGTGGACCACTGATCCTATGAGAATATAAATATACAGAGGCGATTCCAAGGACTGCGGGGGTCTCTATGTCCCCCCTCCCCCAGCATGGTAACATTATCCTTATTTTACTGTGAAGTGTAAATTAATAATATAAAAAAGTGAATTTAATAAACACAATTCCTTTATTTTCAGAAACGGAATATGCAAATGAGTTGCCTCATTGGGATCTAGACCAGTGGCATTTTGGGTGTAAATCCATTTAATCGGCCTGCTGCCGGAGGTGTTGTAATACACGGCCGCACACGGCTTTGCTGTGAGCTCCTAGGCTGCCCCCCCCCACATTCTCAGCAGGACACTGGCAAGGCTGCTTTGGCTCTGTAGTGACAGGCCCCCTGGCCCCCTGACCCCCCAGCCACTGACGAGATCTTCATAAAGGCCTGCCTGCTCTCGCCCCCCAGGAACAGGCCCCCCAGGAACAGGTCATCGCGCTCAGTCGCCTCTCTCGCTCCCAGTTCACAGGTTCGCCGTGGGCGTGCTGCCTGGCACCAGGCTGGAAAGCGGCCCTGCCACTCTGCACCTGTGTAACAACCTGCTGGTTCTGGCCCGGGACCTGCCCCCCGCCGTCGTCGGCCAGTGGAAGCTCTCGGACCTGCGCCGCTATGGCGCCGTGCCCAACGGCTTCGTCTTCGAGGGCGGCACGCGCTGCGGCTACTGTGAGTCACTGTCCGCCCCCCCAACCCCAACCCCACACCCCACTCCTCGCACCCAGTCTTCATTTGGCCGTTTATTAACTTAAGCTCAGTTCTTGAGCTTTCAATAATACTTTTATGGTTATACATTTTTATAATGGGTAATATTTATAATTAGGGTAATATTTTTTTTTAAGAGAACAAGTGTACTTTAAAAAATTGTCCCAGTTTACCGGTATCCGCCCTAATGATGTCACACCTGTTGGGCTTTTTAATCTCTGAACTCTCAGTCCTGGGAGGCAGGGGTCCTGTAGCGGGGCAGAGGGGGGCAGTTAGGACAACTCAAAGGGCCCCCGAGTGACAGGGGCCATAAAAAAAAATTGATACATAATTGGATTGTTCTGGGTTGGGGGGTCCTGTGTCATACGCTTCCATGGGACCCAAAATCTCTATCTCTACCCCTGGTGGGAGATGTGTTGAAATGGAACAAATCCCCTGCTGGTAATTAACCGATTAAGTAACGAACGAGAGGCTGATGAATATAATATTTATATGAGTTCTGTCTTTAAGATCATCACAGGTATTGGTGTTTTTAGTCGCTCACTTGAAGCGTGTGCCAAGATGCATTGTGGGTAATGTTTTTTCGTAAAGCAGTCTGCCAGCCCCCCACCTAAACCCCATGGGTTTATACCATCTGAAGCTCTTTTGGGCATCGTGGCTAGTGCGTGAGCTTCCCAGAGAGTGCTCCTCAGGTAGACACAGGGAATGACGGAAATGTGGGATTAGAAACCAAAGGGGCCTGTTCTAAAATATAACACTATGGCAGGGTTTAAAAAATACTTTTAATGAGATTTAGTACAGTGATAACCATGAATACATACTGTGGGTGTTAAATATTATTGTTGGTTTCAAATTAGACAAGTTGCGGTTAGCTTAGTTAAAAAATTCCTCATTATCCTGGAGAAACACGTTGTGCTATATCGTTAATTAGCTATAATGCTCATAGCAGAGGTTGAATGCTGCCTCCACTGTGTGTATGCAGTTTGCACGTTTTCCTTGTGGAGAAGCTCCGGGTCCTGCCTTGCTGTTTAAAGACGTACGATCAGGGTCACCGGCCCCTCCGAGTCGACCTTGCGTGGTGGTCTGTGTCAGCCGGCTGTAAGATGCTCAGTCTGTTTACTGGTCAAATCATATCAGGAGAGTGTGTTTCCCTGCAAGTTTGTCAGATATGATTCACCTCCTGGGGGAATTCCCAAAATAGCCACATTGCTAAAATGTATATTAGTCATTGTCCCAGACTGAACAGCATTGTGGGTAAATATTATGTATAGAAAGGACCAATAACAAATACGATTATGTGCTAATAGTGTCTGCCTGAAATATAAAATTTACACATTCAGATGGTGTATTATGAAGCCTGTTGGTTATTAGTCACTAGTGTGAAGTGTTTAGTTCAGTGCCTTCTAATCGAGCTGTTTTATCAGCCAGTCAGCACCAGCTAACCTGCCTGACCTCGTTCCCAAAGGTTTGACAGCTTGACTTGTTATTGGAGCCTGTAATATTAAAATGAATCTATTTCCCCCCATGTCGTGACTATAAGAATAAAATCTATGATTATTACCATCTCTCTAGTTGATGGTGTGCATCAGTTCTGCTTCCCACAGATTTCCAGAGCAAATTAAAGTCCCTCTGGTTGATATAGACATGTGAGTTTTTTGCTAAACAAAATACATCACTTTTCTGTTCAAAGTGCATCTGTAGCACTTTATTTGTTAAATGCTTTCTGAATTTCCCAGATATTTCCTTTTAAATATTAATGTTTTGGGCACAGGCCTGTACTCTGGGGTAGAGTTGGTCTAGGCAGGCAGGCACTTTTTCGAGGCGAATTCTCTCTTCTCCCGGACTGAGAAATAATATGCAAAAACAGTTTCAATTATGCAGATGCGCCAAGTTGTTTTCCGAAACTCAGAACTAATTAAACGTGAAACGCTTCAGTTCCATAGCGAGACACAATACTAATAAATATCAGGAGATACGGTTACTTTAGCCAGCAACACTCACACTTTTGGTAGCTCCTTATTGCCAGACGTGATATCGTTATTTTATCGATATGGAAATGTGTCCTGTTGCTCAGATGCTCGCCTCATTCTTGCCAGTGTGAAGCGAGGTCTCGGAAGTCGGTAATCGCTTTATGACTTGTGCTGGAGCCCTCAGCGTTTGGCTAAACAGTGATTGACAGGCCAGCGATCAGTGTATGGGCCCCACGTCTCATTGCTCCTGGGGCTAAGTTATGCTAATCGGCGCGCTATTCTGGAGTCGTACCCCCCAAGAAACTTGTCCCATTTACGAGTCTGACGGAGTGCTCTGTCCTGCCGGCAGGCCAGGGGATGAACACGGCACGCATGGTTCTGGTCTGGGCCCACGGGTCAGCTCACTATGAAAAATACCGGTATGACTTTTCGGTCCGTTTTCAGTACGTTTGGGCTGTAACTTTGCGAAATGTCTCACTTTTGATTGATGACGGTGGCCTTTCCTCACCGCCTGACTTACGTTTGTGTCTTTTTTTTTTCCCCTTCAAAATGATTGGCAGCCCAAATCCTCCCTGTCTTATTTTATCATGTAAAACGGAGCCAAATAATCTTCCCGTCTATCTTTAATGTAGCATGTGATTGCAGAAGAACATAGACCCTACAGAAATAACTTCCAGGCCACTGGGATTGCATTTCATAATTCAGGAATATGCTCTACAAACATGCAAGGCGCATTCTCCCCGCGTGTGCTGAGAATAGCTAGTAGCCTCCCCTGTCCAAACATTTCGCAAAAGGTGGATATGCCATGCAGTGCAAACTGAAGGCTCCTTCGCCGTGAGCCAATGGTGGGCATGTTTTGGTTGCTTTTACCCTGCATTTAACATATCAGGCTTCAGTGTTTATTTTATAGCCCCTCTCTAATTCACTTAACAATTCTTATTAGCGTTGACGCGTGCATGTAGCAAGGAGTGACGTCGTCCAGGTGCAGGGTTGGAGCCGAATACCCAGCATGCCTCAGGGCCATCGTTAAAGGCCGTGGGTGCACACAGGTGCCTGAAAGGCCAGGTTGGGGGTCTGTGACTGGGGTGTGCAGTGTAAGAATAACACGGTGGCTTCCACGCCAATCCTGGGGGCACAGCAGATGGCTGGCTCCTGGCTGACGCCTCTTTAAGTGAGGTGGCTCTTAGGGGGGTGGGGGGCGATGGGCAGAAACATCCTCTGCCCCCTGGTTGTTCTGAAGGTTAGCCCCCTCCACCCAGCCGTCACGACTGCTGCTACTATAACACATATAGTAGTGTCTGGGGGGGGGCTTAGTCACCCCTGCGTCCACCCGATCCTGGGCAACTTCCAGAATTTCTCACACCCCCCCTGTAGACATGGGTCAGGAGGGGTGGCAGTGGTCTGCCTGTGTGGTCTTTTTGGTGACGTTCTTTGAGAATGCATGGAAACTGTGGGATTCACATTATGGGCTGTCACGGACGAGTAACTCCCACAATGACAGCTTTTTAACTGGGTGCGATGCTGTTATTAATCAGGTGTATTTGCCTTATAACTCCATAGTCTGTTGACAGTAGCATTCGATATAGCAAAGCTGTTTGTACCCTGGGTGGCGGGATGGGGCTGCTGTCTGTCACTGGGGTCATGTGATTAGCCCCCCCGCCCCTGAATGTCATATTTGGGCAGTAACCCAGACCAGAACCCTAGCTGTGCATGGAGCCTGTGCTTGGTATCTCATTCTGTCTGTGCTGAAATTACGGCCTTTTTCTTTGTAAATTTTTTTTACTGTTGCTCTTTCTTTCTCTCTCTCTCTCTCTCTCTCTCTCTCTCTCTCACTCTCTCTTTCCCATTAGATGCGTTGGACCACTTGTGTGCCGCAGATTAAAGGTTCTTTGACCGTGTGACACAGTCGCGATAGCGGTTACATGAACACGTGAACTCAAACACGCTAGGGCATGAGAGCTGGTTAATGTCAGCCGTGGCACATGCAAACCTTCCTCGCCAAAACACAGGTCAATCCGATTAACGCTGAGAGCTGGCATCAATTAAGCAGTTATGTAATGGTCTGGTAGAGGTCAATGAGCTCATTCCTCCTTGATCAGTGGTGCATGTGTCCATTTAAGTGTGTTTGACCTGGACTGAGTGGTTGGGGATGATTGGGGGGGGTGGCCCTCACTGCGATTATGGTTGCATATCCGAGAGGCAACTGGATGGGGCAAGTTCTATGGTGTCCACGGAGGGCAATAAAAAGTTGAGGGTAATAGAAATATATGCTCCACAAGGGTCATCCGTCCGGGTCGCTGGGGAAGGACGTGTCCTCCCCTCTGGTTCCTGCGCGCTGCCATCTTGGTGTATAATTCTTACACCCCCTGTGACAGTGTGAGAGGACCGCTGGACCGCTGTCGGCGCCATCGGACCACGGCGACCCGGCATGACAGCCCCGCTGGCTGGGATCCAAGGGTGGGCAGCTGGTGGACCCCGTTCTCATAGTTCTGCCACATGCCTTCAGTCGGCCAAATATGCTGCCAGTGCTTCTCAACTGTCATAAATTTTTTTATTATACCATGATAAATTATGCCCTGGCATCCTGTGATGGGAGCTAATGATTAGCGTGACTTTGCTATATTTTTCGTTCTTTCTGATCACCACGTGGGGCTCTGATATAGCTGTAGAATAGTCTTAATGTAACACTCCTGTACACTCCCCCCCCAGTATCTTTTGACTGGATGGCTGTATCAGCTCGCCCAAGTCTACGCATATGTGGCCAGTGTGTTATGATGAAAGGCTGCATTACGCTTAAGTGAGAATTGTTGTTGCTGCTATATGCCTGTGGGGTTGCTGGTCAAAGTCCAGTTCCAGCCGTGTGTTTGTGTGTGTGTATGTGGTCCAGGTAAACCTTGCCTTGTGGGGACCATATGGGAAAACTCCCGTGACTGCAGTGAAAAAATGAAAAATGCAAAAACTATTTTGTTTGGTTTCTTATGGTTAAGGTTAGGGCTGTGTGGGGGTTAAGGTGGTCATAGTTAGCGTTAGCATTTTTCCCCATAGAAATGAATGGAGAGTCCCCACAAAGATATAATTACTATTGTGTGTGTGTGTGTGTGTGTGTGTGGGAGATAGAGACATTCTCTTGTCTTTTTCTTGACCTTAAGAGCCCCTCTTTTGTGAAGTTAGTGTCTCTGTCCTGTGCTGTGGGACTGTCATGTGTCGTCACTCCCCAGCTGTTACCTTGGGCCCCCCATCCTGCCCAATTTTTCATATTCAAGGGCCCCTGTGATGCGCCGGGGACCCTGACCCGTACTGCAACGGGTTGAAAAGGCTAAGCCCCCCCAGAAAATCATGGGAGTCCCTTTAGGAAGTCCCCCCCCCCCCCCACAAATGGCAGCCCTAGGGACACAATGCTGGATCTGTGGCGTCAGACGACCCTCCATGCGCCACGTGCCTGACACTCTCTCCTTCCCCCCTCTCCTCCCACAGGGGCCGGCGTCTTCTTCCTGTCCTGCCTGGAGGGCGAGCAGATCAGCTTTCTGTTCGACTGCATCGTCCGGGGCGTCTCGCCGACCCGCGGCCCCTTTGGGCTCAAGCCAGTCCTGCCAGGTTAATATCAGAAGCACCAAGTTCTGGCCCAAAACCACGCCCTGTCTGGCACCCCACCCTCCTGCGTTCGGGTTACAGATTCAAGGTCTCAGGATGGGGCGGGGGGGGGGGGTCTGCCGAGCTCCACCTCCTGGAATGGCCACATCCCTTCTCGTTCAACCCACAGAACCCAGAGGGATGCCGATTCCCTGCTCCTCCTGCCCCACAGAGGGCGCCGCTGAGTGACCTGTAAGCGCAGTATCGCCTGCAAAGCACCTACCAGTGACCCCACCCAGTGCCGTTTCCACAAAAAATGTGAAATTTATCAGGAGGCATGATCCTCGCAGCCATGGTGCAGTCATGGACCGATGTACCTCCCCCTGAGGGTCCACATTATTATTATTTTCGGGCTGCTTTGCACCCTTAGGCCCTCCTGTAAAGCTAGGTGTGCCAAGTTTTTTCCCCTTTAGTGTTGCCTTCCGTGGATTCAAGTGAGCCTGGCCTGCCTCAGTTTCTATGGCACTCGTGCATAGGCTTTCTGATCTGCTGCGGCCGTCACGCTTGCCCGGGGCACACCCCAGACAAAACATCACTGCGGAAACGCAGCTGCCTGCCAATAAGGCTCTCGTACATGGTGCTACGCTCCAGAAAGTGGCCCTCTTGTTCCCGTCGGTTATTCTCAGTCTGGGCCTCACACCTGTGGGTAGATCACTAAGTCCCTGCATCTCTGGCTTGGAAACTGGTAACCTGGCATCTCTCAGGGAACGGGGGGGCAGTGAATGTACAGAGAGGGGGTTTATCTCGAATTGCCCCCTTGCGCAGTTCCTCGCCGTTTAATTGCCTTTTCCAGGAAGTGGGTCGCACGGTGAGATTATGGTTCTGGGGAAAGTGGATCCATTCAGGAATGCTGTGGGGAGCGGCCCCCAACGACCTTGAAGCGTCCTGCCTGGGCAAATGCCACAGTGCATTGTGGGTAACTCCTGAAAGCATGAACAGGAAAAATGTATTGGCTATTCTTGCGACTGAAAGTTACAGTGGAGTTATCTAATGCAACAGCGAAGCTAAAGAGAATAATTTGAATGATTTGATTTAATAATTTGGTTAACATCTGCTGACGGTTTGATAGCTATTATGTATTTATAGTGGGTTCAATGATTTAGCAATGGTTGTTAGCATACTGAACCTTCAGAACTTGATTATAGGACACTGAAGTTGCCTAGATAGTCAACTAGACTGATTTTGTGTAGCCCAAGTTCAAGAGTTGGGCCTTTTTGTCACGCATATAAGTTATAAACCCCTATTTAACCATACTACCCCTACCACCCTTCTAAACCGAGGCGTTCATTGCAGTAAAGGTGCTAAAATTAGCATCAGGGTTTGGTACCTCAAGTGACACTGGTGATCCGATTGAAGGGCGTGCAGGTATGACAGGCACTGAGCCTCCCCACCCCATGCCAGATCGTGTTTCGGATTGACTGTTCATTTTTTTTTTTCGTTATTTTGTTTTGCGCTAAAACATAAAAAAGCCA
Source organism: Cyphomyrus plagiostoma (assembly GCA_019775915.2). Taxonomy (NCBI): domain Eukaryota; kingdom Metazoa; phylum Chordata; class Actinopteri; order Osteoglossiformes; family Mormyridae; genus Cyphomyrus; species Cyphomyrus plagiostoma. The sequence continues at coordinate 8,457,323 of JABFEA020000054.1, forward strand.
GGCACTTAAGCCAATGGTGCCGGTGTGGGAATGTGAAACCAGAACCTGGAAGCTATAAATTGAAGGGCCGAGAATGACGCGTTGCTAATTTAGCCGGCAGGATACTGATACGGCACGGTACTTTCGGAGAGACCGACCCAGACGGACGCATGTTGTCAATATATCTTTTTATCGGTTGCTACAGTGTCTTTGGACTTACAAAAATTGTGGGAAAAAATACATTCTGCCGTTTACGAAGAGGATCCCTATTGTTAGACCCCGCGACTCTTAGACGTCTTCCTTGGCTGTTAGGTTCTTAGCTTCACCGGTCTAGTGTGGCTTCTGACTCATTAGATTAGTAGCTAATTTTTTTAAAAAGTGTTGTAATTTTAAATCTAATGAATATTGCATTTTTCCTAAAATATTTAATGTCGTTACAATTGCGTTGAAGCCTCTGAACGAGATTTAAGGATATCGAACCGTTGATCATTGTCACGGTTGCAGACACGTGTGCAGCATGACAGGGATCGTTGTTAATAGCTAGTCCTTGAATTTTCTTTCCTTCCGATCATAGAGGAATTTTGGCTGTGGCACTCCATCTGGTGTGAGCGTTTCCATCCCCTCTAATCTTCCCCAAAGCTGGAAAGGTTTCCTAATGATGAATAAGGGGACTGAGTGGGTCTGTCACCACCTACTCGCGGGATTCATCCCGGCTTAGATCAGGGACTATTATTAAAACGCCTTGCGGGGTAAAGAGGAGGAGAAACGGCTGGGAGGAGCGTCGGACCACAAGTCGCAGTCGGTGACACAGCCCATCAAACGGCGACAATTGCTGCTGGAATGCGTGTGACCTCACCATGGCATCCCAATACCCCCCCCATCCTGATGTCTTGCACGCCTTTATTCAGCCTGGATGCACCACTCGGAGCTGGAATCCCGTCATTAGCAACTGCTGGTCCACAGCCATCTATGGAACACAGAGAATCCTACTCATGTTTAGCTGTAACCTCTGACGGGCAAGTAGCGTCTCCTTTGACATTGGGCTTGGGCCCCTTGGTCTATCTCTACTTAGCTGCACCCAGGAGATGTTTTTGGTCTGATGATGCATTTCATGAGGCATCCAACAACAGCTAAACAATCAAGGACATCTCCACACTAAGGTTAGCCAGGCTGTACTGCATCTCCATGCATTGTAGATGCACTTTGGCAGTGCGTGGGATCTGTGCTGGTTTTCCGATGGGGGTCATACACTTCCTCTGTCCACATTGATGGGCCACTTGCTCTACGACCAGCCCCAGTTCCTTCCATCATATGTCACTTCTGTTTCTGGTCGCATAATAACACCTACTGCTCCAAAATGGAGCCTTAGGGTGTCGATACACAGGGAACTTTTTGAGTAATGCTGCCAGGCAGTATTGCTGATTAATGGGCTCCGGCACATATCGGGCAATAAATCTCACTGGGTGACTTTTCGTGGTCATCCTGATCAGGATGAGTTGCCCCTTGTCTCACCTGGCTGGCAACTGCACCGGCAACATTGCTTAGCCATTACACTGGCTAAATGTTGTGTTTCAGACCCCAACGCAAGTCCAGCCTCGATGGAAGAGCGTGTGAGGCAGGAGGCCCAGGAGCTGGAGAAGCGATTGAGCCTCCTCTCCCACTGCAGTCGGCAGAGCAGCGCAGGTACCGCCCCGCATCCTTGCGCAGGTTGCGTAGCCGCTCTTCTGCATCCATTTGGCTAAAACCAGTGTCGTGTCCTCTGTAGCGTCCACCTGCAGCTACGGTGCATCTGTGGCGAGTGACGAGCGCAGTATATCCAGCTCCTCCTCGGACACCAGCCACTCTGACACCAGCCTGGGAAGCCGGCTCACCCTGTGGGCGGAGCCGGGGGCCAGGGCATCTGGCAGCGTGGAGCCCCTGGGCCAGGCCCAAGGCAGGGGCCCCCTGCATACCGAGGAGGGCCTGGGTGCCGCCATCACCACGGCAACACGAGTCCTGTCCAAGCCTACCCGCAGCCGGGGGCTGCAGGAAATTGGCCGGCAGAGCTCGTCGGATAGTGGCATTGCCACCGGGAGCCACTCGTCTTATTCCGGAAGCTTCTCGTCCTACACTGGAAGTCTGGACATCGGCCAGGGAGATGAATTCGGCTCTCTGCTCAGTCTACCTGACCGGAATGTCTGCACGTGCCCAGCTGCTGAGTACCAGGTCCCCAGTTCTCTCCGGCCTCTCTACGACACACCAAGGAGCCTGCGCCAGGGTGCACCACCCAGGGACCAGCTGGCCCTCCCTGCCCCGGATGCTGGGGGGGGGGGCCCAGATCTGAGCGGGAGCAAGCGACCGGCTGTACAGTCCGGCCCAGAGCTTGGAGAGCTGGCTCAAGTTTCCATGGACTCGATGTTGAAGTTTCCAGCGCCACAGAAACACGGACCGACTTTGGACTTGCGGGCCGGCGAGGTGGCGCCCCCTGCTGCCAGCCTCTTGGAATCGCAAGAGACATTCAGCCTCCAGTCTGGGATGGCAAGACCGCTCTTTGCTGCCTGTCCCGTCTGCGGCAAAATGAAGGTACGGCATCTTTTATGCAAATTATTTTAAACTAACTGATGGTCCAGTATGCAAATGATGTCTAGCCCCAATTAAGCAAATGTTTTGCTCCAGTATATTAATTCTGATGTATGTTTAATTATGAACAGCTTTGTGTAATATTTCCTGAAACATTGCATTGTGACATACTGTTCTTATTCTCGAATTAGCTACTCGACTGACAACTGTGTCAAATTTATAGTTGGACTTAATTCATGGTTTTATGGTCACTTCCAGTATAGCAGAATTATCTTGTTTGGACGTAGTGGTGTAGGTTTTAAACTTAGCTTTTAATCTGTGTTCCATGTTTGCAGAGTCTCTTAATAATTAACCCCGTAGCTTAGCCAGAAGGACCTGACAGCACCAGGAACTAAAGCCTTTAAACTTTTGCTTGTTCTTGGTAACATGAACATTTTCTGCTTCTGAGCCAATTAAAAGCCCAACAGTGGCATTAAGTCCTGGGTTGCCATAGAAACGCATCACGAAGCGCCGCATGTGTCATCTGCCTTCGGTCACCGCCACGCGCCTTCATTAATCTTCTGCCGGGCTAATGTCACTCTCCGGCATGTAATTGGACCTTCGGTCCTAAATCGCGCTTTTCTCTCTGCCGCCGACGCCGTTGGCTTATTTCCGGCCATTCTGGGACACGGCCGAGACTCTGCATTTTAGAAACTACCATTTAGCTTTTGGTTAAACTGCTCCTCCAGACTCTGTGTGCGGTGACTAACTTCCCGCTTGCATTGGCTGGTTATGCGCAGGTCTAGGCTGATTTCAGGCACATTACTGTGGCCGTCGATTTAAAAATGTGACTTGAACTTGTTGGAGTTGTACTCTCGGTACCTTCCATCTACGTGGCAACCACATGTTTGCCGTTTGCCCTAGTTAGTCGGTTAGTACTTGTCCTTGTGGAAGATAAGTAAGGGCCGCTTACGTTGTCTGTCTGCCCCCTTTATCGGTCTCGCTAAGATCACCCACCCCTGCTGGCACCAGTTTGCTCTTTTTTCAATTTAGTTACAGCCTTATAGAATTATTCCCTCAAACTGCAGTTCACATTGCCGAATGTGGCGTGTATGTTGTCTGAAATGGTTGTTCTGCCTCACTGATTAGTTCCTGTTAACAATTTTGAAATCGATTTTAATACTACAAAACCTGTTTTCCAAAACTAATTACAGAACCTGTCGCAGAACAGGATAAAGCAAATTATCTCAGACAGAGAGCATGCATATTTTTAAATTGGAACATGCTCATATTTTTTTTAAAACTCTATATTGGGATATATTCTATGACTGCCTTAAACGTCCATCTTATAACATACCAAGTTGTCCTAAACAGGTAGCCAAGATGTTTCCTCGGGCCTTGAAACAAAAGAACTGGTGTTAGAGGTGCCTGAAATCAAACGTCTGCATGGAAATAGTACACTGAGAGTAACAACACAGTTTGCTTTCTGAGCTCTTAATGCCGGCTGTATTTCTTTGCTTTAGTCGGCTCAGTGAGGGTGCCGTTATACCCAGGAGAGCAGTGTTTACATGGGGCGGGGTTATTGGCTGAAAGCTGATTGGCCTGTGGAATGCCCCTCCTACTCACTGATACAAAACACATCATTGGCTAATGATAGGATTGACCCCCTTTCCCCCTCTTGCCCACCTCCCCCCCCAACACACACACACCAAATGCTACTGCTGGGGGCTGAACTGTCATTCAGTGCGATGCCACTGCATATCTCAGGAAACATTTCTCCAGGCAAATGATTCAGCAAATAATACTGATGGAATATGGTGTATTTCAGTAAACATGGATTTACTAGTATCTGCCAGTTTTTTCCACTTGAAAGACAAGTTTTTGTGCAGTGATTTTTGTCATTGATTTAATACACTCAACCTAGGCAAAACAGAATAAGTACCTTGTCATACGAGCTCAGAATGTGCATACTGAATATTTAAGGCAGCAGGATAGCTGTACAGGGACACAAAAACTTTTGGCTGTGAAAAAATTGGTACATGTAGGAATCCAGTTGTTGGCCCTCTGAGGGGGAAAAAAAAAAACAATGGAAGGTGTTTGATTGTTTATCAGACAAAAACGTCATTTGAACGGTTGGCTGCCCTCCCTCGTATAATTAAAAATGAGATTGTTCTGGTGGCTGCCTGGTTCACATAGTTTTCAGCAGCGAATTTCTTACAAATGGCCTTTGAGGTGCTCCACAGCTGATCCCGGACCAGTGATTTTTCCTGGTTTCTTCGTTTCGTTGTCTTCTCTGTTACACACTGGTGAGACCCTGTAGAAGTGAATCATTTTCAGCCCCCCCCCACCCCCGTGACACACCACAGAGGAACGCAGAGCGGGGTCATTGTGAATCATCCTGTTGCTTGGGGTGGGGTGGAGGGGGCGTTGGTTTGAGGTGAACAGAGGAATCCAAAGCGATCTCTTGTGACAAAAGCTCATTTTCTCTGTGTAATGGGTAGTGGGGGGGTGGCGGAGGGGGTGGGGGTGGTCAGAGGGTGTCCTGCTAAGCAGATTTGTGCTGGAAATGCTGGTGGAGGTTCTGGATGGATTTAATTTCATTGGGAGTCGAAGGGTACCCCCCCCCCCCCACTGCTGCCCATGTACCAGGAGCCCCCTTGTTTTCCACATGTTTACAGTCATTTCTTTCTTTAGCGTTAACTATTGGACATAAGTCCAGTCAAAAGTCTAGATTTGCCAATCCGCCTACAAAGGAGAGTGATAGTGTCATATTGCATGACCTGGACCACCGTACGCGATATGATCTTGGAGGAGTTTGACCAGAGAGTGAAGGAAAAGTGGCCAATGAGATGCTCAGCATATGTGGGACCTCCTGCAGGACAGCTGGAGAAGCATCCCAGGAGGCTGCTTCATGGAACTGGCGTAGAGGGGACAGTAGGGTTAGCCAGTCCCTGGGGCAACTGGGGTTAAGGGCCTTGCTCAAGGGCCCAATGGTGGGATAATGCTGCCAAACTTGGGATTTGAACTGGCTTTTGACTGGTACCATATATTATGGATAGCTTGTGGAGTTATGTGAGGGACATTCGAGCAGCCATGAATGTGTCTCTTTGCTGTAGATGTGAAAATATACGTCAGCAAAGACTTGTATTTCACCCTCGTGCATGTTACTTGCACGTGTACCTGAGGTCATGCTGTGTTATTCCGTATTACTGTAGTACATCCAAAGCCCGGAGTATAGATCTGTTTCATTTCTTTTTAATGCGAGGTGGTAGATGGTTTTTGTGATTCCCTATTAACTGCAGGCCGTCAGTTTAAAACATGCCATTTGAAATTCCTGTGTCTTAAATCCCCAAAACCTTTTTTTTCCATCCAGTGCAATCATTCATTTAATCTAAACTACATTACCCATGAGCAGTGCTACTCAGCAATGAAAAAATGTGGTAAGCAGGTAAGAACTGTGCGTTTACCGTGATCTTGTTTGAAAAAGGTTTCTGCTTATTGCTTAACAAAAAATGACACATAAACACATGTGTCGGATACAGTATTTTTATTGTGTTGATGTTCTCATCTACTCTTACTTACCTTTCACATTGATAAATGCAATTTAAAGGTCCCCGCATGATTAATGAAATTGACAGCTGGCTTCCTGTTGGTGGACTAATTTTTAGGTTTGTTTGGATTGGCTCAGGGGTTTCTTCACGCTGCTTCTGTATTGCTTTTACTGTCAAGCAGTGTGGTACTTGTGGATCTGCGTTTGCGGGCTTCTGGAACCTGACTTTCTTTTCCTAAGCTGTCGGGAGGTAAATCCAACCCCCGGGGGGGGGGGGGGGGGGGGGGGGGGGGGGGGGGGGGGGGGGGGGGGGGGGGGGGGGGGGGGGGGGGG
>JABFEA020000054.1:8526633-8540924 GCA_019775915.2 Cyphomyrus plagiostoma
CCCCCCCCCCCCCCCCCCCCCCCCCCCCCCCCCCCCCCCCCCCGCCCCCCCGCCCCCCCCCCCCGCCCCCCCCGCCCCCCCCCCCCCCCACTGCAGCCGGTCCAGGAAGCGTAAGGCGCTGGGCTGGGTTGCAACCTGAATGGGATGCCAGTCCATCACCGGGCACAAAAGGCCGTAATTCACCTACCTGCATGGCTTTGGGTCCCAGGAGGGAATTGTCATATCAGCACCCCCACATCCAGGCACTTAGCCGCTTAGTCAAATTATGGCCTTGAATCCCCCCCACAGGCTTATAACCAGGTAGCAAAATAACAGAGTTCAACCCCCTCATAAAAAAAAAAGTTCTGACCCTCAATCAGTATTGGCACCTTCCCTAACCCCCACTACCAAAATTTATTCCTGGCTACAGACTTGCCCCTAGCAAAACATAACGTGTAACATAATAAAATTATCCTTTTTAAAATTTGGTATAAATTTACTCTGACTTGAGCATGTAGGATCGGGACCCACCGTGTCCTGGAATAGGGCAAGCGGTTACAAGAAATGGATGGATGGATGGATGGATGTATCACTGCTTGGTGGTACATTCTGCAGTCTTCCCAAATGCTATGCCTTGGCATGCTGTAGCACATTATGATAATGTTAAAGGAGGATGCACAGAAAATGCTGGCTGCAAGAGGACCGAGAAATGCTTTTAAATTTCCCCAAGGAACACGTGTAATTGGACGGCAACGAGACATTAAGATGCCGATGGAGCTGTTTCCCAAATTCAGTGATACGTCTCTAATACCCACACAGGGTGCGATGATCCCGTCACAGATTTGAGAAAATTACACATTAATACCTGTCTGAAGCTCAGATTGCATGATTAGGTGAGTCGCTTAATGCTGAAAGGCCATGTGTGTGCCGTGGTAATCACCTCACTGCCACCCCCGGTACACGCCAGCCCTGCTGTCCGCCTAATGGGAAAGCAGAGCCCATGCCCGAGCCTAATCGCTGCTCAGGAAGCCTATTTTCTTCAGGTAGCCAATTGCCACTAAGCAGGGGAGGGGTTTCTGTGCAGAGGGCGTGGCCTTGAGTTCCAGTTCAGGTACTTTTCTCCACACTTCTTGCTACACGCTTGATCCTCGTATTTAAATAAGGCAAAAATGATAGACAATTCAGTTTTTTTTTTTCACTCTGGGACTGGGAATGTGCTCATCAGGATACAATTGAAGTCAGGTCTTGAGGGCATTTGTTCAAGGAACCTGAGTCTTATTACTAGTCTGAAAAGCTCATGGGAGATTTACTTAAACAAAAAATGTTTTGTGGGCAGAATGAAAAATGATTGGTTCAGACAGATAACCAATGACATTGTAGAGGAGGTGGGATGAAGCAAACTTGAGGAGGCGGAATCAACCAATCAGATGTCTTGGTCCCACTACCTCAAGTTGCTTGAACATTTTTCTTTCTGTCCTCAGAATATTTTTGTGAAAGTAAAACTTCCATGAGCATCCGGAAACCCCAGATGCTGCTTTTGTTTTGGCTCAGAACCTGCTGCTAGAGTGCACTTCCCACTACAACCGGACCACTATCTGATTCTGTTTACCTGTGATGGCGCCCATGGAGCTAGCAATTGTTTACACTTCTACCTACTATTTTTGTTAAACTGTCTCCACTCTCTTGCACAAAGAAAACTGCAACTTTTTCCTCCCACTCGGCATCATATGGTTCTGTTTGCTGATCTGCCCAGATTGAGTCTTAAAAGCAGAAATTACTTGGAGCCAAAACATATTAATATGCACTTGGCAACAATGGGAGTCACTGTGCTACAATAGACTTTTAATTAGACCTTTCACTTATGTTGTTGTGGGTAATTCTCATATAGGCAGCTCTCTAAAGTCTCATGTGTGCGTTTCATTTCTCTTTTAAAACAACAGGGTATAGAATAATTCTTTTCTTTATTGAATTCTGGACAAGCCAGAATTGCTACGATATTTGCTTTCACTTCTTTCCCAGTTAGAGTGCTGGTAATCCAGAGTCCATCACAGGGGACTTGCACTTGCCTTATTTACGGGCATTAATTCGCTGGGACCACGTGGGTTCGAAGCCCAGCCCTGGAAGCATGTGTTCACTCTACTGCAGGGACTCTCTGGAACTGCACATGGCCACATCACTGGGGTGCGCTGAGTTTCCCTGTCTTGGTCATTGAAGCTTATGCTTATCATTTGCTCCACTGAACTATCTTGGGCTTAGATGGGTTAGGGCAGTGAGGAGATTGATGCTGAAGTTCTATCTAACATTCCTCTCCTTGGACGCTTTGAACCTATAAATTAAGCAATAAATATCCATTTTGCATAACTGCTTATGCCATGCAGAGTCTCAGAACCAATGTTTAGATGTATTACTGGACCTAGTTACTCATGCACATCTACAAGAGGGAATATTTTCTTATGGTTTATTAAACAAATGATATTTGCTTTTTAAACATTTATAAAATGTGGTTGGTAGTGGCACAGCTAAATGACTCTATTAAGTCCCATTGAAAAGGGAAGCACTTACCTAAGCTAGGATAGCATCTATAATTATTGCATGAATGCCATCGTTTAAATCGAGGCATTTTCTGTAATGCACGAAATGCGGCATTTACTGAAGAGAGACTAACGTCCCATCAGCAAGGCAGAAATTCAAAGAATTTGTACGAATAACTCTGGAGTGTAGGAAGACAACATTGCCACGGTAAAAGTGCTCTTTTCAGCTCAGCCTACATCCTGGAGCCACAGAAGATGTCAAGGTTAAGTCACGATGGGTATGCGTGAAATGCGGACGACTACCTGAATACGCGTCGGGTGTAAATAAGGGCCACCTGCCTGGAGGCAGTTTCCATGAGGGCTTAGTCGAGTTAGAGCTCCCCCCAACCAAAACCACACATTTGCATGGCCCCCGTGAGCTTTAAGGGCCTCATTCTGGACACAAAAGGTCAGTACAAGAGATATTAAATCGACTCATTGATTATTTATTGATTTTGAGGCAGCGTGTTCTGCTACTAGCTAGCTCAGCGTGATCCTCAGACTACTTGCTAGCAATCTTTTGCATTCGTTGAAGGACATGGAAGCCCAAAGTGACTTTTTGAGTGCGGACTCATGAACATCAAACCCACCCTCACCCACCACTGTGCCCCCATACTGCCTTCACTTTGAATGCTTTCATATCAGAATCATAACGTTCGGTAAATATTTATAGTGTGAATACTGGACGAATCAGAGTGTCCTTTGAAACATTACACATCTTAAAATCTTTTGTCTCCATTTTGAAGACATATGCAAATGCTGCAATCACAACGACAGTAATTTAGGCTCACCTCAAGCTGGAGAAAACTCTCGTTAGTCCGGCTGTAAACTGCTGTCCTTAGCTATCAATCACTCAGCGATTTTGTGCGATACAATTTGCATCGGGGTATGAAGTGTGTGTCTCATCTGTGCAGCGCGTTGAGTCAGTCTGAGGCTCAAAGGGACACCTGAAGGCCACTGGGGTTTTAAAAGTAAATGTTGAGGAATGCTTAGAACATCAACGTGAAGAGTGCTCTGGCAAGATGAAAAAGCACAGTGTCATGAGCCAAAATTAATTTTTTTAGGCAAGTGTTTAATTACATGGATGGAATCTTACTGAAAGAGACAGCCCCCAATTCAAGGGCAAAAAGACATACTTGTAAATGATTTTCGGATTTCTCCTGGAAACGCTCTCACGGATATATGGCTTTACCATAATATGTGCGTGCCTTTGCTTTGAAATGCAATCGATTTCCACACTGCTGGGGATCAACACTGCGGTGGTAGAGAGCAGGATAGAGTTAATTATCCATTTTTAGATCTAATACCACAGATGGGTAAATTAGTTGATAAATATGAAATAATCGATACCTCAATACTTTAGATTGCGTTGTACAGAATGCATTTTAAATTCAACATTCATGTCAGCGGAAATGAGAAAATCTACCCACTAATTCTGAGTTACTTTTACAAAATATGCAATTTATATCGGTCAATCTCTCAGCCAGATTTAACTGGTTATCGAGAATTTTTACTCTGGAGCGAAACTCTCAATAAATCATTTCCTTTGAAAAGCTCAGGAGACAAACGAAATGAGTCAAATTGCTATTAATGATTCATAGACGGTATTTAAAAAAATTAAGGTATAGAAAGACCTCAACTGAGCACATTTGTAATCTAAGAGAGCAGCCTTTCCGGTGATACTGCATGCTTGCTCTTGTTTCGTTTTCCCTCATTTTGGTGAAAGCTCTCTATTCTCTACATTATACTCAGCCCATTTATGATTGACAGAGTTGTCAATTTATTATGGGTCTATCTAGTTTGTAGGCCTGTCTGTCTTATTCAATTTTACTTTTCTTATTTTCCGTCGTGATGGAGTGTACAACACGATACATAACGCATCAAAGACATCTCCCCCACTGGGAAGAAGGAGCAGAATTCTTCCTTCCCCAGGTAAATCTAAAATAAGATCTTAACAAAAAAACAATGGCAAAGGAAATGCGAAAACTTCCAGAACTTATTAAAAAATAAACCAATAAAAGGGAGCCGTGCAGAAATACGGATGCATTTGCGAATGTCAAGCCTGAACATAATTATAAGGTGTCATATGGAAATTGTTAGGCTTCACAAGATATTGGACCTGTGCTAGACACGCAAGAGCACAAAGTCATCAATGATGCCCACGCTTGTCCTCACTGATATCCGAACGAGTAATTAGTGACTCACATACTCGCACATGTACCTGAACTGCGCACAGGTGGCACTAAAAATTCTTTGTTCATTAATTTGCAAAAAGAACTGTTTTGAAGATGTGCATGCAAATCCAGAGTGGGCAAAATTCAAAATGCATAGTTAAAAGAGTGAGTAGTGAGACTTTGTTTCTCAAAGGGTTTGAAAATGCAGGATGGAGGAAGGATGACTGTGAGGCACGGGCCTCGTTAGGGGATATGGACCAAGCGGGTGTTACATTAGCAGAATCTACAGTATCTTGAAGAGTGTGGTGACACAGTTCACAAGGCTTACCTTACTGAATAATGAGCTCATATTACCAGGATAATTTTTAGTGAGTACCACATTACCGCAGCCAAATAGCATAGATCATTTGGCTGCTCATGTCTCTGCTGATTAAATTCTGATTACAAAACACCCATCACAAATACTGCTGTAGCTCTCATGCTGGAGATATCGCTTCGCAGAACCTACACACTATGCAAGCGCTTAACATGGGGGACGCTCAATGGGTTGGGACGCTATGGAAGTAACCAGGAGGTAATTTGTTCAAAGCCTGGAGTTCCTGAGCAATTTCCCTCTTAGGCCCTTGAGCACAGCCCTAAACCTCAATCGCTGAAGTTCCCAACTCCGGTTGTGGAGACCTGCCGGCCAGTAGGTTTTCTATCCTACCCGGCTTCTGATGAGCCACAGCTGTTCTCAGGTAAATACCAGGAGCAGGTGTGGCTCGTCAGAAGGCAGGTAGGATAGAAAACTTACTGGATAGTAGGTCTCCAGGACCGGAGTTGGAGACCCCTGGTCCAGGGATTGTCCAACCCTGCTTTCTCAAAATGAATACCACTTTGGATGAAGCATGTGATAAATTAACAAACCACCATTTTACAGTGCTGGCAGACATCAAAGTAAGACTATGTACTTTTTCCATGATGGTCATTCAGTCTATAAGTTATATGGTTGTCATTTAGTCTATAAGTTACATGGTTGTCATTTAGTCTATAAGTTATATGGTTGTCATTTAGTCTATAAGCTACATGGTTGTCATTTAGTCTATAAGCTACATGGTTATCATTTAGTCTGTAAGTTACATGGTTGTCATTTAGTCTATAAGTTATATTTTAGAGAAAGGAGGACCTGCTTTTGTTCACGACCCTGGGCGTGTCCTGGGGCCATTGCGGTAGCAATGCGAGATGCACCAGGCGGATGGAGATCTGCTAACAAGGGTCTGCTGAACCTCTCATAGTAGGAAATGATTATCCCACTCTGTGTCTCTGCCATCCCGTGCACCGAAGCATCATTCTTACGAATTTATGGCCCCTTAAAAGCCCGGTAATGTCGTTATGAGTATTTTTTATAGGGAAAATTAGGTTTCCTCATTTTTACTGTTCATATTTCACTGTAATGTTTTCAAATGACTGAATTTCTGTTGGTAAGAGACCATATTGGCCGGAAAAATAAATTGATAAATGTCACATTTTGAGAATGCATGATAAACAAATGATTTGTGGTTTCATATTCTATAATTTCATATGCAGCTATGTATGCCTAGATATGTATACAAGGTGTTGATCAATGGGTCCTTCATCATAGCTCTGTCCAATCTTGGTCTTTGTCATTTGGTCTCAGTCATTTCTATATGTCTAAATATTTATATATCCGCCATTATAATTCATTCTTTTGTCCGTCCATCCATCCATCCATTAATTCATTCATTCATCCACTCATTCTTTATACCTACTTGTACAATGCAGGGTGCCTATCCAAGAAGCTGTGGGTGCAACGCGGGGAATAACCTAGGATGGGGCGCGGAACCATCACAGGGCCCAGTCACACACCATCCACTCACACACGCTCACCTACAGGCAATTTGGTAAGTAATTTGGAAGCTCACCTCAGCATGTTTTTAGACTGCGGGGAATACTTATTTTTTTATTTTGTAAATAAATAGTAATAAGTCCAGTGATAATTAATGAATGACAAGTAGGAACGGTATGTGGAATCGACCATTGACCTTTTTCCGCAAATGGACCACATTTCTCACGTGACATTAAATGAGAGTTTATGCAGGTGATTTGATACCAACTGGGCCCAGGAAACTGACATCGGCCGAGATTCTTCGTCTGGCAGCATGTCTGATGTTGGACTGCATAGCGCATGAGGAGGCCTTAGCAGACGGCTGTTAGAATTCACCCATATGGTAGCAAAGCTGTAATCAAGTGAGACAAGTAGACAGAGGAGCTCAAGTGACCTGCGTGCATTTGCTGCACGTCACAAATCTCCAGCATCTCCACCCACTGAGACAGGAACAGCTCACACTACCTCAGCGCCACATTTGAACAAAGCTGACCGACAAATGGCTTTTGTTTTTTCATTATTATGTATAATATACTATGCCAAAAAAGAACCATAATGATAAGAGAAAATAGATAATAGTCTATCCATCTTCACATCTATCCATCCTGGACAGGGTCACAGGGATATCACTCCAAAATCCAATTTCCTACCACGGGAAAACATTCATGGTTTTTCAGGAGAAAAAAAAAAAAAACATTCACGGATTTTCTGGTCACAAGAGTCTGTGCATCTGCAATTTGCAAAACCCACTGAGTGTCAGCATGTAAATACACATCATCCTCTGGCAATTATATCCACCATGAATAAGATAAACAAAGCGTGCGAACGTTACGAATTCCCCAGAATGGCATAATAAGGCGTTTATATGACGCATCGTGGGGACAGGAGGCACATTAAGGGACAGGGAGCACTGCAGAGATTATGGTGTTTGTTAGACTCGTGTGACGGCCAAAGCTGTAGTAGGTGCCAACTCTCACAGGGGCGATATTGCCTGACTGGGACAGGTTACAGAGTGAGGAACACAGAGAGGCTCAGGCTTGGTCAGTGATTCATCTAACTCACTGCTGCCTTCCAACAGTGTTCCTCAGTCCGGTCCACAGGGACCCAGAATCACTCCGTGTTTTTGCTCCCTCTGAGCTCCCTGCGAGACGGTCCGCATGTTCGCTCCCGCCCAGCTCCCGGCAGGGAGCAAAAACCTGGCCTGCCTGTTGGTCCCCCAAAGACCGGATTGGAAAACACTATTCTAGCATATTGCATTGCCGTTAGCATCCCGTTCAAGCCCCTGCAGGACAATCCAATTAGTCTGGAGAAGACATGTCAGAGAGGACTAAAGCACAGCACCATTGTTTGGTCTCAGTTTGCAAAGACACCCCTTATAGATTTTTCATTTATATATCCCCAAATATCCTTTGGTGCAAGAGTGCATGAAAATGTAATAATTATCTCATTTGCAAGAAATTAGGCACTGCTGAGATTCTTGTGAATCATCACTATTCTATTAGATGCAAGAGTGAAAGAAACCCGACAGATGTTAGGGGTCACCAATCAGAGGCTACGCTGGTGCTTTTTACAGCAGCCAAACAGACACAGATGGAACTGTATTTATTATCCTGCTGGAGAATTCAGCACATAATGTACCTGACAGACTCTGAGATCCACTGTTTATAAAGATTTCAGCTGAACTTAAATTAACCTTGATGAATGGCAGCAGGATTCAAATATAACGACACCTTTTTTTTTCTTGTAATAAATGAGAACAACAACTTAGACTCAGTCGATTATAATGGTTCCTTCTTGATAAAGAATTAAATTAGTTAACTGATCTTTTAACCTCTGCAAAACTAAACTTAATTTATCAGAAGTTTCATCTAGGATGAAAAATAAATTATTCAGTCAGCGTTTTATTTTAAAGACAACCTCTTCGTGTCAGATTCATAATGGGGCTTTTAACTGATAACTGCAAATGCATTTTAAATGATGAAAGAATCTTGCTGAAGTCATACTCCGTCCCACATCTTTGTTCTTCTGCTGACGTACGGGAGATACCTGCTCACCTGTGCAGAATATGGGTAATCCTACAAGGGGAAAGTAAACTTTTCATGAATTGAAGTTCTGGGCGGCCAGCCAATTCAATATGCTCTCGAGAAAGATAGACGCTAATCACATCAGCGCTAGATCAATGCCTGAAGGTCTCCAATACGTCTTTCGAGCATGTGATGTAACTCCGATCAGGGAAGTGCTTCATTATTGAACAGAATTCTTTTGTCCCGCCTTGAACGTGTTACATCCACTTTTAAAATTATTCGTTCCATAAATGGAAGTGGTTTGTGCTACAGTGTCAATGGTCCTCGATGTGTGGATCACCCTGGAAATGGAAAAGATGATGAGTAACTTTCTGTTTCCATAATTCACTTCCTTTCAGCCTCCTGTCTAACAATAATCTGCACGACCGCTTACTAAATGTGGGATGGTCACATCTAATGCAGGTAGTGCTTTAAATTTAGGATGATGTGCTGTTTCACCCTCGCCTTCTTCTGCTCCAGACAGACTGACTCCCTTTCTTCTTTGTCCAGGGCTACAGCCCCTATCTGCTGGCAGCCTGATAGGCTGCTCTACCCTCCTTATTTAACAAAGAGACATTTTTGCCTCTGAAATATGTGCCTG
The DNA here is from genome assembly GCA_019775915.2 of Cyphomyrus plagiostoma. NCBI lineage: Eukaryota > Metazoa > Chordata > Actinopteri > Osteoglossiformes > Mormyridae > Cyphomyrus > Cyphomyrus plagiostoma. Next base: position 8,535,906 of record JABFEA020000054.1, read on the forward strand.
AATGTAACAACAGCACGACACTGAGCAGTGAGTAATATCATCAGGGCGGTCGCATTCATCTGTAATTTGCAGGAAAGTGGGGAATGAAACAGATGCTATGGGGGAGATATGCATTTAACAGAATACAGGCCTCTATTATGTAGGGAGAGGCGAAGCATTTGAAAGAACGGCAGGAGATGTGGCCGACAGAGAAACACACAGGCCTGATCTAAAATGAATTCATAAACCGAGCAGCTTTCAAAAATAACTGTGGGGCTCCTTGGATACTCTCACTGAAATGTAGATCGATTGGGATCCAATGGGTCTTTCTTTCCCCTGAAGTCAACAGGTGATTTCTTTGGCTTTTATAAATATACGAACAGACGCGTACAACATGCAAAAAGGATATGCAGGATATGTTTTAAAGACGTAGGCAAACATATTGATATATCCAACTTCACTCCCATTCATATCCAGTACATCCATACTCATATTTATTTATATGGTCTTATTGGAGGCAGGACTAAGGCATCTGATTGGTTGATCCCGCCTCCTCTAGATGCTTGTACCCACCTCCTCTACAATCTGATTGGTCAACTCTCTAAATTAATCATTTTTTTCCTTCTGGCCTCAGAACATTTTTGTGTTTAATTAAAACTCTCATGAGCTTGCAGACGTCTTGCGCTCATTCCAGAGATGGTCTTCTGCATCTGTCCTGCTTATAGCTTAACACCCATCTTTGCTGTGATTTCAAGCGAATAGCAACACAGATTGCTGTCAGACGGAACAGCAAACACAAGCAGTAGCTCCTTATCCAGCACATAGCACAGTTATCTTTTCTTGTCGATAGACATGAAGACCCTCCTTCGCAGGGCTGGCCAGCGAAGAAAAAAGAGTTTTCACCTGCTTTAAGAGGCAGTGGAGATGTCCTCCATATAGCGGCTTCTATTCGCCTCAGATGCAGAGCTGGAGGAAGAGTGGCTAACTGAAACAGCGGGTAATGAAGTTGCTATAACCCTCTGTGAATAGCCACAATCTGCCTCCAAAAAAGCCAGAGCATCTGTCTTTCACACATCAGCATCGAGGAGATGTGGAGTATGAAACGAATGCGCAAAGCCATGTGCCATGCATACATGGCTTTCAGTTTCAGCTTTAAATACAAGCTGGCTATTCTTAAACAATGCATTTAAAATACACAAAACATATGCAAATAATATTGAAAAGCACTAGCCAATAAATCAAGTCTTAGAAAGGCTACAGTGAGAAAATCTGGACACCCGATAAACTTTTTAACCTCTTTCTTGGGGTTATTGCGATAAATTTTTTATTTTATAAAATATTTACTGTGCAGCTGCATTCACACAGGATTATTCAGGAGGAATTTACATGATTGCCCCATCTGTGATTGTATAAAATAGTTTAGCATATATTTTCTCTTCAGTTGTTGTAAATTTACTGATTTAAAAAAAATGACAAAACCTATATATATATATATTTTGCAAGCTGCTGGAATTAAAGGGATGTTGAGGCATCCAATCAATACTCCATTGCCTGGCAGACGGGACACCTTTCCACTCTCCACCCTGGATCGGGTCACAGAGGTTCCTCCAAGACAGTCACGTCTGCAGTTATCAGTGGATAAAATCACCATGTCCTTGGCTAAAAAAAAAAAAAAAAAAACCTGAGAAAGTGGATTAATGCAGTATTTCCTTAATCAGGTCCTCAGGGACCCACAGTCAGTCCATGTTTTTTGCTCCTTATGAACTCCCTGTCAGGCAGTCATTTTTGCTCCCTCCCTGGCTATGGGTCCCTGAGGATATACTGTATAAATCCACATTGAGTGCTGATATTATCTGTAAACATATTTTGCTCCTCAAAGCTGCATTTATTGTGCTGGTGCTTTGTCCAGATTTGCCAATCTTGCCAAGTTAGGACACACCTCCCAAAACACACCCCTGCTTGTTTTAGGAGGTAAAGGTAAGGAGACTGTTATCAAGCATGTTTTAATAACAATAAAATGTGACCCTGCATTGACACTGTACCCTGCAGAGCACACATTTCTGATTATCCGAATACATGAGAACTTATGTCTTTCATATAGTGGAAAAAAACAGAACAATCACATTTTACTCAATATAATCTAGATATAAACTCGTTTTTTTCTTACCAGAATGATTGTTATCACAGAGAGTTCGTATGCATTATCCTTGTCAAGAAAATCACATTTATTGTTGCAATAAATCAGAAATATGTAGTACAAGGACTATGATGAATATGTTACAATAAAATATCACCTATATAATTTCTGAGTCAAACAAGTAAGAATACAAGCTAGGATAGGGAGGTGTGAAAGAGGCACGCCCTTGTGAGAAAAGAGAGGGACCAAAAACATCAAATGGGGTTTTAGGTCGATAAAAGTCCTTGTAAATTGGACAGGTGTCGGCTGGCAGGAGGAGACTTTGTGGCCTGAGTTTGACAGCCTATGTTGGGGGGATAGGGGAGAGTTATACCAGCATGACAGATATTCATGTAAAACTACAGCAGTGAATCACAGGTCCCTCTGGGGTTAGGGCAAGGATGGCCTAATCTAGCTAAGTACGTGGAGCAAGAAAAAAACACACACAAAAGATGTACACAATGGTGGAGACTTTAGCTCTCCCAGAGGCTGAAGGAACGTGAAGGGGGACCAACACAATGTCAGAGATTACCCTTAAATAATTTAAAAGGAATCGGCACAGAGAAAAGCACCTTTCCTGAGAGATCCCCGCGAACTTTGGCTAATTGCCACGCTTCTCCAAGGCTAGGCGTTGCCGCGTGATTCAGCGTATTTTTCAGTTAAAGGCTGATGGTCTCCAAGTGGTGTATAAGTAACAGTGTTCTGCTTAAATTACTTAGTCAGTGATAATGATAAATTACATTGCTTGCACCAGGCACTGGTGGAAATAAATTGCATCGCTTCAGGAGAGACCTAAATATTATTGAGTGACTAAGGAAATCAGTGCATTATAACTTAAAAAATATGTAATATGTGCTACTATAAATAAAACACTGTTTTATCATCATGACGTATTCACATTATTTAACTGTTCAATTCAAAGTTGTACATTTCTACTTTAAGTTGCTGGAACCATATCTGGAACTATAAGGTTTGGTTCCTGTTGTCTCTGAAGGAAATGTATTAAACTGCATGCTAAAGCATTCCAGGCTTCATACTGGATTTGCATTTCCCTGTACATAAGACACAAACTCCTACAGCAGTCTCAATCGCCAGGGACTTCTTATAAAGTGTCATCCAGCCGTTTTTCGATGGTTATCAGTAAACAAGTTATTCCGGAAGGTGGAGATTTGAACCCCCAAAACAAGCATGCAAGCCTAATTTGTTTATGTTTTTTTTATTTTTGGGGGCTGGCAGAGAGGCACTGTGGGTAATCCTCTGCCAGACAGATGCGGTTAGCTTACTGGGCAGAGTATATTAGTATGTTAATATTTTGGTACTGAGGCAACCATATTAATTACTGTGACACTGATGCACCGAAACAGTACAGTCATGGTGCATTAGTATTGTATAGTGTAACAGTCAAAAACAAAAACATTATCAATAGATTTTATTGAATTAGGTAAAAGCAGAATTCTGTTGACTCAGTTCCCCCTTGGGTGAGCTCCTCAGCGCATTTTGGTCACATTCTGTTCAGATTCATAATATTGTTCCCCAGGTGTATAAAAAAAAATTCCAGGAGGGTGCAGAACCTCAGAGACATTGGATTGCAAGCTCAAGTTTGAGGGAGTATGGTGCCTTGAAGTTGAAGTTTATTGTCACATGTACAAAGTACAGCGTACAGAGCACAATGAAATTCTTACTTGAAAACCCTTCCCTCACAGACAGAATATAAGACATGATACACAGAGGACATAGAAGACAAAGGGGTGCAGCAGAAATAAATTATATAGTCACATGCTAAGTTGCATAATGTGAATGTGTATAATGTAAAGTGTCAGTGCACTTCTTATGAGAAAGGGATGAGACAGACACCTGGGCTGGCAAACCAATGCACAGCGACGGCTGTGAGCGGAGAGGGTGGGGCTTAGCAGATGGGATTGACGTGGGCAGCTGACTCGCTGGGCCTGCTGGGTGTTTTTGCGTCTTGACAGCACTGAGCTCCAAGCCATCTGTAGTCCACTGGTGAAGCTTTGCTTATCTACCTTCAGAGGAACTCAGCCATGCTTCTATCGCAAGGGACGACGGCTACGGCCGGGAGCCCTTGCTCGCATTATGCGGCCTTCCTCTGAGGGTTGCGACTGTTTACAGGCATCACTGTAAATCTGATTGTGATGTGCCTGTATCTTATAATCATTGTTCCCTAAACATTTTCCAGCATAAATACAGGCATTCTTTCTCTCTGATTATGATTGAATTAAGCAACTAAATTAGCCATTAAATTAAACACAGAAATGCTATTCCACTAATCGAAATATAACCAAGTACTTTCTCAGATCCGCCTTGAAGTCTATGCCCAGTGCAGGCTGCTTTATGGATGTAAATGACGTTTGCGTTGTGGTTGAATAGTTTCATAAATGGATATTTGGTGGTGTTCAAAACAAATATCCACAAAAACAAAGTCACTGGGGCAAGAAAATTAGCAAGAATTTCTTGCACGTCGTAGTAATGAATATGTGTTCTGCACCAGAAAATAGCTAAGATAGCCTTACTCATCCAGAAGTCCTCAATTGCAATCTTTCACCTCAAGAACTCCTAATGAGATTGTACTTATTACATGAGAATCCATTACGCCAACCTTTTAATGGCTGTAAGACCGGACAACATTCCGGCTGCCCTTCGCAAAAAAATCAGACCAAGATGAAAGGCCTTGTGGGAAATCACACCTGCCTTCTAGAGCTGCTTTGGTGATTGGCTGAGGACCTTATGATTGGTTGAGACCCAGGGGGAGCCGGGGGGGGGGGGGGGGGGGATGGGGGAAAGGTGGCATTAAAAATTGGCAAAGACCTGTTGCCATTATTATAAATGCACCGGTATGACCACAG
>JABFEA020000054.1:8546337-8556836 GCA_019775915.2 Cyphomyrus plagiostoma
GCTGTGCGGGCAGCCCAGCAACACAAGGCAGCACCCGGGAGTTGCGTTGTGTTGGGACTCTGCTCTATTTCTGTTAAAAGCCCCCCCCCCCCCCACCCTGCCCTCGTTCCCCAGTCTGGAGCAGACCTTAATGTGGCCCATTAGCACCGCTGAGAGTGACCGCGACGTTCCTGAGACCTCCCACTGAGCGCCGCGGATCTGTTCTCAGCCGGTGCCACAAATGAGAGCCCCTGCTGTACAGCCCCGACACAGCTCAGCGATCCCCTCGTATATGTATGTATGTGGTACCAGTCAAGACTGCAGGCTGTTTCTAAGATGCAGGGTAGTTCTGCACATGGGTTCTGCGTGCGTGATCCCCACTGTCAGGCACGGAGGAGGCTGCGTCATAGCCTGCTGTTGATTCACCAGTGACAGGCGTGGGGATCTTTTTCCAAACCCATGGCGATCTCCACCGTGTACTTCAAAGGCAGGCCACTCCAGCAGCCTCGTGCCTGATTGGCCAGTTCTTCATTCCCCAGTGAGATAACGAGCCACTCCTTAGTCCTCCCGGTGATCAGGTGACAGGTGGGTGTTCACTGAGGCATCAGCAGTGTAGATGTCACTGCAAAAACACTATCTCGTGGAACGGAGATACATGTAACCAAAGCCGTTATGCACTGAAAGATAGTATTTCTGTATGTACTATCTTACTTAGTATTCGAAAATCTGAATGTAGGGAAAATGACATCACCGTGTTACAACCCCCCCCATCCCACCCATAATTTATGCCCACATTGTTTGTTTGAGGACAGAGAAGAAGGTAAGGAGTGAAAAGGTTATGCATACGGCAAGATGTAAGTGCTTAGGTGATATTGATGCATTTGTATTCGAGACCCAACGGCAGTTACGCAGATTCAAGGCAGACTGATGTCTGCCCAAACCCATAATAAATCCTCAGCAAAACAGACACACGAGGCATCAGAAATGTTTTTTTTTTTTTTTTTTTACCAGAAAGGGCTACAGGCATCTGTGGGATTTTTTGAGCTGGTTAGAAGCTTAAAAAGAACAATGGTGCCTGTGGATAAGTGAAGCGTCGATCAGAAGGAGACCCTGAGGCTGAGCGAGCATCACGGAGAGCTTTCTTGTACTGCGTGAGATCGTCCATAGCTGTGGTGCCTGTTTTCTGCCAGTTCTCTGCAATGTTAGGGTCAGACTGTAATTTATTAGATGTCCCATTGTAGAGATCCAAGGTGCATGAATTAGAGGCGGGGTTTGAGGTCACATGACTGAGTCAGGCAGGAAATTTGCTTGCCATCCTGTTATTGATAGCCATTGAGGAAATTTCACTCCTGCATGCATTCTTTTGTTTGTTTGTTGAGGCTAACTCCTGCATAGTGTCCTCTTCCCTACATGGAACACTCTGCCAAAGATACCCATCTGTTCTAAAATCTTGACTTCCTTCCATGCTTGACCCATAGGCCCTGACATGCAGTTGTGTTGACCTAGCAACACCTCCCTCACTGAAGGGACAGGGGGCAGGGTCTTCAGTAATGCGGGGAAGCCTGCTTAAACAGAGAGAGATATGAAGAAATGTTGTCCAGGTTCTCCATGGGAAGATCTGCTGAAGAACAAACTAGCTGAGTTATTCAATCAGCGAGGCTCCAGCATTCATTGCAGGTCTCGCCTTCTTTGGCTACACAAACAGATAGCTTAACAAGTGTTAACATGACCTGCACGTCACCCTCAAAATTCAGCAGTACGAAGGCCTAATTTAATTAATTTGTCCATTCCGCAGAAGAACCAGTGTGCCCTGGGCTGGGCCAACGTGGAGAGCTCACCGCAAAATCATCTTACCTATCAAAGACGTTCATGCTTTTTTGGCAAAACAAGGCTTCTTAATCCCAAGAAAGTTCCTACACACATGAGACCCATAGGATCTAGCATAAGAACGGGAGCATCCACCTGCACAAAAACACAATTCATTTCAGGGAAACATTTTTACTAGTAAGGAGGCAGAGGACTCCTCCACCAACATGAGGATCTCTACACAGGGCAGAAATTTTCATTCATTTGTAATGTATTTAAAAAGATAAAAATTCCATGGTAAAATTCAGCTGCAAACATGGTAAGCCACCTGAGGCTTGCTGTTTGATTATCCCGTGGAGCTCACGGTAGACATCACGGTCACAGGGAGCATAATCAACAAAACATGCGGCTTGCTGTTTTTTGTGTTTGTTTTTTGATCATTTATCAGCTCTACAATAGTATTTCAGTAAAATATGTGTTACATTCTCATTCCCATAGGCGTTGTGACCAATGTAAGCCTGAGAATGTAACAAAATAACCATAATGCAATCTTTGGGTAACCCCTAGCAACAATAAAGGTACACAGTACAACTATGGAACTAGTATATCCAGACAGTCTCAGGACTCCCTGGCGTCTTGCTTTAACAGTTATTCCTGAAAAGCTGATTTCCCATAATTCATCATTTCTAAGCAGATACAGACAAAGCGGTTCTCTATCATCGGCTGGACGATGGCGCTCAGCTAAAAGCCAATGGCAGTCTGTTCTAGTTTGGCACAGAAATGCAATTTTAGGCGCAAGCCATTGGTGCGCCGCTCCAACACGACACCCTAGTGGGAACATGGTGTGTGAATACTAATCAATGATCTACTTGGGGTCACTCTGAGGTCATCGCACAGGTCAGGGCTTGAGACACTGTGTGTGTGCATGCGTAACAGGCTGTCAGAGACAGTGTGTGTGACTGTAACAGCTTGTCATCCCTAATACCTGATGTAATTACAAGCCGTTACTATCTCTGCAGGTGCCCCCCACAGATCAATCACAACTAATGGGAAAACAAAAATGTCGAAAAGTGGTAAAGCCCTGTGGTACTGAAACTTTATTATTGATAACATATATCAGTAAATTAATATATTTCATGATATGTAATATATAACATAATTCATCATTTACTTAATTAAGCAAAATATACTTCTGTGTCCTCCCATAGTCTTAAAACAGGCAGTTAAGGCTAACTGGCATCCTTAAATTCTCTGTAGTGTGTGCAGGTGCCCTGCAATAGACTGGGGTGCCACCCAAGGCGTACGCCTGCCATGTGTCCAGTGCTGCTTGGGATAGGCTCCAGACCTCGTGTCCAGGATTACAGGTTGGAAAAAGAATGGGAGGAAGGAATTTGAGTTAAATTACTTGTTTTACCAGTTAGACATTTTTTCATTGTCATACATTATAAAGTTACAAGTTATCCATTGTGCATGTGGTTCTATACAGGGTGTGTCAATCATGAAGGTAACATAGGCAGCTGCCTAGGGCGCCAGCTTTTGAGGGGGCACTGAGGTGCCATCCAATTGCACTTTGTCGGGAACGGGGGCACCGATGGTGATGCTTGCCTGGGGCGCTTCCGTGTTTCACCGTTTAAAACTGAGCCGCGTTAATTGTGCGGATTTCTTTAGGAACTGAAGACGGATCACGCAATAACGGGCCCGTGTCTTCCGTGCGTGACCTCGGGGCTCGATTCAGCCCGTTCAGACATTAATGCAAGAAATGATGAGCGCATTAGAGCAACCGACTTTATGTTTGATTCTTAAGTTAATACCCGAATATTTGGCCACGGCACTTGTTTGCTATTCAGATGGCGTAGCGGTGATTAATGGTAGAAGCTCAGTCGTGAGCTCATGATCAATAAAAAAAGAAGCTGGGTAACTTAATGCCCAAATGAGCCTGCCAGACTCGGGCAGTCATTTTACCAAATTACGCAGCTAACGGTAACCGGTGCCACCCGCAGCGGTCCGTATGATAAAGTATTTCATGAAGACATAATTATTCCAGCGGCCTACTATCATGGCTACTACCCACAAAAGTACGAACATAGAAACAGCATTCAATATTTTTTTCTTTTTTTTCATGTTCATTAAATTAAATTATGATGACTAATAATAAAGACAATTTAAGATAAATAAATTTTATATCTTAGGCTATATATTCTTACCTTCAGCAATAGTGTGACTTCTTTGTCCCCTAAAAATTTTAAAGTATTAAGCGTATGCCCACGTTGATGAGTAATACTACTGCGGCGCGTATCCATGGGATTGCGCAAAGGTTTACAAAAAGCGCAGTAGCGTCCGTAGCCTGTATCTTGCAGGAAAAGGCATCACGGATGTTAAACCGTTATTTAATCCTAAAAAAAAAACATACGGAACACTTGTACATGTTTACATAATGATAGATATACAATTAAAAACCGAAAAATTTACTCTGCATTGTAGCAAGATTCTTATATTATTGTTTCAAGACTATAATAATCCCAATACTTTATTGGCAATTTTTATATATATTAAAACTCAGTTAACGTGAGTGCTTATGTACGGTTTTTAGTCACACATAGGTGCTATCCATAGTGAAAAGGGACATACGTACCTTCAGTTCAATTTTCATATATTACACACACAACGGTGTAATAATAGCAAGTGTTCAATCGCAGCGCTACAATAGTGACATCCAGTGTGTATAATCACCAGGAGAGGCGACGCTCATAATGTATGACTGAGTCCGCTTAATATGTTGCCATTAAACAACTTCCTATCGACAAATATCTCGTAGCAAACCAGAACTGTAAATTACGCCACTGATACTTATTCGTTTATATGGTTTTCTTTAATGGATAATAGTTTAATTATCCGCTCATTTTCCATGCACCTATTTTTAAAACTATGATTTAATTTTTTTACGCATTGTAGGGAAATCGCCCGATGAATGGGAGCTATTACCTATTATTATTATGAAGAATATCGTCCAAATCGGACCATATTAGCAGCGTTTTTCTCCTCTCTGTCAGGGGCGGGGCACAATCCAGTTAGTTTAATGTGAACAACACGTGGATATTGCGAGTCTGGCAGGAGGATCTTTTGATGTGCATCGGGGAAGCGGCGCTGGGAAGCAAGACCGATCTACTGGAAATCAGGGCGCAGCGAGGGCTCCTGGATTTAAACAAGGCATGCAATCTGTTCAAGGAAAAGTTCTTTTTTGCAAATGCAATTGTTTGCCATTTAATTTCGGTACAGCCCGTTCCAGTTCAGAGACGCATGAACTCAGCGGAAACAATGCACAGGTAAAGAAGAAGAATGCTTTAAGGTTTACACAATTATGAGCGTATGAGATGTGAAATTGTGAGGGATAGCGCTTGATATCTGCCGAATTAAATCAGTCTCGCGATTTTATAGAGGGATTATCAAGCAGGATGGATTTCTTAAATTTCTCAAGCGCTGGGAACGCATCGCCTACATCCTTTCACAATTCTTCGTTTTCGGAGGAAAGTAAATATTCTTTGGCTTCCATTGCTGGGCTCGCCGTGCTGGTTAGTTTTCTAATAATATTCACGATTGTAGGCAACGTCTTGGTCGTAATTGCAGTGCTAACAAGCAGAGCACTGAAGCCACCCCAGAATCTCTTTTTGGTTTCTTTAGCGAGTGCAGACATCCTAGTGGCCACCTTGGTCATGCCCTTTTCCCTTGCGAATGAACTTATGGGATATTGGTTTTTCGGTAAAGTTTGGTGCGACATTTATTTGGCTTTAGATGTGTTATTCTGCACGTCATCCATTGTACATTTGTGCGCCATTAGTCTGGACCGATACTGGTCCGTAACGCAAGCCGTCGAATATAACCTGAAACGCACACCTAAGAGAGTGAAGTGTATGATTGTGGTCGTTTGGCTGATTTCTGCCGTAATATCATTTCCACCGCTGATCTCAATGGACAGAAACACGGACAATATACTCCGCCCCCAGTGTGAGTTAAACGATGAAACCTGGTACATTCTCTCTTCCAGTATAGGATCATTTTTTGCACCCTGTATCATAATGATACTCGTTTATGTGAGAATATACCAAGTAGCCAAAACCCGAACTAGACACAAATCAGAGAAAAAGCAAGGGGCAGATGGAACTGCTCATGCTGAGAATGGACTGAACAGAGTGAACGGGCACAAGGAGAACGGGCACTGCCGACCGATGCCCGGCGAGCACAAGCCAGCAGAAGAGGATGAGATAGACCTGGAGGAGAGTAGCTCCTCTGATGAGAAGAACAAGCATCCTGTGGATAGGACCTCCAGGAAGGACAAGGCTAGCCGGAAATGTAGCTCCAACTCAAAGCACTCTAGTCGTGTGTCCAGGACCAGCAAACAATCCATGGACCTCTTCTCTTCCAAGCGGAGAAGGAGAAATACAATGTCGAGGAAGAAGATCTCCCAGGCAAGGGAGAAGAGGTTCACGTTTGTGTTAGCTGTGGTCATGGGGGTGTTTGTGGTGTGCTGGTTCCCATTCTTCTTCAGCTATAGTCTCTACGGGGTTTGCAGGAAGCCCTGTGAGATCCCTGAAACATTGTTCAAGTTTTTCTTCTGGATTGGCTACTGCAACAGTTCCCTCAATCCCGTCATTTACACAATCTTCAACCAAGACTTCCGGAGGGCATTCCAGAAGATCCTCTGCAAGACCTGGAAAAAATCTTGAGTGATCTTACCTGACCCTCAACCCCATCCTCCAGTGTGATAAGTCAAAGATGCTTTGACGTTAAACGAATCGTGTCGTTCAGCTGCTGTTTCAGCCTTGACAATCAAAACAAGACAATTACACGTTTAGGATTTTAATCTTAAAGGACAAATCGAACTGTTTACTGTCACATTTGCAGTATTTTACTGTCATCGAATCACATGATTGCTGGGAGAATTTACGTCTCACGCTGATCTCTGATCAGAGGAATCCCAACACTGTACATTACCAGTCAGCACACACGGCATTCTCTCATCGCGCTTTGTACGGTTAGCTGTGCCAGAGTCATTTTCAGCCTGTAATACTGGACGTCTAGCTCACTACAGTCATCGCCCTAGTGACAGGCGGTGGCACCTGCCAGACCGACCACCAAACAGACGGGGGGGGACAGCCCTGGCTCTGGTTATCTCGCTGTGCCTGTGAAAAACGTAACATTCCCCAGGGTGTTTGGATCATAGGAGGAACCCGGGGGGGGACTGCCTTTCAGGCTGTTTGGCCGTCATCCAGCGCTTAGCGGTGTGACATCACTCAGCCGTGCCTGTAATAAATGGGTGCCATTAAATCAATTGTTTCTTTTAAAAATGAATCAGGCTATTTGGTTTTAATCAATACCACTGAAAAATCCTGTTTTCTAAATGGGCCTCGTTTACTGCAATTATGATAAATTATTACCAGTATGTTCCTGTTTTGTATGTTGATTGGTTACTTTTTTGATCTTATGTAATATTTCAAACGTGCTGTGAAATGGCAGCCCTTCAAAGAATACTTGAGTATGAATGAAATGCCTTGTAAAGAGAGATAATATTTATAGATTTAATCTGATTTGTTTATAGCTTGCAATGTCGATTTATAAACTGGAGAATAATCCTCTTTACATTTTAAGGGTCACAGTTATGAAGTCTGCTCTATCTAAAAACTTGATTATTATTTTGAAAGAAAAGAACGGTCCCTCAGACCTCAATCTTGACCTCGATGCTCTTAATTCTTGTGGTCTTGTAACTTTGAACTTTGTAATCACTTTTTTTTTCTCTAATCGTGTAATGCATGTCATTCAACATATTCTCGAATGCATGTCACATGATGCCAGGTGTCACAGGGAAAATGGGACCTCACATGTATAGGGTGTCATTCATTTTGGTCGGGACTATTCCAGAGCGAATCATCCTTTGCAGTTTAGGCCACGATAAGCATGGAATTACAAGGCTTCTTTGCCATGTCACATCTCGATGTTATATCCTGAATTTGTTCCTTATTGTAAGAACTGTCTCTCAATCTGAATGATTTATCCAGTCAGCTCTACCGACACATCAGTGTGACGTTTTGTAATTCTGTAATATACCACAGCAATGTTTCTGTTATGTGCAAGATTGTTTATGTCCTCAGTGTATGAACAAATAAATACATTTGTCCTCTTTGAGCACCTCAGAAACGTAAGCATCCATGCATTTATTTTTACTAATCACACGTCAGTGTGTTGCAACTCTGGCGTGCAGTAAATGACTGATCCACCACTGAACAGCGTGTCACGAGCGACTGGAGCAGCGTGTTTACATCATATCGGAAAAGGATAAACCACTGGCTTTAGCTCCGGATTGTGGAGAAACATTGTTTGTCAGCTTGTTTTGAGTGCCCTCTGCAAGTTGTGTACACATTCCTTCCACCTGAATATATTTGCAATCAAAATCAAGTCATTTGCATAGTAGCAACAGAGGAGACGTATAGTGATGGTAGCATTGTGTCTCTTACCTATATTATTATTTTCTACATCTCAATTGACCATGTACTGTATGAAAAGTTCATTAAGGTTAATCTTTAAGACATGAGTAAAGTAGTGGGAGTAATGTCCGAGCCGTGGGATTTGTATTTGTTACACAGGGATTGAGACGTACACATATTTATTGTGCCTTTGAGTATTGCCAGTATATTTTCTGTAATAAAAACAATTTGTCAAGTACTAGAATCGATGCAATGATGTGGCACTCAAAACTGAAGGCAAAGGAATGATTCAGTCTGATAGAGACACAGGCAAGCGAGCCACTGTGAACTTCCATTGAACTTTATAGAACTTTCCCTGCTCAGACAGGGAGCAGCAGGGAGAATCTGAAGTTATAAAATCAGTAATGTCATCCAGAGTGTACGATTTTGATTTTTTTTTAAGAGATGTACCATATATTTTCCTTATAAGCACAGGTTTTCATTAATTAAACACCAGAGGGTATGTTTAAATAAAGGTTTTTCTAATCCCCAAATTTTAGACCTGATGGAAGAGCACACTGTAAAAAAATGTAACTTGCATAATTTTGCCCCGCAGAATTTCAATAATGTTCAAGCGGGGGCCGTGCTGTTTGTTCTGTGGGGGGGTCTGCTCTGCGATCGCCGCCGCATGTCGGCCGGAGAAGAGCCTCTCGCCGACCCTCCAGTACCTAAACCCCAGAGGGGATCAAAGCCAGAGAGGAGGGGACTCTAAAGGGGATTATGGGAAATTGCCCAGGTGAGTCATGTCTTTCCATTTTCGGTGATCGAGGTCCTGATTGACTGCAGAGTTTCCCAAGTTCAGCTTTATCCCCACCCATTTCTATTTAATGATTTGTAAAAATACATGGATATTGTCTCACATTATATTCATTGACACACCCATTATGTACATATATACGCACACGCAAATTCATTTGCGTATAATTAAGGCAAGACTGTTGGATAAGCCATATGTAAAATGGATGGATGGTCAATAGGTATTTAATGAACGTTTATACTGAATGAATAAATAACTGCAACTTCAAATGATGATTTAAAACGCAACATCATTGAAGCACGAACCAACAATCACAGGTATACATTTTGCAAAAAATATGTAATAGGCCTACTGTTTCTGAGATAAATTGCATCTCCCGTGCTGCTCATCACAAAAGTACAAAAGAAATAAATAAAAAGGAAAAAAAAAAAAATCACCAAAGTGTTATGACAGACACTGACTGAATGATCCAATCAGGATCCTCGGTTTATTATGACACTCTTAAAGGGACGGATCCCCTGAAACCTTTTATGTTTTTTTTAAACACTGAGCTGCTCTGCCTTTTCCCCCAAATATCTGTATTTAAGAAACTCCCCTAATTACTCCCAGAAGAGCACTAATTATTTTCCCACTGGCAAATAATTATGTATTCAGGTAATGTACCTGCAGACAAAATTAAACAGCAAAAACGGGGAAACTTCCCATACAGTTGTGGACACATTGCGGACACATTATTATTAATTACAGGGATCTCACAATCATTCATTTAAGCCCAAATATTTAATAAACCAGTTAAGAAATTACTCTTTTTTGCTGCCAAAGGCACTAAATGTTGTTCAGTTTTAAAGTCAGGGAGGCACTATGCTTGATATCAGTCTCATAATTTGTTGTTCATTAACCACTGTGGTCTAAGAAGAGCATGTGACAGGTTTACTCCCAAATGCTCACAGGAAACTAGACTAGTAGCCAAAATTGTGGAAACACCTAGCATTTTTGGCATTACGCTTTAAAAATGACTACGCAAACATTGGCAGTACTGTTTATAAACAGTGGAAGAACGCTACAAATATAGCACATTGGATTATTAAATAAGTAACTGGAGCAACAGCTGAATAAAGTTCTGCGATCTCTAAAAATTGGAAGTGTTTTACACTAGTGGCCAAGACTAATCCACAATTTTGGCCAGTGTATAAACCGTAGTGATGGCTAAAGTCAGAACGCACTCTTCTCCTCAGCCACATACCTACCTTCTCTGACTAAATGGCCGTGTTGGTGGAGGTCAAACAGCGGTGATCCCTGTACTTCACCTCACAGTGTAGCTGAATTGCTTTGCGTTTCCTGCATCTGGTTCCCTTCACGTGCTTCTTAACTGGGGGGGGGGGGGGCACGGGTGAGTTGGTACCCATTATTACGGCAAGTTATATTTTGCGCTTCAAGCCAAA
>JABFEA020000054.1:8571356-8595896 GCA_019775915.2 Cyphomyrus plagiostoma
CGCTGTGTAAAGAAGTGCTTCCTTAAATCCAGTTTGAAATGTTCTCCCGCTAATTTCCACCTATGGCCACGAGTTCTCATATTTGAACTAATGCTGAAGTATTATGAGTAATGCTGAGTTCTGTGAGTAAGCGTCTTATGTCAGCTTGTCTCCGAGTTCGTGCCAAAGCGGCTTTTGTCGGCTTAGCTTTGTGAATCAGTCCGTCCCTTACATACTTAGCTCACGGTAGCTGCCGTAAGCTTCAGCTCAGCCCACCTCGGTATTTTTTATCAGTGGGCTTCCTGAGCGTGGGCGCGCTCCAAAGTGGGAGCCGGCCATCTCTTACGTCTTGCAGCCATCTTGGAATTTCACCCTGAAGTAAAATCTTCTTATTCACACCTTCAAAGACTGATGTGAATCTCTGCATGGAGGTTTTTGGGGTTTTTTTTTTTGGTTTCAAAGCAAAGTAATTATTCATTTATTATTCAAATGGGCTCTTCTATTAGTTGTTTCAGTTCAAATTCTCATAGGATTGCTTTAATGAAACATCATTATATATTCTGCTCAAAACATTGTCTGTATATTGTTTCAGCAGTGTTTTTGGAGGATGCTTTGTCCAGTTTTGTTAGATGCCGTCTGCCAGTTACAAATGCTTGTGTTTTGTAGTTTCTTTTTTTTTTAAATAAAATACTGAAAATTACCTCTTTGTTGGCCTCAATTGTAATCAGTGGCGGAGAGAGATTGCGAGTGAGGAAGGACCCTGATTAGTTCCCTTAGCTGTGAAATAGGTTCCATTTCAGTCCTATTTTATTTTTTTCAATGCAGACAAGTTTACACCACTGGAAGGGAACCTGCTGCCTTGAATTATAAATGCTTTATGAGGCCTGTTTGGCCTCAAAGAGGGGAAAAAAAGAAAAAGCCCCAATCTGTAACAGAGCTGATTGTTATCTGTGAGCAGGTCTGACGCTTGATTGACTTTGCAAAGCAGCTTGTGAAGGAAATATGCTGATTCCTTACGTCAGAAAGCGGCTGAATGCTCACACCAGGAGGCTGTGAATGGCAAGAGGAGAAAAAGCATCTTCAGCATCCTCTGAGTCACACTGCCGCAGCAGTCAATACCCCACCACTGCCGGAGGACAGACGCGGCAGGATTCGTGAAACTATGACCGACTGCCAAACCACGTCCCTTGGAAGGATCCCGATCAGTAGTAATCTTGAGAGATTGAGTATTTCAACAGTATTGAAAGATATTTGGGCATTGTGATATAGCAGCATGGTGGTGCAGTGGTTAGCACAGTTGCCTCATGTTGCTAGGACCGGGGATGGAGTCCCTGCCATGGTTTCATGCTTGTGGATTTTGCATGTTCTCCCCATGTAGCTATGAGGTTTCCTCCCCCCCAGTACAGAAACATGCTGAGGTTGATGTGTTGCCAAATTACCTGGGACGTTATTGATTTTTTTTTCTTCAGTCTCCACAATGGAAAACCCAATTTTATCAAAATCCATCACTGCCATCAAAAAAACTTAAAATGTGTTTTGTTTGGTTACCTATGTTCATGGTTAGGACTGGCTAGGGTTTGTTATGGTCAGGATTATGGTTTTGCCCATAGAAATGAATGGGCGGTCCCCACAAAGATATGGGTACAAACGTGTCTGTGTGTCTGTGATTGGGTTGGTGCCCCATATTGGGTTATTACCCCTGTCTAACGCCCATGGCTTCTGGGATCGGCTCTGGACCCCCGCAGCCCTGCATAAAACAAGCAGGAATGGAAGACTGAGGGATGGAATGAATGAATATTTTTATGAAGTGCCCATGGGATTTCAAAATCATCCTACAGCTGGATGCTGTATTTTATAAGGCAGGTGCCTGAAGTCACAGAATCCCCTTCAAAGCAGAGAACGTCCCTGGCACTCTTTGATGCCGCCATTCCATTGCTGCATGAGAGTCAGTCCGAAAATTAAAATAAAGAGCTGACATTAATAAAACTTGTTCTTTGGGTGTATCTATATTGTAAAGAGTGAATGAGGCAATATGGCAGCAACAGGTCTTAGGTCTGTATTTACAGTGTCATCTGGGACATAGACTTCCACAGTCCCTTCAACAACTGAAATTTATTTGAAATCCTCCACCTACTTTTTAATAATATATGTAATAACATTCTTGACAATAAAAATGTTCTTGTTTATATAACCACATAACGTGCCATACTGCACACATTTTATGGAATGTTAAAACTATCTTTATGTTATACAAAGAAACCACACATTGCTCAAGGGAAAGTCTAGTCCAAATGAGTGAAGAAAAGAGCCACATTTTGTGGTTCAGCTGTGCAAGACTGTCTCCTGGTGGCTATCTAAACGCTTCCTGTTTCGCCAGTAAGGGGGAAGCCAGGGCTGAGTTTATGCGTCAAGTTAGTGCAGTTACTGCACCCTGGTTATCTTCATCCATCGTGACCTTGTTAAAATCCTGGTGAGATGTACTGATACCCTGTCTATGACATATTCAGTAAACTTGCTAAATGAAGAGCACTCCGTTGCTTAAGTTGCTGTATACAAAGATTCAATTTATGTAAATATTGGATTAGGATTTGTTGACAGGAAAAGGAAAAACTAATGAAACGTAACTAATGAAATTTAACATTCGATCAAAACAGTGCAAAGTTGTTGCAATGACTGATATTTTTATCAATACTCTATACTGTCTTGGTTCAGGTTTTCTCTTATTCTCTTGAGAAATTAATGAAAGGTTTGACAAATCATTTTATAATCTTTCCAATGAATCCAGTCAGGATTTTGACTGGGCCGCTGAAGGGGATTTTGTTTAACCTTTGTTTTTTAAAAAATCTTTTTTATTTATTATTAATATTTTTAAGTAATCAGTGTTTAGTTCATTTTATTTTTTCTGTCCTGTATCTTGCAAATACATTTCCCAGCCAGAAATTTCTATTGCACAAGTATGTGCACGGTTCAATAATGACTACATAGAAAACTCTCTTGCCTGCTACAAGTAAGACAAGTAATAGTTCATCACTGTCCTCTGTTGCTCCTGTAGAAAATATAATGTGAAATGAAGTACACTGGCCTTGATGTCAAAAATTACACAAATACTGGAGATTAATCATTAAAATTTTCTGCAGTAGTTATTAATAAAGTTTGAAGCAAACAGCATTTCATAAATCACTCTAGGCAGCATACATTGAAAGAAGCAACACCTTACCTAGCTGGAAGTCAAATGAAGATTGCTAAGTGGTAACTGGAGAGCGCCACCTGGCTGCTGCATCCTGACATAACATCACATTTGCACACTGTGCAGCAGAAACACTGTGTTATATCAAGACAACTGTCTGCTTTTACCCCATAGAAAAAACAAATATCTGTGTGCAGCATCCACTGTATGAAAAAAAATAATAATCTTATCATTTCCAGAAACTAATCCTTTATCTGGTGACTATATAAAATATGCATACGTAGAACGGCACTGTTCAGCTAGCCAAAAACAAATAAAAAATGGATCAGAAACAAACACATAAAGGGTCCAATTTGCTTTCTTTTAAAAGAACCTTTTTTCTAGGAAAGAAATTTTTCATAAATTTACCCAAACATTTTGTCTTAAAAATGCAGGAATGAGTCTGTAATATACTTTTTCTAAACTAAAAATGTGACAACATTGTGAATTAGGCTGAGAAAAATTCCCATTAAATTATAGTTAATGCACTTTGAATCTGGATTTACAGTTTTTAAGGCCATGAAAGTGGGTAGGGGGGTCATACCCAGAATGGTTCATATGTGCACTTATCTTATTATCATAAAATAGTTAATATGACCATGACCACATAGACTCCCGGTCCATTCACTTCCGAAGTATCACAATGTACGACTTCATCTCGGGATCCATAATTCATTGGAGATTAATTTATACCATGCTGTTCTCAACTCTTCTAATCTATGACTCATTTCCTTCTTGTTACACAGTCAACTTTTCCTGATGAGTTTAAACTCTTTTAATCATATTTAATGTTATAGTATGTCTTGCTCTCTCCTTTTTACTCATTTTCTTCTTGATTCCTGTTTTTTGTTTCTGCTTCTGGTCTCCATCAGACGTATCTGTGTCTTCAATCGTTATCTTTGCATAACATGGGGGGGGGGGGCAAAAACAGCATATTTCTGTTGTTACTGAAAGCCCATCGCCTCACTAAACCAGACAATTACAAAGAGAGTGGTAGGGAAGCTTTCTGATTAGCTGGTGAGCTTAATATGCGACACGAAAAATGTAAATGCACCGCTTGTGATCTGTAGCAGTAGCTTTTCAAAGGGCCTCTGAGCACGTCGGGTGTAACGACGGGGAAGGTGTTGTAACTAGTTGTTTTGTTTGTTTGGCATCCCGGCGCTGACACAAATCAGGCTCATCTCTTCATCCCTGGAGGCACCTGAGAGACGGAGAGAATGTTTTGCCTAATTTATACCCTGAGTGCGGAGAGGGAAGGTAAGAAAACACACACAGATCATCATCGTCTTTCCTGCCTTTCATGGGAGAAGAATAAAGGCCTAATTCCAAAGACTGGGATCTAATTACGGCTCTCAGAAATTGGAAGGCGTCTGTGGTCCTCGTGAGCCGTGGTCAGGTAAGGCTCTGCTGCCGCCGTCCTGGAAATGGACTCTTGTTTGTTCTCAGCTTCACCACTGAGAGGCAAACCCAAACAGGATGTGCACAGGACACAGGATGTGGAGAGGGCAGGACATATTAACACAGAACCACACACGCAGGATATCGAGCTTGTGGTGCACTGCCAGACTGTTTTCATTAATTTGTACTCTTCTTTTTGACATAATTGTGGGTATATGAAATGAGTGCAGGAAAATAAAAGACTATGCATAGCCTAAACCGGTAGTCAGTTTTGTATAAATTTTCAAATTAATAGCTTGGCTCGTAGAGACATTATGATAGAAGCCGGTAAACTGACACAAAGACAGAAATGCGAGTCCTGGGCAATTCAGCATCTGTCGGTGCTTCACTGACAGCTTCAGCAGTAATCCCAGGAAGCAATGCCCCTTCGCCATTCTCAGTCTGTAGTGACGGCCTGTCCGCTTTGCTGTGTTGTCCTCCTAACCCCTCTCTCTATATTCCCCAACATGCCTTTCACTAGACATGACATAACTTGAATATGTCATTTTATGCTTGGGGCGGCATAGGAGCTGAGGCGCCGTCGCACATTTTGGGCCCCAACAGCACATTATATCGAGCACCAAGAACAATCCAAATTTGTTTAAAATTTTTCACGGTCCCAGCCACTCAGGGGCCCATGGAATCCAGCTTTCTCACTTTACGCTCTCCCCTGTGCAAGTCATGTCAAATCCTCATTATTATCGTACCATCCATATACTGGTATAATCAGGAAAAGTACCATTGTCCAGGACCATGGTGCGATATACAAACAGGAAGTGACATGGGGAGGGTTTTCACAGTACTTATGGTGCAAGACACAGGACAGTGTGAAAGACAAGGGCTGTTCATCACATGGTCCTAATATTTGGTGGAATTATCTGTGGACTTGCCCTTTGACATTGATATTTATAAGAAATATGCACATTCTTAAATATAATTAGCATGCAAACAAATACGCTTTAAAGTGAAAGCAAAAACAGATCTTCATCAGATGAGCCTTCTGCGGCCATCTCTAAGAGCTTCAGTAAGAACAATAAAATGACGTTGATTTATATAGGAGGAGCGGCATGGTCTTATTGGGTCTCACTGCCCTGCAGTGTTGATTTTTAAAAATTGCATTCTGGGGAAAAAAATAGATTATAACTTCCTAAGGACAGGAAGAAATGTCATTGCAGAAAACCCACATTTAATCAAATTGGTTTGCACAGACATTTCCCACAATGCTGCACTCTTTAGAGGAAAGAAATTCTCGTAGTGAGAATACAGACTAAGAAACCACAGCAGAAGAGTCTAATATTCTTGTTTTTTTCCAATTCTATTATGTTGTATAAACAATAATGCCTAGTTTTCTTTTCAAAGTGTCAATTTGCCACGATAAACATACATTTACATAACCTGCTCGCTTTGAATGCCAAACTGAACACGTCCTTTATCACGCTTTCGTAAGACTGTGCACTTTACGGTTCTTTGTGATAACGCACTTGAATTTAATCAACGTGAATTCCATTTAATTGCATTTAATTTAACTGAACATCATTGTTCAGCTACCATGAAGTTTGAATAAATGCTTGGTTTTTTTTGTTCTGACTGATACAGTATTTTCAGCAGTAGCCTCCAATGCCGATATAGATTCCCTGGGGTGTTTGTGATTTATTCAGCAACCCGTCTGGTGTGTGTTTGTTCCAGGGAGAAGAAAATTAACCTCTGGTCTAGTATGCAAACCAGCGACCTTGTGGATAATCCATAGGTAACCGGTCTACCCGTTTATCTGTGTTTTACTCTTTTTCCTTGTTGACCTTGTTTATATTTTTTGCGAACTTTTATTTAGAAGGGTTGGCATGGCAACACAGCGCTCCTCTTGCCTTCCTCGCAGGCTTAGTTAATTGTCAAATTTTATAGATTTTTCTGTAGTTAAATATGAATAATCTTATGAATTATAACGCTAATTTCGCAGACGGCATTCCTCTTACCATTGTTGTATCTGTTATCTTTTCTACAAGGATTGAACAACGCTATTTTTTTGCTACTGCATCAACCTCTTAAGAACTATGTCATAATGGAAATTTAATAAACGGATAGAAGTTTAAATCAGCTGAGTATTGCACCAAAGATAAAACACATTCTCCAAAATCAATTATGTTGCAATGTTGTTGCAGTCAGAAGTGAACAGTTCTGTAAAATTGGAATGTTAAATGGCTTGAGCAAAATTGTAATATACCCATATCAAGTCCTCTGAATTTCAGTCTCTACTCTTGGTCCACAGTTCAGTTAAACAAGAAAATAGCCATGGAAACAGCAGTGGAAGAAAAAGAAAATGTTTTATATTTAAATTAACATGCCGGAAATGGCAAGGGTAGGGTGGCCCTAAATGGCCTGCACCTGTAAACAGTAACATAACACAAAAATATTAAGAATACTTCTTACTCTTGGCTAGTAAAATTCACATACTCTACTCATCTCCTTGGAGCATTTTGGTGGAATTCAGTATCATTTATCAACATACAACTGGAGAGTCTGGGCAGGCCAATACGAAAAGTCATTACTGCAGTCTCATGCCAGAATCTTCAGTCTCATCTGAGAATCTCACTGCATTACTCCAGTTATAAATAAAGTCTAGACACGTTCATTAATCCCTCAACTTTTTTGTATTGACTATGTGGTTTCGTTTGATCACTTCAACTTTTGAGGCAGGATTTACAGTTAAAGCTAACAAGCATTCCTTTGAGTCATCATGCATGTGTAACAACTTTGTGTAAGTAACCTTTATGTTGTTATAATATATGACAGTCTGTCCCTTTTATAATTTAGTTTATATTTTGACCCACTTTATACATTATTCACTTTCATATGTACCTTACTTCTCTTGTATATTGTTTACTACTTGGGAAGATGCTAATGAAATCTAGTACAACATGACAAAAACTGACGAACCTCGGATCTTTCATTCTTTCATATTGAATGAAGACATTTAATCATCAGCACATCAGTTTCAGGTTCCGGTACTTTCCCTTGCACCAGGCTTCTCACTCTGGGTGGCTGGTCATTCAGTGCCATTGCCCCCAGACTCTGGAATTCACTTCCTCAAACTTTCCATGACTGTTTCTCACTTTCCACTTTTAAATCTGACTAATGAACATTTCTCTCCCTGTATTGCTCGATGTGTTTTTCTCCTCCTTGTACAACCACCTTGAGTGTGAAAGGCACTATATAAATGTAACATTATTGTTATTATTATTATCATCATATATAATCGTACATTAATTTTGGTTCCCATATTTCACAGGAGGTTACCCTTTGAGGTGAGAACCTTTGTAGTCATTTATATCAAAACCCAATAGCGTTAATCTTTCCCACATGCATTTTCCTGTATGCAGTGTCTAACTGCTACACCCCTCAGAGAAGCAAAAGAAGCACATCCATCACTGCTGTCCAAAAGCACGTTCTGGACACGATGTGGTGCTCAGCCCTGGTTTCCTTCACCGTTCTAATGCCCGTGGACGCAAGACCTTTTGATGTGGAAAAGATGTTAGAAGTGGAAACGGCAATCGGGACAACTGCTTAGTGTCGATTAAACCAAAGCGTCCTGCTGCAAACTTAATGCGGCACGCTGGAAACATCTGGAGAGCATTGTTTGCAGGGCAAACCGAAAGCGCTAATTAGTGGCCCCCAAAGCATGTCGACGCCCCCCCTTACTGGACCAGCGCAATTAGCCTTGTGGGTGATGCAAGCCAGGCACACAGACATGAAGACAAAACTACCATAATCGTACCCTACAAAGCCAGAGAGGGGCCATAAATGCGTTCACATTGTTTATGGAGGAACTCTGAAGTGGTCATGAGAATGGCAAACATTTTAATTATCCAATTATTATTCATTTTAATCTTTGCAGGCACAAAAGGCAAGAGATGATTTAGTGAACGCATTAAGGTGGGTGACAACACATGCAAATACTTCCAGTGACAGGACACACATGAAGTGCCACCTTCTCAAGTGAAGGCAGACCAGCAACGGAGTGGACGCACTCCAAGAGAGAGCACGATAGCCACATTAGCTGCGTTTGAACATGATTTAGTCCAGAGTAGACAGGCAGCTGCCGAATTGAGGGAAACTGGAATGACCTTAAACGATGGCCCTTCCACAAAAGCAGATGATGGATCGAAACGGTATAAATGTTAAAAATTATGATGCTCTACACTGTTTGTCCACCTTCCATATGCTATATGAAGGGTGTGTGTCTCATGCAAAGTCTCAATGATTGCTTCTCCATTAGCACAAATACCAGCTCCGTCGTATCGGTTTAGTCACAATGTAAAAG
This sequence comes from Cyphomyrus plagiostoma, assembly GCA_019775915.2. Lineage (NCBI taxonomy): Eukaryota > Metazoa > Chordata > Actinopteri > Osteoglossiformes > Mormyridae > Cyphomyrus > Cyphomyrus plagiostoma. The sequence continues at coordinate 8,580,314 of JABFEA020000054.1, forward strand.
ATCTTCATGAGTGGATATATTCTCAGGTGTAGGAACAGGAATATATTTGCATGACAATGTGAATTTTCCAGGACCTGCTCTGCATTCCGATAGGCTTTCTGAACCAACAGCCTAGAATACGAAACAAAGTGCTGGGAAGATAATTATTATTATTTTATTTTTTATACATATATATGTTTTATTAGGTTATTACATGTATGATTTTGGTCTTTCACTGAAGAGTTTTAATAAATCTTCTCAGAAGACTCCTGGCCTGCTGACTGATACCTGCTGTGAACATTATTAACACCGAGGATCTGCTCTCCACAGGAAACACTCATGTGGACATCGGAAACGGAATCTGGATGGCTTCCCACAGTCCCGAGACCTTCAGCACTTAAAGTCTATTGATCGAAGCCTCAGAGTATTCCTGTTGTACTGTGATGCAAATACTCATCCACGGGCGACCAGCGGCACAGGCTGGTTAACTTTGCCCCGTAGCTGCGGAAATCTTTGGCGGAATTTATGAAATAGACACCCGACGACAAAACCTAGGAAACATGAGGTGTGAAAAATTAGGTTGAGACATCTGAGAGAAGATGCCGTGTCGCCAATCAGAATATTTAACACTCGGCTGCGGGGGTTTGCAATTATTTTCCTGCGTGGGCTCGATAAGATTATGTTGACCAGTGCAGCAGAGAAAATATAATGGAGGAAACTCAATCGGGTTTCATAATAGCCATCTCTATAACTGTTGTATTATTCATCTTGCGGTGTTAAACATTCATGGCACTCGCCAGAAACTTCTTCTATGACATGCCTGTCAAGGAGGTGTTTCAGCGGTAGTGCAGCAGTTTGAAGATTCTGATCCTCCTGAGATAGTTTAGCAGAGTACAGATTCCCTGTATTTAAAGAGCTACTTACTTCAAGTGGCGTAAAACCACCCGGAGGTCTATGATCTGAGTGGTCATTTGAAACACCTATTAAAACCAATATTGTCTCAAATGTATGGTGCATCAAACAATGATGTATTTTTTGCATGTTCTTGATTGGCTGAGGCTTTTATCTAAAGCAACATTGAAACCATGCCGTAGAAATAAAGGATCTCTAGTTTCAAATTAGTAGATCTGTGTAAAAATTTTTTATTTTTGGTTATTTTTCCATTGGATGGAAATTGAATTACAGTGGATGAGAATCATTAAGAAAATCTAAAGTACATGACAGGACACAGGGCAGGGAACAACCCAGGATGGGGCACCAACCCATGACAGGGCACAAGGCAGGGAACAACCCAGGAAGGGGCACCAACCCATGACAGGGCACAAAGCAAGGAACAACCCAGGATGGGGCATCAACCCATTGCAGGGCACACTCACACACCATTCACACCTATGGGCAATTTGGTAACTCAAATTAAACTCAGCATGGTTTTGGACTGTGGGGAGGACCCAGAGGAAACCCCAAAATGACATGGGGAAAACAGGCAAACCCCACACTAATGGAGCCTTGAACCCAGGGCCCAGAGGTGTGAGGTGACAGTGCTAACCACTGCACCACTATGCTACCCCAAAAAGGAAATTAATAGAAGTAAAATAATAATAATAGTCATATTTTTTTCAGCTTGAAACTGTCATAATTACTTTTGCATTTAGCTAAGTTTACTATTTAATAAGCAACTGAAAATCGCCTCAGTCACACAAATAATTTGCTAATTTTCAAAGATTATATAGCCTTACCAAGCAAAAGCAGTCAAATTTTAGTACCTGAAGACACAAACCTGTACAAAGTTTGACAATTCCCATAAAAAATAAATGCTTCTTCCTATTTGGAGCCCCAAAGGAAAGTTGGAAGTCAGAAACACTATCACCAACGTTTTCACCACTTTGTGGTCCTTTCACTTCTGACAACGAGCACTTAATTTGCTGACAGTTAAAAGCAAGGGATATGGATTTAAACATATGTCCATAGTGTTTTTCTAGGACATTAAGTAGAGATGATTTGGTTCAGTCTTTCACTTGATTATTCATCTATGAATTTCTGTCCATCTACGACCTGTTTCTGCCATGGGGAACAAATAGCTATCTGGAGTATTCACAGCGTACATTATAGAGACGAAGAGCACAGACTCAGTCCGCCACAGGGCCCCAGTGATCCTCATCTAGCTGACAAGCTAGAGGCGATCCATTACAGCAGAAAGCTGTTTCCAACAAGTCATAACGTTCTAATGCTTGCAGAGACCAATCTGTTTTAGGAACAGGTGATTCACTGCAATAGTGTCTAGGCAGTATGAAGCGATCACAGATACGCAGGATGCCAGCCTAAGGGATGACACTTTGGAGCATACCTGGGCAAAATGGAAGAAAGCAAAGTATGGCGAAAAAACCAGAGAGGTCATGTGGGGATCATAGAAAATCTCACATCGACAGAGCTGGGCGAGACTGAAATCTGTGAACCTGGAGGTGTGAAGTGACTAATCTGCATACCGGGCTGTCATGTCATCTTGGAAGTGTGCATACATTAACAGATAACGATGCATTATGGCAAGAATTCCGAAATATGCTGTATGGCGCTGGACCTTATGCCGTTACGAGCATGAAGGCGAGCCGAACTACGGCTTGCGCTCGGTCGCCTGTCGGAGCACGTGGGCTCAGCACTTGGATATGCTTGTTGTTCAGTTAACTCTGATCTGAAGGAGGTCAGCAGATGGCTGAGGATGGCCTCTGAGGTCTCCTAGCAACCGGGTCGTGTGGAGAGGGGCCTAGATGGAGGGGGCGCGAGCGCCATCTCTTTGGCCGAGGAGCCCCTTTGGCTGACTCGTCCTGAAGGCGCTCTCTCGTCTTTCTCGGGGATCTCTGGATTTCTTCATCCTTTTCTTCTCTGCTCGTTCTCCCTAAGAAGATAATCATAGAAAAGGGCCACTACCATTTTTTACCTGAATCGCTTATTTTTCCTTTTTGATTTATTCTTTTAATTAACGAACGCAATGCACATTTTTTGAGAAAGCAGGGTCAGATAGTGCCTAGGAGCAATCGGCAGTTAAGGGCTTCACTCAGAGGCCCATTGTTTTGCATCACTTTTCACTCATTGGTGTTCACTTTGCCGGTCCCCGGGATTTAAACCAATGACCTTCTAATCATAGGCACAGCATTCTAGCCTACTGAGCCACAGACAATACGTATGTGCTATGCATTTATCCACACCGACATTCTATTTCAACCAACCAGTTGAGTATAAAGTCACATTCATGAGTTCTCAGCTGGTTGGTTGGAACAAAATCTTGGTCTGGATTTTTACTTTTACTTTCTGGACATTCCAGTTGGCTCATTTGATAAATTAGGCATGAATTCAGGAGCCATTCTTGTTTAGTTTCTTTGTGAATGGCTACGATTTATCAAATCCTGTTTTATATTATGTGGGTTGTCAAAGATTTGTGCTTTTACAAAAACAAGAATAAAAATATGTTGCACGATTAAAAACAAACTAATTCCAGAAATCAAGAATTAAAATGTTATTATTGTCTTAAAAATTGTAGTAATTCTATTATCTACGTTTAATAGCACTTAACAGTATTGGGTGTTTGAAATGGATTAATAACTTGTTTCTCTGCGATTCATAACCTATAAAATAAAAATAACAAAATAAAAAATATGGGTGCTGTCACGCTCCACGGTCCCACGGGCGGAGAAAAACGGAGAGGAGTCCGAAGTCAGGGCAAACGAAGGGTTTAATAGTGGACAGCACACTGGGACGACCATGAACAACTAACGTCAATGCCGGATCTGCCGGAACTACGCTGATGCAGACCTTACATACATGAGACAGGCAGTCGGCAATACGAGACAGGTGACGGAAATCAGGGAAAAACACTTGGTAACAAGGTGGGCGTGGCACACACGAGGATCGTTCGGAGCGGGGCGTGACAGGTGCCACTCTACAACAAGGCTACCCATATAAAGAGTTTCTGAATGATTTATAATCTGGTTACTAATTAGGTTGTAACACTTTGTAAATTCTCAATAGACAATTTTAAACAAGTTATAATACAGTTTTCTTTTTATTAATGACCTACTACCATTTACAAGTGGCAAACATGGCACCAAATTATGCTAATAGGGTTAGCATTTTACTAAATCCTTCTGATGTACATACAGAAATATATATATATTTTTGTTTTGCTAAAGGTTATGTAGTATGATCCTGCCAACGAAATATGAGAAGAATCACCCCCCCACACACACACACACAATCGTCCTGACCTAAACCCTTTAGAGATGATTTGGGATTAACTGTGCAAAGATGTGTATGGACGTTCCTTCAGGAGTGCTGGAGATGCGTTCCAGGTGATGACATCTGTCAAGATGGTTGAAAGTATGCCGAGAGTCTGCAGCGTTGTCATTGAAGTAATATGGAGATGCTTTAAAGAGCCTAAAATTGGAGAAAATATTGAGATCTTGAACATTCCTATTGGCCACTGCAGTATTTGATGTGTATTACCTCATTGCCTCGAGGCCTTTGTCTATAAGGTGAGTAATATAGTTACAATAAAAACCAATGAAAAGCAGCCATGTCACAACTTTTGACTGGTACTGTATGCAAAACGGCAAACTGAATAATAAACATCGGTTCTCCGGGGGTAGTGTTTATTTCGGTTGTTTTCCACAGTAATGGAACAATTGCTATTCTTTGTTCTTAACAGTACTCCTTCACCCACACAACAGGCCTGTCACAAAGGTAGATGCAGGCGATGTCAGCGTGGAGTCACAGGTGTGGGTGGTCCTCGGGAATTGTGAAGCGTCTGCACACTAAAGTGTCCCACCCCCCCCCCTCCCCGACAACAGTGCCCGCTTAGATGAATCACAGCGCTACGCCGGAGCCGTTCGGCGCCCCCCACCCAGCCCATAAATTATAACATTCTGTTTGACGTGTGGCCTATTCAGCAGTCAAGCTTTGAAAGCGTTTCTTCAATTGACATTCTGCAGCTCATAACAAATTTGTCATTGCGATAATTTGTGTGTCTGTTCTCTTACTGTTTTCTTTTGTCGAGAATTATGAACTGAACTTTATTATGTGTTTTTCCCCAGTATTATAACTGTCGGTTGTTGACAGCACGGAACCTTCAAAAAATACATTGCTGATTGTAAGCAGAATGTGACACACCTATCTTGCCCCTGGAACTGTGACTGTCACACTGTGCCAGCAGAACTAAAAGTCAGAGATGTTTCATTTGTAAATGTTTTCTTTTTTTACATTACAAATTGCTTGGAGGAATATGAACAATATGAATTTATTGGCTGAGAATGATAAAATGAGTTATTAATTTTAGAGGAGAAACCATCACATAGCAGACTCTGAGAAAATTAACACTGGATTTTTGTTGCCAGATCTAACACAAAGAATGCTGAACCAGACTGGCTGAATCCCTAAGTCCATTGTTTGAGATGACATGGGGATTTGGGGTAGGTGACTGGATGGAAGGTTCTGAAATGATCTGTGCTGGAGGAACACGCAATGTCTGGATGTCTGGTGGGGCCTAGGGGGAAATCCAGCCACAGTAATTTGAGAACTGAAACTGAATGAGCAGATTACAAAACAAAAAATAACAAACACTGGTACAAGACAGACAACACAGCACAATAAGGCTGAGCCCTGAGCGAGCCTCGCTCTTTAGTATGTATCACACCTGCAACTTTCCGGGATTAATCAAGTATGACGAGCTTGAATGGAAACACAATTACAAGCAACACTGTCCCTGAAATGTCCACCTGATCCTCTTGTCTCCTCCCTAGCGTGACCCTAATAAACCACGCCTGTCTTGTCTCTTGCTCCTAATTCTCATGTTAATCACTCCCAGCTGCCTCTTGTTAGCTCCCTCCTTAGACTTGAATATACATGCTTTCCAATCCTGTGTTCCCCAGTCCAGTCATTGACGTCGAACCCTTGTGTTGCCTGTGCCCTTCCTTGCTCCACTCCTCCCATTTTCATCCCTTGTGATTCTCGTTCGTTTCGGTTAATGTCCGGTGACCTCAGTAAACACCCGTTTGTTTTGCCACAACGCCTGCCATCAAGTTCATCGTCCTTTGTGTCATGACGAATGCATTAAACTCTCCAAGAATAGAGATGATGACCCTTGTCTTGGTACCACATAAACACAAGAAAGCAGAGTGAAAACCGTATATCAGCGGTTGTCAATTCAACCACCCCCCCCAACCGGTAGATTATTTTCTTTGTAGAAGTAGATGTCATTGTAACAGATCTTGAACGCCACTGCAGTAAAGAAATACATCCACTCACACGCATCCTGCAAGGACTCCGAAATTCCAGTGAGGATTGCCATCCTGGAGTCCATCCGTCCCCGTCCCCCCACAAAAAGCACTACTGTTACATCATATTCATCTAGGGCTTCATTTTTAGCTCCACCCTCCTGCATAATTCAAAAGACTGTCAGCACACGGTTCACGAGCACCGGTCACATGTGACACATACGGCTTCCTGCTGACAGGAAATAAGAGGCGTAGAATAATTCAGAATAATTCATATGTTTCAGCCGTTGCTGAGGATGTGAGTGGGCCTGCCTAAGGAGAAGCCTGCTTACACTGTGCAGAGACACCTCACCTTAGAGGCCCCGCGCTGTGATTCAGACATATTTTTGTACCATGTGACCAACAAAACATTTTAAGATAATTACATTTCAGAGTAATGGTGATAAGTGCTTGGTGTGAGCTATAATGGATTGCGTCAAGTCCTGCTAAAATGTCACGTGACCACCGTTGTTTCATTATTGTGCTTTTTCTAATAAGCCATTCTGTTTGATTATGGTTATTCTCTTTAACGTGTTTTGATGTAAACTGGACCTTCGTGCTGTGTCTCATCAAGAGCATTCACCTTGCAGCAGTGACACACTGGCCCCGCAGCTCCTGAGTGCTCCAGTTTCCTCCCACCGTCCTGATCAGGTGACTCAGTCACAGGAAGTGACTGTGTGAACACCCAACTCCAGCTTATTTAGCCAACGCTTCTGTCCAAAGCAACGTGGAAGTGAGACCAGTAACACAAAGGGACAAGGAACTAACTGGGGATAAGGGCTGGCAAGCTGAAGTTCCAATGTGTGACTATACACTGTCAGAAAAAAAGAGTACCAATTTGTACCTCTATCTGTCACTGGGACTATACCCTCGAGGGGTACTTTTTAAGATACAGAAATGTACTACCTTGGGATTGTTCCTCAGAGTCCATTGCTATACCTTACATTATATTAAAAACTATACTTACCTACAGCTAGGGTACATGTGACAGACCCTTTTGGGCAGAGCCCGAGTGACAAGGAAAGGTACAAAGTGGTACTCTGTGCTTCCTGACAGTGCGGTAGCAGGTCAAAGATAGCAACAGAGCACATTTACATTAAACTCATTTATCGGACACTTTCACATTGACTTACAGTATAGAGGGGAGGGTCACAATCTTTGTGCGCTCCCTGGGATTCAAACCCACAACCTTCACCAAGTTAGCACAATACTCTACTTGTGGAGCAACAGAAATAAGAGTTATGGAACATGGCAAGAACCTAACAGGAGGGCTATTCAAATCAGAAACACCACGAAGGCTACGTTCCTACCAAGCAAGTGCAAAAATATGAATATTCATGACTGACAGGAGCCCCTAACAATATATAGAATACGAAGACAGAGCAGGTCAGTGGTTGCATGGTAGTTGATATTGTGTCAGACAGACAACTGTTATATAAATTCTGTGGAGCAGAAAACAGTACTGAGAGATGACTGTCCATGCAGACTGGCGTGCAATCAATACATCAGAATCCCGCAGTGCTAGTTTGTGTGCCTGTAAATTTTATTCAACGTTAAGCAGTTTGCAGCAGTTTGTTTCCTTTCCGTGAGAATGTTTCAGCCAAGAAAGATTAATAAAAAAATGACAATTCAAAGATCCGGTCAAGAGATAAACACAATAACTCAAGCAATTAGTTATGAGGATATTCCATAGATCCATCTTCTAGACATTTATCCTGTTCAGAATCTGAGGGCCCGCTGAGATTTATGGGAATATTACCTTGTCCTTGTACCTTAAATTACTGCTTGCACATAAGATATACATAGTTATGTAGTACGATACCAGGTTTAGATCGTGTCACTCGCAAGACAAGCAGAAGGTGACAGTTGATGGCTTAGTCATCCTCTCTGTACAGACAACTCAGGCCAACAGCCAATTTGCTCTGATACGAACACTTTGGGAACAGAGATCTCTTCTTTTGAAGTACATAAAGAGATGACGTATTTATTTTCAACGTCCGCGTCCCGTTGCTTCGACTCTGTCTAGAGTCCGTAGGGGGCAGGGTTGCACACTTCCTGGAAAGGCCACGTGCCACTGTGGCACCTGCATGCGCACGGTGCCGGCAGCTCGCGTCACGACGCCTCCGTGTCCCTTGGGAGCGCAGTGGAGCTGGGAAGACTGGATAGAACTTTTGATGTTTCGGTGAGTGCCTCACTCTCGGCTGTTGGATATACGGTGGGAAGGCAGCACGTCGACAGCATCCTTCAGGCTCTGATTAATGAATGGTTTCAACTCCACCTACTCAGTAAGGTCTAGCCATTATATCATAATTTAACGCAGCAACAATTAAGTGGCTGGCAGTTAGCATTTGGACATCCTCGGATATGTGGAACTTTTTGAACTGGGTATTATCTGGGTAATGAAGGAAATTAAACTATACAGTCAGCAGGCAGTCCCTCATTAGCTTAACCCTCATCTGATATTTTATTGGTTTCTTGGCCAGTGAATGACAGCGCACAATAATTCCCACATATTCTGGGTTCCGAAGCTTTCTGTCATCACCACATAAAACTATGCAGATTCATGAAATTCTGCAGTAATTAAACCAATTTAATAAGGGACACATCAAAGCCTGTATATAAGTTGCATCAGGAAGTAATTGCACTGCATAATATAGTCTGACAAGACTATATTCATCTGCGTCTAACACAATGTTCATCATCATACAAGATCAGATTCAAGTTAATCAGCTGCACGAATACCTTCAAAAGTGTATCTGATACAGCTTTTCACCAATTATTACTTGTTATTAAGGACATCCATCTTGATCTCAGTTGCCCTGTAGATATTTAATTCTTCAACCAAAATGCTTTTCTGGGCAGAACTTAATCAATATACAACTTCTGCCCAGGGTTGACCGTATTTATTCTCGTTAATATTTAATTAATCTATTAAATATTGGATTTACCCTGCGACCCTGCGGAAGATCGACGGTTTGAAGATGGAATATGGGTTTTATAACAGCGCCATCTACCTGACGTAAAGAGAACTTACGAAGTGAGCGATCGATTAAACTGTGCCTAGAGAAGAAAAATGCAACCCACTATACGTACAGTATGTGGTTTTATCACTTTGGTAAAAAATAAATGTGTTTAGATGTAAAAGTGTATCAAAACATCGTGTATACTGTATGGCAGCCCATAATTATACACACCTCCCGACTACTGATCCAGCATAGCAAATGACAGATGGTCAACACTGCATAATGTATATGACAGCAATTGGCACTTGGAGTTCCGTGTTCAGTGTTGTTTCTACACAACATCATACAGAAACAATAGACAACTGTCCTCAGCGCATTCTATGCCACCCGAAAATGGGCCCAAATACGTTATTCAGTAATTGGCGCCCTCTAACGGAGAAATCGACAAAAACAATAGCCTTGTCCGGATGTATTACATCCTCCTGGAAATGTTGTGGTATGTTACTGGAGGTTAAAAAAAAAACCTGACAAACTCAAGTTGTCAAAAAAACACCTTTCAGCACCATGACACGACTGTCGTTCTCAAGTACTTTACAGTAGTTAAATATTTCAAAGACCGAACTCCAAAATCCATTTTCTTTCTACCTTCTAATTTCTAGTTTGTTCATTGCAGTCACAGAAAAATGGTCCACACAACGTCAGAATAATAGGTTATTAATATATTAAATCGGTTAATCTGACGCGGCTAATTTAACATTAGAACATGTGCAAATTAAGAGTAACATAATAAAACTTAGTATAATCATTTCTTCTGTTTTCAAAAAAGTTATTGATATCTAGTTGGATGGCTAGATGAAAACACCGCTTCAGTTCCCAAACCACTCCTCAGGGGCACCTCAGCCGTTTCATGATTTTGTTAAATTTCACCAACAGCTCAATTAAATAATTAAATAAATTGGTTCAAAAAGTCAGTGACCGATTGACTGGCTGTATGAGGTGTGCTGGTGAAAGTGAAAAAATATATGGCTGTACTGGACGGTCGCTGTAAACACGGGGGTGATTTTAGCAGAGGTTCTGAAATGGCTAAGCTGACACACTCTGACAAGTATTACACCAACACGAGGATAATGCAGAAATCATTTTCTTTGCCTGCCCAAGACTTTTGCACAGTGCTGTGTGTGTGTGTGTGTGTGTGTGTGTGCAACTAAAGTACAATAAGGGTCTAATAGGAGTTTTGACTGCCTTAAATTGGAACCGGTTATCGTTATTGGACTCTTTGCTGGATTTAATCACTCTCAGGCGTTAATAATCATAATGGCACCGCGTTTGATGTTTTATTGCGCTGGAAACAATTAAATAACACTCAGCAAACTGTTGTTTAATGTGACTAAACATTACGAGTAATTTGGAGGGAAACGCACAGTTTAACCGCGTGTAGAATTGCATTAACGTGTTTGAAACGCGAGCTAATTGTATTTCTAAATAGGGTTCAGATGCACTGGTGCCCGAACTGCCCTTTTATAAGTGTAAACTAGCTGCCTACTTTATTGAGTTTATTTTGAGCAAATATGTACAAATAATAGCACAAGTTAATAAATCATTCTTCTAGGGGGGAAAGTTAAGTTGTGTGGAAAAAACATTGAATTTGGGGTTTTGAAATTATGAGTAATTTATCGCAGTCGGTCTTTCAGACCGCGGCTATCGAACTTACTCCTGCACCTACTCAAAACTTAGCTCTAAAAGCCCAGGGATCGAAGGCACTTAGAGTCAATAAAACTAATCTCACGTCTTACTTCACCAGTTACGGTAAACTCTTTGTGATTTAATGGTCTCATAAATCAAACAGGAACTCCGAAAATTACACTTTTGGCAAACGGAGCTATAATGTTAAACGAGCCCCACAATTCGTTTCCCAATAACCGAAGCCTACACGTAAAACCATCAAGTATATCTTGATTTAAGTAATAGGTTTAGACACCTAACAAGATAATTTGACAATCGCTTCCCCCTTATGTGGCCATGAATGCCCATCACAGAAGAAAAAATCAACAGCAGTGGTTGCACGTTGCCGGCCGGGGCACTCAGATCGGCAGGGGCAACATTTAATAGACTGACTTTCAATACCTTGTTTGAAGTCCGATTTATTTCTAGGCAGTCTATACCCATATATAGGGTAGGTCTACACACACGTATTTAGACATTTTCTTTCCATATGATCATTGTGGATTTTCTCTTAATAGAAGAATATACCCCTTTCTCCCTGTCGTGAGTGAAATTTGAAAGCGATATCGCTAATTTATCTCAAAGATGATTATCACCAAAAATAGATTCACGAAAACGTAAAATCATTTCATATAAACTGTCATATAATATGCAGAATTAGCGAATAAAAAGTTGACCTACGTGAGACATGCTTTGGATAAGCCAAATGAAATTAAGGTTCTAAGCAATAACATTACACTATACGTTTGTTTTGCATAAGCAGTCAAAATTTAGATGGATGGATGGATGGATTTGTTTGTTTTAAATTGGCATTTTCAACTGTAGTTCTACATTCTGTATGGAAACGCCAAGCTTACATAATAAGCACTGCAACTTGGACTGTGCAGATTCTCATGGCTGCATGTAAACTTTTGTTTCATCCTAAATCCGGTCAACACAAGCAGAGTAAATGCTGGGCAAATGCAGTGATATTTGCATATCATATCATATAATGAACCGTCAGGTCTGGGAGGTTAAACCGGCGTTCAGAACTGATGACGTGCTATTTAGGAATATCTGCACTCGCTGCACCCACGCGTCTTTTAAGACGTTTAATGAGTGGAACATCTCCATTCTCCGACTCTACTGCCAACCACGTATTGAACCCTGAAGATTTCAGGCCTCGAGATGCTGACGGATCTAACCTACAATTAATGCGACTGCAGAACCGGCGTCACAAAGTCTGTCTGGGAACGTTCTCCCCCCGCTAATGCTAATAACGATGGAACACAAGAACACAAAGTTATTACTGAGGCTAAATTATTAATTCGATCAAAACAAGTTTTTCAGACTCGCCTTATGTTAAGGGAGACCGATGTCTTCTGCATACGTAAGCAGTGTAACATGGCATGATCATTTAAAATTCTGATTGTCCCGTGCAAAATCTACGATGTAAAGGAATCATAAAGAAAAAAACAAAGCAAGATATATAGAAAAACAAAGCGGATGTGCCTCTCAAGAGTTTAATACATGTATTAAATATATTCAAATAGGCTATAGCCTACTTAAATCCGGGTTATTTTTATATAATTGCAATAATAAATGTAAATTATTAATTATATTGATCTGTGTGTGCTTTTTTGTTGTGAAGAGTTGAAACATTATGCCATCGTGCGCGATCAACTCGATCAGATATGGTAGCATGAAATTCGCAAATGACTCGCAAACAACAAAAGCGCACTTCCTTTCAGTCACCGCCAGATGGCCCTCAAGTCAAAAAGCTCGCCTACCTGATCATTCATACCATACCTCTAGCCGTCTGGAGTTACCAGACTTTAAAATTTCACACAAATTGTTTTAGAAATACACATCTATATACAAATGTGAGTAATTAAGATACTATTACTATTTTTTTATATATTTTAAAATGTAATAAAATGGATTCCAGCATGGATATCAGCGGATTTAATAGATTAATAAATTAATAGGGTTTCATTAAGACGGCAGCTGAAAACGCTCCTCCATTCATACCCCTGTCTCCTCCGTGTAAAGATGGCCGAGGCCGCCCGTGAAAGCACAAGGCTGAGGATCCCCGAAGGCGGTGTAAAGGTCGCGACACAGCACGTGAAGATCAGCAGGTTAACATGTCTGCATGGAAGGAGAGCGTTGTATGAGTCGGGATTAGGAGGGTGGTGCTATGATCTAAGTGACCTCCTCACTAGCGAGCAAGACGGACCTGAAGGAGACTGGCAAGGTGGCTAGTGCAGCCACGCTAAGCTGGAACACGCCCAGGTGTTTCCGTAAATAGACTAAATGGACACGGAAGTCGAAAGTTGTTCTTGCTCTCTTGTATAACAATCTCAATTACAGCCCAGAACGAACGGGGTGAAAAATATATAACAGTGCGTTTCAGTGACTCAACAGATATCACACAGCTGACAAAAGACCCGATTCTGTTTCCTTCCGATCTGGATCATTCCAGAGATAAATGTCAGGGTTTATATGATAAGGAACAAAAACTCAAGTTAGTACCAAAGTGGGAAAAAGACAATAATGTAATTATTTCAAGGGGAGTCTTTAATATAACCGCTACAATGTAATTTAAATTTTCACCTTGGATCTGGGGAATCGAAACACATTATTGATCGGGATATTTGGATTATTATTATTATTATTATTATTATTAATAATAATAATAATAATAATAATAATAAAATCGCGAGTAGAATCACTATGTTATACAACCCATATTTTGAGGAAGCTCAAAAACTAACGGAAAGTGGACTTTGCCCAGACTATTCATTTCTATATATTGTTTATTACAAAAAATACGGAATATTAACTTCATATTAACTAATTCACATATACATTTTACCTTCACTTGTACTTTCGACTGCACCTATCGATATAAAATATTTTGTAATGTCTTCCTATACTGCGTTATAGGGCCTATAGCTACTCTTTCTATAAATAATACGCGAATAAGTGAATAATTATATAGCTTGTGTACTTAGATCAACAGCCGGAGGATTTGACTATATCTATATAACTAAAAATCTGACCCAAAAATAACATTTTCAGATATGTTGGTTCTTTAGCCGAGCATAAATAAATTGATAGGAATCTTTGACCTCGGTGTGACTTATTTACTTGCTTATGTTTTATACCGTGACAAAACAACATTGTATCGTGTTTTCAAAAAGTAGCCGCGTCAGATTAACCGATTTAATTTCTAGATTTTGCTGGGTGCAAATCCGTTACAGCTGGGAACGTTAGCCCCAGTGCATTTTGTAATATTTAAGTACATCCAAGAAACAAAACATAGGAGGGTCAAGAGCATTTGTCTTATTTTATAAATTCTGTATTTATCTTTCCACATTTACGTGAAAAAATATATGTGGAATGATTGATGGAAGTTTTGAAAATTAACGATTAAATCTGTTTGTAATTTGCCTATCCGTTTAACCTTCCGACCGTCACACCTGGATGCGTATTGTGAGATTAACAGCTGCATATTTAAGAAATAATTAAGGTGTTTATTGCTGTAGTATAACAAAAATACATTTGTTATGCGTTTAATACACGTAGGATAATAATTTTTCTACAAAGCCATGCTTTGCTTTAATAAATTAATTTGTGGAAACTGCCGTAATGCAGTAGTGGAACAAAAGAACGCGCCACGCTCACACTTTCCGCAAATGAAATATCTTACATCTTGCTTAACGCGTAAAGCCTTTCCAGACGAGAAATTTAAGATGGCGCACATACAGCTACACTGGCAAGAACAGAAAACCCGGTAGGAGATACTACATTTTAAATCTTACCAGTTACTCAATAGGTAGCCGCAGTCTGTATTTCGATGGCTCCACAACTGACCCAGATAAAGATTTTTTTTTTTCCTGACGGGGTCTCCCAGTCCCCAAGAACTGGGACTGATCAGAGAATCCCACACACATAAACCTGAAACGAGAGTGACTTTAAATGGGACGTATTGGAACTCGGAAAGAACCTGTCTGTTATATCTATATAATAGAAAGGCAAAATATAAATGCTGTGAGGATTTCTTCGTTTTTTATTGAGAATTAATTCCGTTACAGGAGAAGTGAAGACAAAAACGATGCAGATCACGATGCCATTTAAAACATCCGCAGGGTAAAAACACCGAGCATGAATTAACTGTCGTATTGCGGTAAAATGTCCTGTCAGAGGATTTAAATAAACTAGTTTCGGGGTAGTTTACCCCACAGTGGCTCTTGTGATTCGTTGGACCACGTAAAATTTGGAAAGATAAAGCAAAACCTAGTAGTAATAATAATTTGGTTCTTCATAACGTCCTTCCGAAACGCTGCGTTTACTGCCGCGCATTTGCTGTAGTCAGCACCGCGAGCTGTGGCTTCAGGTTTAATTACATTGTTACATCAATTGTGTGTCACTGAACTCTCCTCTCAGCCTCGGTTTAATTAATTATGATTAACGGGGACAATTTACAGCCGCTTCACGTATCACTGTCTTTACAACAAACAATACATAACATGCTCTATTACAATATTTACGATATTTAGTATAATATTAAATAGTTTCTAGACAGGCAATCAATTCCTCATTGATCATCCTCACAATTAAACTCTCTCTCTCTCTCTC
>JABFEA020000054.1:8597365-8611957 GCA_019775915.2 Cyphomyrus plagiostoma
ATTTTTGTCATTCTAAAGAACTTAACGCATAGGGGAAAGTTTGAAAAGATCAATTTTACGACGATAACTGCTGTATCTATAAGTGCGAGAACTAGAAACGTTTTAATATTGCAAGCCAATATGCTGAAACGCGGCATAATATTTAATAATGTAAAAGCAAAATTAATAACATACATTGCAACAAAAAAGTAAAACGTAAAAAAATTATAACTAAACATTGTTTAACAACTAATTGTGATTATTCCTCACTATATCTTAAATAGAAGAATCTGTACCATTTATTGTTCAAGCCGCATTATAATAAACGTAGGCAGTTAAATGACTGCAGTAAATTCATTATACAGCTTATGTTTGCCTACCTTAAAAAGTGTTAATTACGACCCCGGTTACTTCATAAATGACTTCCTCCGCCCTGGGTGAAGACGCACCAGTATTACCCCCCGCCCCCATCTGCAATTGGCCACCTCGCCCCCCCGTAGCGTCTGACCAATCGATGGCCGCAGTAGCCCTCTCTTCCGGGTAATGGAGTAAAGCGCCCCTCGTCCGCCGCCGCTTCCCCCACTCATGGAGCTATGGTTCGCGAAGCATAAAGACGCAGCAATATACCGGAGTCTCGCTATAGGATCCGAACGCAGACGGAGCGGTAATTTCCCGAAAATATGAGTAAAGAAAATATGTCATGCCGACCAGCGTCTCTGAAGTTTACCATTGAAAATATACTCAATCTGAAACAGAGCAAGGAATTGGACAGCCGTACTTCGGAAGGACAGAGCGCCGCGCACCACAGAAATGATTTCCAGCCTGGACTGGAGGAAGTTCACGGGAGGCAGGACCCCGACAGCAGACTACAGAGAGGTACTATCCTGAATAACGTCTACTGCACTTTAATAAATAATAAAACCCAATAAATGTGATCAATAGCTTAATGTTAAACTTAAACCTCCTAAATTCACTGTTTATCTTTACAGAGTGATAAAAAAATAGCCTTCATTTGAAGTAACGTTAGTGTGAAACTCGTTTAAACACACATTTTATGACATCTACCAAGCACCAGTTAATTTTTAATTGAAACATTTTATCCTACCAGGTTATAACGCAAAAGGTAATTCAATGACAGAGAGACTGGTTTCTCTGTATTTATTTGCCTACTTACGCTGCTAATTTACTGACGTCCGTGACTTGCTTCATTTCACAGAGCAAATAAACACGAACTGTTACAATGGGGCTGCTGAATCCCTCACAGCCTGCAGGGAAGATCGGCTGGACATAGACAAATGTCCCGGGGCGGAGACGGACAGCTGCGACGACGGGGCGTCGCAGCACAAGGTCAGCAAGAAGAGCAAGGTGATGGCGAAGAAGAAGACGCGCACGATATTCTCCAAAAGGCAGATCTTCCAGCTGGAGTCCACCTTTGATATGAAGCGGTACCTCAGCAGCGCGGAGAGGGCCTGCCTGGCCAATTCCTTACAACTTACCGAGACCCAAGTTAAGATCTGGTTCCAGAATCGCAGGAATAAGCTGAAACGGCAGATCTCAATGGAGCTTGAGGGACCTAATGCCGCTGATCACTTCGCCGATGCTGGGAAGACTGGGAACATGCCAGCATTTTACAAAGAAAACAGCGTATTGGGGAGATGCCTATTGCCCATGCCTCTTCCCATCGTGTATCCGGGGAACAGCTCGCCTTACTTGTGTTTTTCAAACGCGAGTAAATACTTCAGCCTTTTCGAAGGAGACGTATAACTCAAACTGTGCGGCGCCCTGGAGAATCACAAAATTTTTACGAGCGGCTGCTTTCGGCTCTTCGTTTAAACTTCACAGCAAGAAACATTTTCGTCTGGTTCGTTTTTAACTTGGGGGATACTGAGCCAAGGAATTTGTGTGTATATATATATATACCTACCATATCGGTAGATAAATACGGCAATATTACTGTAATAGTTTAATAAGTTTTGATACCTTTGATATAGCACTATTCTGAACGTCTACTTTAAAAAAAACGATGAACAATACTTTATTTTGTTTTACATGGACATTGTCTTTATTTAAAAAAAACAATTACTTCAAAAGCATCATACTTACACTCATTGTTTACATCATGTTTATTATTATTATTATTATTATTATTATTATTATTATTTTGTCCGTGTACCACCAAACACCGCCAAAGATAGCTAGATCTTTGCATGCATTTATGTATTTCAACACGTTACGTTCAAAGTAAATCGGCATATTATATTTAAAAGAATGTATTGACCTTTTCTCTTTTTGGCTTGAGCATGTTTTGCAAAAAGTGTAGCCTATTTTAAATATACTTTTTATTATTTGTTTCTTGCCTCCTATGGCCAGGTAATACTGTTTATTTTTCGTCTTTGAATTGTTATTAAAATTGAATTAAAGAAACCGCATAGTTCGCAGTTGTAGTTTTATTGGTTGCAGGTCATTTAACTATTCTTGGCATTTGTCTGTATGTCTGTGTGTTGCCCGTGCATAGCCTATATTTCTTGCCAACACCGAATTTACGACAATCAGAAGACAAACGTAACAGAAAGACATATTTCTGTTGACAAGCATGAGAAACGGTCTATTGTCATAAACAATATGCACGGGTAACTGACCACTGAATCTAATTACTAATGATCACTGATCCGGCGATGCCCTCCGGATCTGCACTAGGCTGAATATAGAGGCAGAAAATCAGGCCAAATAACTCGTTTGCCTAAGCGACTGTGTGCTCGTTTATCGGCACGGTTCAATGCAGTAATTAACATTTCCAGATTTTAAAAT
Organism: Cyphomyrus plagiostoma; assembly: GCA_019775915.2. NCBI lineage: Eukaryota > Metazoa > Chordata > Actinopteri > Osteoglossiformes > Mormyridae > Cyphomyrus > Cyphomyrus plagiostoma. The sequence goes on from JABFEA020000054.1 coordinate 8,600,153, forward strand.
CACAGGATCTGTACACAATGACTACGCCCATTGCTAACAATGAAACGTATATAGTAGCTGGCCGTGAACTAAATCTAGCATTAGGAGTAGGCCTATAATCGAGATCACAGTTACGTGTCAAATCAGTATAATTTTGAAGGACCTGCTCGTCGTCTTTGTGGCACTTTGGCGACCGCCAATTTCTTGTAAACACGAAGAGAATGCGCTACAAAACACAATTTTACACGTCGGTGCCCATGTCTGACACGGCACTACCATGCGTGCCATGCCGGATCATTTAAAAGCAGACGATTTTGCGCCATTGGGGGTCATTTTACGATAATAGTATTACTTCCGTTAAAAAATAAAAAATGATCGCAAACAATTGTAAAAAAGCCGTAACTTCGCGTAAGGTATCTGTAATGTGTGAAGTGGGTGGATGTTGTACGTCAAATCTTCGCCAATTAAAAATGCAAGGATATTAACGATCATCAGACTGTCATTATCATAATTTTTGATGGAATTATTATTATTATTATTCCTATTATTATTAGTAGCAGAAATAACAGGAACAATAGTAGTATTAGTATTAATACGAATAATAAAATATTTTTTAATGTACTGGTAATAGTATAGTGGCTTTGGTAGTATAGCATCATTCAGCAACTCAGAATTTGGCATGGACGCTGTGCTGTCGCGAATTGGCTGATATCTATCTATCTAGGTATAGGTGTGTGTGTGTGTGTGTGTGTGTACAAATTGGTGGGTTCCTCGTGAAATTCATATGGATCGCGTATGTAGTCTTTTCGGATCAGAGGTGCCTTACGAATGAAAACCCTCTATGACGGATTTAAGATTCTCTTTAAATAGCTAATATTGTCTTGCTCAAACAGTTAAACAGCGTAACCCTAATTCTGTGGATCGAAGTATAGCCTATATTATCTAAAATCGGTTTGTTTCATTGCAGATATAGGCAAATTGGGCTTATTATACGACATTTGTATTTTCAGCGTATTACTCGTGCCCATTCAGCAAAGCGGTAGAATTGTCCAGTACAGTTAGATATTTTAAACATTTTATTTCACGTTTAACTGAATTGATCTAATATGAAAAGATGAACGTTTAAAAATAAATGAGAAATAAAAATATAAATGAAGTAAGAAAAAACAGCTTAAAAAATAAGTTTTCGAATGACATTGTTAACATTGCTTAATAAAGTGATTATTATGCACAATATAGGGATTTTTTTAGTTAAAATGCTTATGAAGAAAATGCATTGCAGCCGAAATATTTATTTAAGTGTCGAAGATGATGATTTAAAATATTTGCATGATCTCCGGTTCATTTATATATTTGGGCATATTACAATTTACAGGAAAATGTTCTCTAACAAATAAAAATATATTAAGCAAGTAAGAAAACAAGTCTACCGTTTTAAGATCGAGCTCATCCAAGGAAATTTCAACTTTAAGTTATTAACAGTATTTTTAAGAATAAATTATAAAATATATTAGGGCACCATTCCAATTAGGGCACTTCTCCATGTTTGAATAATTTAAAGATTTATTTAACGTAATGAAGAGAAATGCCCGAGGTGTACATGAACATTGAGACAAACAATGTACAAATTCGGGTTTTCCGAGAATAAAGATGTTTAGTAGAACCGTTATGTTGTGCTTTTCTAGCATTCATCTGTATGCTTAGTTTTCTGAGCATCAGATCGTTTATTTTTAAGTCTACACATTACCGGTTTTCCTCTGTTGTTCAGTAAAACGAATTTTTCTAGCCTTTAGCGCAGACGTTTTTGCCACCTGTCAGGTAGCCTACACGGTTTTAGACTGGGAAACGGATTCTTTGCGGTGGTACATTTGTGATGCAACGTTCCGCGTAATATTAATGATGCGAACGGGCAGTATAATTTCTACTTCTAGGTAAACAATTGTAATTATAAATTATAGCTCTTCCTAAAGAGACCGTTACATGAATCACAGAACAAGCAGTGACAATTCCGTAAACAAAAACTGATATATTGAAACATATTTCAATGCGTATATCAAACATAATGAGTGAGAATTTGCAAGCGTCCTAACAGACCCGTACCTATGAGCCGTTTACCTAAAGCTGGCACTTCACGTTGTACTAGCCTAATCGTTCACTCGGCATCTCGTACGTTACACCGGCGCTGCTCTCATCCGAATTTCAGTCACATCGCTACACGCATAACCCGATTAGATCTCCTTCTGTGCTGTGACTCCCTGAATGGCTGATGAACAACATTGTTTTGAAACCACAAGAAATAACAAGAATTGAAAAGAAAGAAAATGAATTTTTAATAAAAATAATTTCTGGGAGATAAAGTAAAAAATGAGACAATTAATATAAGGTTTTCTGTACTTGATCAAAAAAAAAAAACTTAGGACCACATAGCCCCCGCTATTTTGATCTAGCCATATGCCTACTTTTGCAGAGTATAGCTTTGTGGCGCCGTGATACCACCCCGATGATCTGTACCCCCACCCCCCGGTACATGGGCCTTTTGCGCACCGCTGAGGGGGCTCTGGAGTGGAGGTGGCATGTTCTCCGCAGCATCGATATTGAGTTTCCTCCAACTAGTCTCTTACCCCCCATTAACGTCTCCGATCTGTTAATGGGGGGGATGCGGGTGCCAGTCGGCAGACATTCTGACTCTGCTGGCGACGGCCTCTGCCGGCGTTGGGCAGCCTTCTGTCACCCCGCACTCTGCTCTCAGACCACAGGGTTCGAATGACCCTGGATCTGGGGGGGGGGGGGGGGGGGGGCGGGCCGCCCCCCCCCCGCCCGCCCCCCCACACACACACACACACACGCCGTGCTCTGCTGTGAATTGTCCTGCTTGGAGGTTTGTAAGAGAGGCAACAACAACAAAAAAATCTATTAAAATCAAATAGCTAATCAAAGGTCTTGACATTCGAAAACACCATATGCACTCATTCGGGGATTTTCATGACCGCGTCCGGTAGTGAATGTTTAATACTAAGATATTGATTAATCCCAAAAGCTCTGCAATACACAGTACTGTTTTTAGTTTTTCGTTCCATAAGGCTATCCCAGACTGTCTAGCATGGAACAATTCCCAGCTCGAAAGCATGAGCAATTTTCTGTACCTCGAAATACAATATGTTCCATGGGGCACGTGTTTCCAATTTAAAGTTAAAATGCTCATTTTTATGCATCTTAAATCAAATGTGTTTTCATGCTCAAGAATCGGTAATAGCTATTTAAATAGGAATTTCGATCAACTCTGTATTACACGCACTGTATCAATATAAAAACAGATACAGAACGGCATTACTCATTAGCGAATGACCAGAATGCCTTACATCGCCAATCCTACTGAGACCCAGGGTGTGAAATTCATCCGTTCGGTGTCCGGTGATGTTATATCCCAGTTTCGGTTTTAATAGATTGTTTGGGTGAGGAGGATAATAACAGCTAAAGTGCTTTTTTCACGGCCATTGGGAACCTCTCGTGTTTCCAGCGTTCTGGCATGGCCTTGGAAAGGGGCATCTGACCCTGCTTGCAGATCGAGCTGCAATCCGTGCATGAATATCAGTGTACATAAGACAAACTAAGATAACGGGATTACTGTCAAATTAATACACAATAGGTTTTATTTATTGCTCTATTGTGTTTTTTTCATTTATAACAAAATTAAATTTTTCTTTTTTTAGGTCTATGATTATGGTTTGGGTTTAAATACCATATTATATTCAGTCTTTTATACAGTATTGTGTAAAAGTCTTAGGTAATCAAAGAAAATGTTTAAAGCTACTTATCTGGGTAGTAAGTCTAGAAAAACGCAATTTAATATTAGAATATATTGAAATTAACAGTAATACAATAAAAACTAACAAGAATATATTCTGTTTTCCTAGAAGTTACTGATGTCTTGTTGGATTTCTAGATGAACGCCTCTTCAGTTCCCAAACCTCTCCTCAGGGGCACCTCAGCCATTTCATGTAGATATTAAATTTTATCACATACTCAGTTAATAGTTTTATTTAATCAGTCAAATAACTCAGTGAGGTACAGATTATCCAGAGTAGGTTAGTGGTCAAGTCGAACATTATATAGGTGCATTGAATGTTGCTGCAAATCTTAGGATGTTTTTAGGACAGCTTTAGGAAAGCTAAGCTAACACAATTTGGCAGACATTGTTTCATAGTCTTACATCAACATTAAGATCATTCAAACATCATTTTCTTTGACTTCCTAAGACTTTTGCACAGCGTTACACATTTATTGACAACACATCCACATTGTATATATCAACCAAATTGCATGTGACCATTGTCTTGTCTTAACTGTGCATGTATCTACTGTATGTATGAGAGCCAATGACAACTGTAGACAAATTTCCTGTGTGTGTGAACATACTTGGCCAATAAACCAGATTCTGATTTTGATTATATGCTGGTCTTTCTGGTCATTAAGATCTGTGGCGACATACTAAGCCACAAAAAAGCCAGCGGGAAATCCCTGATAATACATAAAACATCTTGTTTCTGGGTCTCCTTAGTTCTATTCATGTTCTGCTTAGTATGTTTAAATAACATGAAGGCCACATTGTTGGCCAATAGGGAGTTTTGTCATTTTATTAACTGTTCTTCAATTTTCACATCTATTCCGACACATCAAAGTTACAGATGGGACCAGCTCTCATACGAAAACTGCATGCAGAGCTACAGTCATACCGTAAACACCTGCAAAGAACGGAGTGCTTACGTAAACACCTGCAAAGAACAGAGTGCTTATGTAAACACCTGCAAAGAATGGAGTGCTTACGTAAACACCTGCAAAGAACGGAGTACTTACGTAAACACCCGCAAAGAATGGAGCGCTTGTGTAAACACCTGCAAAGAACGGAGTACCTACGTGAACACCTGCAAAGAATGGAGTACTCGCGTAAACACCTGCAAAGAACGGAGTACTTACGTAAACACCTGCAAAGAACGGAGTACTTACGTAAACACCTGCAAAGAACGGAGTACTCACGGCAGCATGGAGTTGCTCGGATGCAGTCGGCGTTTCCACCTCACAGCCTGTGAAAAGGGACGACACAAAACTGGACTGACACCTATTATGGAGGCACATTAGCCGCGAGATTATCTGCTCATCCTCGGCGTGACAGTTCGCTCAAAATTAATTAATTACAGCTGCTCGTGTTCCCCTCGCTTTCCATTATAGGGAAGGAGAGAGCGGAAGCCTCTCTGAGGTGCCACTGGGTGATGTTTGCATGGTCTTGATTTGTCCAGCTAATTTCTGCCTAGCTCAGTCCATGAGACATATTTTTGAGATTTTCTTTTGACTTAGTGACTTTTAGAAATTCGATAAAAGTTCTTCATTGGAGTACATGAGGACGGAGGGAGTTTTGTTTGTCAGTACTGTAACGTACATGGGCATAAATTATGGGGTCGGATGTAACCCCCAGATGATTGAAACCAGCTAATCCAACTCAATGGACAAACTTAAATGGGTGGAAACAGCACCCCCCCCCCTCCCCAAAGATAGGCCCTTGGTAATGTATGACGATGAGCCTGACTGTAGGTCATTGCTGATCACATCTCTGAAACAACAAAACATGGAATAAGTGAGTTTTGGAAATTCGCGGCTCAAATGTGACCCATATAGATGTTACAGAGGTGTGCCTATTATGTTAGCAATGCTAACAAGGTAATCTTAGTGTGTGTGCATATCAATATTTTGAAATTAAGCAAATTGCTAGGGATGGGAATCATCTCCATTGTTCTGTGTGCTGTAGAATGATTCTTGTGTTTTATGAAGTGGTATATTGACACGGGCCATTCATTATGACACCTAGCAGTAAGTCTGTTAGGGGACCTTCACCCATGAATTTTTACAGACTGTTACAGCCTGTTCACACACATACATTTCCAGTGGGCCTAGTTGTGTCCGAGATCCCATTCACAGACATTACAACTCCCTCACTACCCAAAGCTGCTGTCACACTGCATCTGTCAGAGAGACCAGCACCCAGAGGCAGGCCTGCTCTGATTGGTCTGTCCCACAAAAGGCAGGAGCCAATGATGTCCGCACTGCAGAGGGCCCTGGGTGTTGCCGCGAGGCTGAAAAACTTGTGCTCTCAGCAGTAAATCCATATTTCTGCTAACTCGTGGCTCCCGGTTGACCCACGTTGACGAATAAGCGCTGTGTGGTACTGAGCTCTTTCTGCATGATTAGGCCGGTCTTGTGGGTCACCGGTGCTGTGGTTCCGCCCAAAAGTTTGACCCCCTTTGACCTTTCTCAGTCATCTGACTGGGGTCATTGTCTTCGACAGTTCCTGCAAGGCAATTTAAAGCAACTTGAGGGGGAAAAAATCACAATGTGTTATTTATGTTGTATGTGATGTCAAGTGCAGTTTTTTAAATATATGCTGATTGTATGTACTGCATTGTATTTAAATTATTTAAAAAATATCTTACTTTTGTTTATGTGTTGGGGGAGGGGCACTGTTAATTTTGGGACGGTCAGTCAGATGACTAGGTGGGTTCTTTTGCTCAGTCATAGATACACAGACACACAGACACACACACTCATGTTTGTATTCAAATCTTTGTGGGGACTCTCCATTAATTTCAATGGTGAAAACTCTAATCCCAACATGACGTCCTTAACCCAGCACTAAGCTTAACCATAAGTAACCAAACAAAACACAGGAGTTATGGCATGTTTTTTTTTTTTTTGCAATTACAGATTTTTAACAAAAGACTTTTCCCTTGTGGGGACCAAAAAAAAAACCAGGTTTCTATCACATATACATGACCCCTCCACTACACAATAAGTTAAAACTTGAGAAGTACATATTTATCCTGATCCAGATGTTTGTGTTTTACTGCCTTGGTTGAATTGGCATTTTTTTTGTCTATCGGTGGTTTTGCATTTTATTTTTCCCATCTACCCCCTCCCTCGCTGACCCCCATCCGTTTCACCAAAAAAATGGGGGAAACATCGATAATAACAACCGGCAGCTTCTCCCCTGCTTCCTTGTATCCTGCGGACATGAGGTTGAGCTCAACCAATTTTCCCGGAATGAATGAACTGGACACATGCATTACGAAAAGGTCGATAAATTAAACACACACAGATTTTAATTTTAAACATATTTTTGCAAAGGGTATTACAAATGAAATTATTTGAAGTCTGAGCCAAGCGAGCGCAGTCTTCCGTCTCCCTCGATAATACTGATCTCCGCATTTACCGTAAGGCGACACTGTGTACGTATCGCACAGTTACTACCTGGATACTGTTAATGCTGTACCAGCGTTTACCCCCCATGTCCAAAACCCTTGAGGAGTCCTCACGTGCAGGGGTGGTGTCTGTCTATTTGCGACAGGGCCCTGGGAATTGCGCGTTAACCAGAATAAATAATCTGTCTTTTGAGGGGTATAGCTTGAAACACTACGGAATATGGCAATCGCGTGAAGACTTTGTGCTATCACACGTCTACCTGTAGCCTCCGAAGTCCCTGTTTGTGAGGGATAGTCTCCGCAGACTGAGAACGTGCGCTAGACAAATGTTTGGAGTCTGGAATGAGTAACCCCTCCCACAACAGAAATGACAGCGATTAAACCGCAAGCGCATAAGTCATATTAGGTGGTTTCGCAAGGTTCCATAGAACTTCGGTTCATTCTTTTTTTTTTTTTTTTTTTTTAATTTTTAATTTTTTTTTATTTGGACAATTGAACAACAAGCATACTAGGTGATGTAGAATATAGAAAGGGTATGAAAAATTCCACAGTTTGCAGTATTTTGAACAAGTTATGTATACAAATGTAAGTAAGTAAACAAAAAGGTATATAAAGGTATATAACAAAAAAACTGAGAAAAAAAGGGAAAAAAATAATAATATTTTGCTCAAGGTATAAGTAAACAACATGTAAGTCAAGTAAAACTATACATTCGACACAGCTCTTGTGTTTTACATGCTTTGGAGTTAGTACTGTTCTTAAGATTCTCCAGATAATTGGAAAACAGGGCTTTAAAAGCAAATATGTTTGGACGCTGTTGAGAAAATTTTGTAACTTCGGTTCATTCAGAATATGAGTGAACATTCTAATGACGTCACCAGAGTCCCTGAATCACAGGTGATTGTAGACCCAACTTGGGGAGGGTTACAGCCACCCAACAATAAACAAATAAACAAACAAACAAACAAATAAATAAATATATATACATATATATAAATAAATATATATATATTTTTTTCTAATTTAAGTTAATTTAATTTAATATTTTCATACACATTTGTAAGAATTGTGTTGTTGTGGACCCCCACTTGGCTAATTTTATGGACAGAAAAGGGGGGCTCCATATATATTCTGATTGAAAGTGGTATTCATAATGGGGTGGAGCAAACCTAAAGGTCAAATCCTGTTGTAACGGAAATTCAAAGCTAAAGAAATTTCTCCTAACCTGAGCCGTTCATTTATTAAGCAGTTGCAAAGACTGTTAAGGAACAGTATTTATTTCAGGCTAATGGGAGATTTATAAAGTGCTCAGCAGCATTTAGGCCAATTCTGCCTGCTGATTTATGGCCTCCGCTAAACGTGGGATTTATTGATATCAGTTACAGGTCAATGTCAGCTCAGAGGTGCATCCCTGCACGAACACCAGCTGGGAGAGAAACGTCTCACGGTAACGTGAGAGAGTTTGCAGCGAGCATGGCCCCCTACTGGTGAGTGAGGTACGGACAGCAGTGTCCTGTCACTATACTGGTGTTGGAAAGCTGCTCAAACGATTGGACCTCGCAGACAGGCGCGGAGTATCCTCTGAGGGTACAGGGGACTGGAGTCAAAGCTTTCAGCGAAGGTCAGGGTCTCTTTCTCACAGCTGTTTGACTAATGACAGCGTTTGAGGTCCCAGAGGTCAAAGGTCAGCAGACGCTGAACCAGTGTGGCAGTTGGCTCAAAACAGGCCATTCAGCTTATTAATTATATCTGTCTACCTCTCACACAAACCTCTCCCTATAGATATTTAGACAGGTATGCATGCATGCATAAACACAATTGTAGTAGAATGCACATTCAAATAAAATTAATAATAAGAAGAATGGATATACCAGAACACCGTTATGTGCTAAAGTCAAACTTGCTGATAGTGCAGAGGGAAAAAAAATGAAATACTTCTTTTAAGACTGTTGCCAACATTGCAAGTCAAGTTAATGCAATCCGAAGGTGCTTGCTTCCATTTTCACACCTGCAGCTACTGAGATGCTCAGCTTAATTTCTGGTGGTTATAGTAAAATGGTTCAGCGGGGGGAGACGGAACTTCAGAACTGGGCCCTGCGTGCTGCAGCGCGCCAAGTGCTTGCGTGTCTATGGTTTTTAAGGGAAATATCAAGCTTTGGAGAAAGAGTTATTCAAACCCAAACGTTATGGAAAGTCACTTAAATCACACCGTACCCACCCATCACATTGTTTCTTTATGCGTGTTTTGCAGGTAATGGACACGCGATGTGAAACAGAATGACCTCCTCCTCCTGAAGGACTTCCTCTATAAGAAACCATTCTGCTGCCAGCTTTACCCACCAGGTCCGTGATCACATCCACACGCACTCGCACACACTCACAGACGGGAGGGCACGCATAGGAAGAGGATCTTCAAAGTCACCATAAATCAATTCTCAAGAAGAGAATTCCCAGATGATCTCTGAGGTCTTGGGGGAAGCTTGTAACAGGACCTCCATGACACTGCACATTACAACATAAACAACATCCTATTCGTTAAAGTCTGAAACGGGAGAGGAGCGCTGGGCATTTCAATGCTCCCAGAAGAATTTCAGATGGCTTATTGATCCATTAATTTAGTAGACTTCTGTGGGTTGGGGTGGTGCACAGTGCTTCAGTAAATTGAAACGGGGGTAAGGGAATACATCGACCATCTGCAAAAAATAAATAAATAAATAAATAAAACAAAATGAAATAAAGTAATGCAATCAAAAATCCACACAAAAGCTGATGATTTGATCGCCTCCAACAAATAAATAAAGCTGTTGGTCGTTTTGCTTCGCTAAAAGGCCATTTCAACCTGTCAGGAAGAAAAACGCATCAGGACTGGGACGAGCTAACGTGCCGTTTCTGATTTATTCATTCATTCCGAGGCTAGCTACCAGATCAAAGTGACATCATCCCCCAGCTGACCATGTTTGTTTGTTTTTTTTAGATTCTAAAATAGACCCTAAACAAGGAATTCCATGTATCACAAACATCACAGCTGACTGAAATACAAGCTTTGATCTTTTATTTTAGGGGAAAGTTTGATCTTTTTAGGAGCCATGCGATTATTTTCTGAATATATCATTAGGGGAATTTTTGTTGATAGTCGTTAACGATAATCGGTAAGACACTTGGCAGCTGAGTACACGTCCTGAAGACGCCACAGTAAAATACCCCAGCACTCACTGATTTCCTGTGATTTCTCAATGGCTATTTGTACGTGGGTACACAGACAAAGAGGAAAATCAATGATACAAGCTGAGGAAAATAGAAATCTGAGCTTAATGGACGGAGAATAAAGGTGACAGGCCTGAGGATAAAGTTCATATCGGTGCGGGCAGAGAGGACTGCAGGCCTCACGTGCAGGCCAACTGGTCATTTTGACGGCATATGCACCGTTAATGGAGGCCTATCGACGGGCGTGTGTGAAACCGCAGTGAGGATTGCATGTCACCTGGTGGCGTTGAGTCTCTGGATTTATAGATCTCTGCTGTGGCTCAGCTCGGGGCCGGGAACGCCTCTTTCATCCTCCGCGTGATCAATAATTTCTTTTTAGCAGGACATTACTGGCACATTAGGAAAATATGTGAGGTGGATGGGAGGGATATGAGATATCTTTAATTAATAAGCATGGCAAGAAGTGGCATAGAGTGGCTGAGCCAATTCAGCTGGGGGGTGTTGGGCCCCCATTTTGTTTGTGGAAATTGGTTCTCCCAAGAGCCTAATGAGAGCGAAGAGAGATCTAGAGTTCGCCACCGTTTCGCACCCTGATAATAAAAGAGGAGTGAATTTTAGGCATATGTCTTTCGGATCTCCTAGTATTCAGAATATTGTCAAAAAATAAAGCCAAGATGCGACTGAGATATTCTATGGATGAACTAAAACATTACAGCCATTTTAGTTGTGTATCTGAGCATGATTAGAATCCAGTAATTCACAGGAGCTTAGCTAGAAATTCTGGGCCCCCTCACAAAAATTCATATAGGGCCCCCCCAGTAGACTTTGCTAACTTATACTTTTGGGGGCAATAATGTAACAACTGCCAGTAACATAACAACTGCTAATAATGTAATATCTGTCAACAGCATAATAACATGTAATAAAAGTCAATAAAGTACCACGAGTAACATAATACTTTTTTCTTAACCAATAACATAATAACTCTTTTGCCAATAATGTAATTTCATTATATTATTGGCCAGTTGTTACACTATCACCTTTTATTGCTTTGCCAAGATTTATTACGTTGAGAATGGAGATATTTATTACATTATTGGCAGTTGTTACATTACTGGTTAGTTAATACACCATTGGCCATGACAGGCCCCTATAAATTGCTATCCGGGCCCCTCCGACATTCCTTTGCTGGGCCCCCTGAATCGTCCCGTCTATCCGGGCCCCTCCGACACTCCTTTGCTGGGCCCCCTGTATCGTCCCGTCTATCCGGGCCCCTCCGACACTCCTTTGCTGGGCCCCCTGAATCGTCCCTTCTCTCCGAGCCCCTCCGACACTCCTTTGCTGGGCCCCCTGAATCGTCCCTTCTATCCGGGCC
>JABFEA020000054.1:8612057-8628541 GCA_019775915.2 Cyphomyrus plagiostoma
CTTTGCTGGGCCCCCTGAATCGTCCCTTCTATCCGGGCCCCTCCGACACTCCTTTGCTGGGCCCCCTGAATCGTCCCTTCTATTCGGGCCCCTCCGACACTCCTTTGCTGGGCCCCCTGAATCGTCCCTTCTATCCGGGCCCCTCCGACACTCCTTTGCTGGGCCCCCTGAATCGTCCCGTCTATCCGGGCCCCTCCGACACTCCTTTACTGGGCCCGCTGAATCCGACACTCCTGGCAGCTCAACCCAGATCTGCAAGAGCTGAGTAATTCAGGAAGGTAGTGATAATAGCCGAGTTTGAACAGTGTATCAGCAAATGTGCCATGCACCTTAAAGTACATCTGCTTGAGAAATGTCAGTGCATTATATTGTAGTGACTTGGGCACAGGCAAGTTAAATCACAACTGAGGCAGTGTGTGTGTGTGCGTGTCTGTGTGTGTGCAATGTTGCACTGCATTCAAGTCCACCTTAGATGAGCAGAGTTAAGACTGTATCTTTGACAAATGAGTCTAAGTCCACAGTGGTGTGAGTCTGAGACAAATTAGATACCACCCAAGCCTAAACTGAACCCGTTCATCAATTGTCCTTAGTCGCTCCTAAAACCTAAAAATATCTACTCCATGGATGTGGAACACTGACTATATCTCTCTGAAGACCAGGGTCTATGATGTGCAAGAACGAGACATGGCGATTAATAAAATACAACAATAATTATTTTAAAACGTTAGCTGGGTAGTGGGATAGCTATTGCAGGAAAACATAGCTTGGCTGGACAGTCATTGCATTGCAGTGTTAACATACCCATCTGTTGTTATGATTCCATCTAAAATTTTGACAGAAAGTGGAAGTCGTGCCGGGGACCCCAGAAATCGATGCTTCGCAGTATTTGTATTCCGCAGGGCGTCTTGCCCAGAAACTCTGTATGGTATATATGTATGTCTGCAAACCAGATGATTGCTGATTGGCAGACATGATGGGGGCATGAGTGGGTGCAGCACAATGTTTGAAGCTAAAAAACTTATAACTAATAGGTGGTTGGTGGGGGGGGGGGGGGTAAGCTGCAGCCATACGCTGTGGACTTTCCGAGATACAGATGTTCGGGTCTGAGTCAAGGCCAAACTGACAAGAGTCCCTTCATATGTGGACCCGAGTCTTGGCCCATATGTAGTGGTTATTCGCCCATGGCCTATACACTATATGGACAAAAATAATGGGATGCACCTATTAATCATTAAATTTGGGTGCTTCATTCAGACCCATTGCCACAAGTGTATAGAATCAGGCGCCAAGTCAAACAGTCAGGTTTACAAACATTTGCGAAAGAATGGGTCATTCTGAAGAGCTCAGTGAGTTCAAGGGTGGTGCTGTCATATGATGCCACCTTTGCAATAAGTCAGTTTGTGAATTTTTTACTCTGCTAGATACTCCATGGTCAATGGTAAATGGTGTTATTATGAAGTGGAAGAGTATAGGAATAATGGAAATTCAGCCAGAAAGTGGCAGACCATGTATAATAACAGAGCGGGTCGCCGAGTGCTCAGGCACATAGTGTGTAAAAGTGGCCAAACCTCTGATGACTCAATAACTGCAGAGTTCCAAACTTCCTCTGGCATTAACCCCAACACAAAAACTGCACTGGGAGCTTCATGGAATGGGCTTCCATGGCCAAACAGCTGCATGTAAGCTTCATATCACCAAGCACAATGCCAAGTGTCAGATGTAGTGATGTAAAGCACACTGCCACTGGACACTGGAGCAGTGGAAACATGTTCTCTGGAGTGACGAATCACACTTCTCTGTCTGGCAGTCTGATAGACGCATCTGGGAGACGCCAGGAGAACATTACCTGTCTGACTGCATTGTGCCAGGTATAAAGTTTGGTGGAGGAGGGATAATGACGTTGTTTTCCCGGGGTTGGGCTAGACCCCTTAGTTCCAGTGAAGGGAAGTAATACTTCTGCCTACCAAAATGTTTTGGAATTAATGAGATATAGACATAGAGAAATCTATTCTTCCAACTTGGTGGGAACAGTTTGTGGAAGGTTCCATTTTCTGTTCCAGCATGACTGTGCCTCAGTGCACAAAGTAAGGTCCATAAAGACATGGTTGGGTGAGTTTGGTGTGGAAGAACTTGACTGGCCCTCACAGAGCCCTGACCTCAATCCCATCAAACACCTTTGGGATGAACTACAACAGAGATTGCGAGCCAGGCCTTCACATCCAATATCAGTGCTTGACCTCAGAAATGTTCTTCTGGATGAATGGGCAAAAAATCCCACAGACACATTCCGACATCTTATGGAAAGTCTTCCCAGAAGAGTGGCAGCTGTTATAGCTGCAAAGGAGGGCACCAACTTCATATTGATTCCTATGGATTTAGAGTGTGATTTCATAAAAGTTCCCGTAGATGTAATGGCCTGGTGTCCCAGTGCTTTGGTACATATAGTGTATTTCACACTTACGACACTTAGCACATTAACATGGATGGAGGCCCCCTGAGGGGAATGTTAGATGAAGTCCCCTTTTGTCAGAAGGCACTGCGCCCACCCTTATGACCCTTATGATGCACCTTACTCAGAAAACTAATTACAGTCAAACCTCAAATTGCAAGCTACTTGGTTTGGAAGTGTTTTGCAAGATGAGCAAAATTTTAAAATAAATTTTAACTTGATAAACGAGCGAGGTCTTGCAATACCAGTGTTACGTATGCGCCTTGTCTGCCGAGCGTCACGTAATCACAACTGAGCTGATGGTTCTTCTCTCTCTCTCTCTCTCTCTCTCTCTCTCTCGCTGCAAGATTGTGGGTAATCGTTTCCCATGCTCAGTCTCAGTTGGTGTGCCTCACTCGTATAATCAAAATTTAGTAGAAAAGCACCACCTGAATAAGGGTGTAGCATGCGAGCGATGAATCTGTTTAATGACAATGCGATGTCCACATTTATGCAAAATCTAAAAGGAGGCAGAAGCGGCTGTCATTGGATAGGTTCCTTGTTAAAGTCGCACAAAAAAGAAAAAGATTCTAGTGAACCAACAGATAGCAGTGATTCCATTACTTACAGTGAAGGTCGTCCTACAAAATAACCCTCCTTTTCTACTCTCGTCTAAAGCACACACTAGGTTAATTTGTTTTTATATATTTTTACTTTATATTTCTTATTAATCATTTGTGTATGAATATTTTGGGTTGTGGAACGAATCATCAGAGTTTCCATTATTTCTAATTGGAAAATTCGCTTTGATATACGAGTGCTTAGGATTACGGGCACGTTTCCCGAACAAATTATGCTTGCAATCTGAGCTTTTACCGTATTGCGCTATTCTCGCATTGTATTCCATTATATTTCTAAATTAACGCCATAACTATATTTGATGTTCGCACTACCTACTGCCTGACTTGATTGTACACAAGACAATAAAACAGACTTTGATATGCAGAATCCCACATAAGACAACATATTGTTTATGACATGAGTCTAGGCGAAAGGGAAGTAATTTCTCTGAGTGATGCAGATAGTGGAGATTACCGTGCAATCACCTCAGTGCCGGACACAAAAAGCCTGCAGTGATCAACACGCAATTGGCACACGCAGCTGCATAGGTGCGTCAATCAGAAAGTGGTGCTAGTTTCAGGACGTCTCAATGAGCTCCCTCTTCACCACAGTCCTGATGTGCCTTTGAGAAAATCTAACTCACTAAAGTAACAATTTCTATTTTCTGGTCAGTTCAATGAATGCATAATGTACAGTGCAAATACTGGAGAGGGCAGAAGCGTTTTTGCCGATTAATACCTTTTTATACACAGCTGCAGAGCTTCAGTGTTTAATATGGCAGACTGTTCTCATTACTTA
Source organism: Cyphomyrus plagiostoma (assembly GCA_019775915.2). Lineage (NCBI taxonomy): Eukaryota > Metazoa > Chordata > Actinopteri > Osteoglossiformes > Mormyridae > Cyphomyrus > Cyphomyrus plagiostoma. Next base: position 8,615,905 of record JABFEA020000054.1, read on the forward strand.
TATTAATTAATAACACCAGTGGATATGTAAGAAGTGTAGAGCTGTTGCTGCTATTGGCTGAAATGTTAAAACTCTCACTGTTACACATCTGACAGCTACAGATCTTTCCTATTGATTTACGTTCTCCTTCCACATACTTAGCGGTGGGTCAACAAGCCAACTCACGTCTTGACTGCGATAGGTCGTCATGAAACCGCTGGCATCGAGTGCCAGAGTCTCGAGCTGCTCTTTCAGGGAGCCTGGCATTTATGAATCGCTCCGCTCATCTGTTATGACAGCCCCGTGTCGGAAATAGGGAAACAGTTTCCTGGGTTCTTGGAAATCTACAGGCTGAAAAGCTGAAGGAAAAGAGATGGGGAGAGAGGGGTGATGAAGAAGATATAAGGGAAGCAGATGGAAGATAAGTGCATGAATCCTAGAATTTAGATGCTAGTCTGCAAAAGAGATTTAGACATCATGTGGCAAACACATGATTCCTTGGAAAATTAAGTGATCGAGATATGGTAAATGATAACTTTTTCATCACTGAATCGATAAAAGTGAGATCCAAGTGCTGGGTAGTTTCCTCAAAAAGGAATCGAGTTCTGCTCTTACTTGGATTATTGACAGAGTATTATCACATGTATCTGAGGAGATCAAATGTTGTTTGATCGCTATGGATTGTGTTGAATCAATGGTGTATGAAAGAAAAGACACATAAAAGCAGTAATGCCCCCCCCCAACCATATCTTCTGGCTAAGAAGCAACAGAACATGTTTACTAAGTTACCCTGTCAGGAGCAGTCTCTACAAATCACAGACTGAAAAATCTTCCACGAGAAAGTACCCCTCATATCATCAGCAGTGCTATGGCGGATGCATGAGTCAGCTGCACCATGTTAGGATCCACAAGCGACAAAACTGGATTGAGCCAGATAGCTTGTTAGCTTCTTCCAGACGGCTTCCAGGCTTGGTGAACTCGGTGTATAGGTCAAGGCCGTGGACATTTAAAGGTTATACTTGGGCTTCCGCTAGTGGGTCTTGCATCAGTATCCCAATGATTCCCAGTGACCTAAAGGCTCATCACCATATGATACAGTACTGGGAACCAAACTTCACTCAGTCCTCATATGATCTTGCAAAAAACTTTAATTGTATTTCCAGAACTCACTAAATCTACAGAAATCTTCACGAAAATGTATCCTAGGAACTGAATGAGTTTTGGAAATTTTATTTTCAATTGGAAATGCAACACTTTGCTGCATTATTAGTTATTAGCCAACGTTATTGTTTCTTATTAATCTCACTGTTAGGATGCATTGAGAGAAAATACTGATCATTGAGATACTATTCATTCACCCTGATCAACATTGGCTCACTTGTGGCCTTCAGTGTGTTTTTGATGATTACAGAACTATATTTGACAAGTTACTGCGGCTTGTTCTATTGATGGAACGATCTTTTATCCGTCTGTCGTACGCTTTTAACGCATGAAATATAGCCCTGTTCTCTGGCCCTCTTTCTATTTCCTTCCATCCGGTTTCACCCGCCCCCTTCCCCTCCTTCAACCGCCCCCACCCTTTACCCTGCCCGCTTTAATAAAGTGCACCCCCGGTTCCCCCCCCCCCCCCCCCTAAGCATTTCCATCTCGCCGGGGGAGGGGGGCACTCACTGCCGGTCATGATTCTGGAGTTTTAAAGTGCCCCCTAATAGCCTGTCGTATTTTCAGATGGAGGAGAGGCGCTGTTCCACGGGAGGGGGCAAAAATACTATAAATAAATAAGATAAATAGATAAAATGGCGTGTCTGCCTAACCACACACGGGGGCAGGCATGTGTTTTCTAATGAACATAGATTGGATGTTAAAATATTTATTTAGGGGAGAAAGTGGCCGGCTAAATGGTGATGCTTTGGCAGCGACAGTGGAAGTGCGGTGGTCGGGGGAGGGGGCGGGGGGGGCTGACAGCAGAATCACATCTCTAGCGGGCGAAGGTAATTGACGGCGGACCTGCACCTTAAAGCCTCCCGCGATGTCATCAAGACACTTCCGACACACTTCCGAGTGCTTTGTGGTCTCCGGGCCACAGGGGCGGATAAGACCCCCCCCCCCCAATCCATCTCCACAAGTCTCACGGCTCATGATGGCAATTCCCCAAACCAGCCTTTGGGTGAACGGCAAACAGGAAAGGTGTTTCTGTATCTCACCAGTCAAACTTCACTGGAGAATCTACCCATCGGGTCAACACTATTGATGCACGTTTGTATAAACTTAAATTTTAGTACAATCTGTCACCCTCCATTGTCCCTTTAAGCCCCTGTTTGGCAAAATGTACTGAAACCCACCACAAAATTTATTTCTGGCTACGGGCCAAGACAATCACTACACACTATGTGTGTGTGTCTGTGTGTTCGTTTCTGTGTTTGAGTGTGTGTTTGTGTGTGTGAGTCTGCGTGTTTGTGTGTGTGTGTGTGTGTGTGTGTGTGTGTGTAATAGACTGCATGTACCTGTTGGGAAATTATCAACAGATTTACTAAATAAGCAAGATGCTTTTAGCAAATTAATTATTAACTGAATTGATTTGAAACCTCTCAACTGGCAAACGCTGATTAGTCTGAGTGTTTTCGTAATCCATAAATAGAGTGATATGTAACACTTTCCTGTCTGAATTATTCACATGAGACACAACAACTTGTAAGTCGTAAAAGATGGTCTTTGATGAGTGTTTTTTTCATATTTCTGCTTTATTAACAGCAAACTCGCATTTGATGAAAGTAGGCCAATGAAAATACCAAACGGCCTAGAAATTGTTCTAGAATATCTTATAATAACAGTGACCTGTTGTTCTCTGTCAGAGTTTCACTCAATGATGCTGAACTTTATGCATATCATCAGGAATGTAACATTTAATGATGTAGCACTTAGGACTACCTCATATATGATTGTACTTAGGTATGGTTTGTCAAAGTCTGTAATACAAAGATAATTTTATTATATAGATTTAAGTTAAAAGCCACATGAATGAGCCATATGAAAAATCCTGTGCTTGTGAATCCACAGATCAGCTCACTCCGTACAAAGGGACCAACTTCCAGTGAACCGTTTAATCGAGTCTAACTGACGCACCATGTGTGCTAAATGGTAAATGTCACTTGCAAGCAAACAACAGATAATAAAAATGATAAAACTGGGAACGGGAAAAGAAATCAGTCGCACAAAATATTTGCCTGGTTTTCGTGGAGTTTTACTTCCTGGCAGGAATGTTAGTCTTAATACAGGAATATATCTTCTGCATTTTGCATGACTGTAGGGCGTCGTGCCTGTCAGCTCTCCTCACATCATCTAGGCTAACTGGGCCGACTCAGAGGTTGCGTGGTCTGCCCCTCCGCTGTGGGGCTGCCAGCGGCCATGGGGGGGGGAGGGGAAGGGAATTGCGATCGACGCAGCCGCAAAAGACACTAAATAGGATGCGGTGAAATTTGCCAGCGGTGCTGCTACGTGGCCAAAAAGCCTTCCTCTGATCTCAGGTTTGAAACAAACACAGCGCAATATACGACATGCAGTCATCTGTATAAGCACAGCTTCATTAATGAGTGCATGGTTAAACAGGCTAACCGTAATAACATCACCAAGCTGTAAAAATTAATGCAAATATCAATTTACATACTTTAAACACTTGCACAGCGGAATTGATAATGCAGTTTCACCACAGATGAGACAAGATAAAACTTCAGGGAAGAAATCATTACTGATATTCGCCTCTTCTCCTTTCAGCTGAAACAGGACTGGCAGTGTTTGTCACGACTGGACATGACTAAGAATGATACACAGATCACCGTAGGAACAACAAGGGAGTTTTATTTGTGAAAAGGGACCATAAGGGCACATATCACATATACAGTATATGGACAAAAGTACTGGGACACTTGGCCATTACACGTACAGGAACTTTTATGACATTACACTCTAAATTCATAGGTGTCAATACGGAGCCAGTCCCTCTTTTGCAGCTATAACAGCTTCCATTCTTCTGGGAAGACTTTCCACAAGATTTTGGAGTGAATCTGTGGGAAATTTTTGCCCTAACGCTTAGAAGCACATCTATGATGTCGGCTGCTGACGTTGGACGCGAAGGCCTGGCTCGCAATCTCTGTTCTAGTTCATCCCCAAGGTGTTCGATGGCGTTAAGATCAGTCAAGTTCTTCCACACCAAACTCACCCAACCATGTCTTTATGGACCTTGCTTTGTGCACTGGGGCACAGTCGTGCTGGAACAGCAAAGAGCCTTCCACAAACTGTTCCCACAAAGTTGGAAGCATAGAATAGTCCAAAATATCTTGGTCTGCTGAAGTATTAAGAATTTCTTTGACTGGAACTAAGGGGTCTATCTCAACCCCTCCAAAACACCCCGTACCATTATTCCTCCTCCACCAGACTGTAGAGTTGGCACAATGCAGTCAGACAGGTAACGTTCTCTTGGCATCTCCCAGACTCATTCATCAGACCGCCAGACAGAGAAGCATGATTCTTCACTCCACAGGACACGTTTCCACTGCTCCAGAGTCCAGTGGCAGCGTGCTTTACACCCGAATGACTCATTCTTTCGCAGATGTTTGTAAACCTGTCTGCATGACTATGTGCTTGGTTTTATACACCTGTGACAATGAGTCTGAATGAAACACCTGAATTCAATGATTAAGAGGTGAGTCCCAATACTTTTGCCCATATAACGTATATAGCAAGAATATTATATTGGTCAGAGTGACTGGATGTAGAGTAAGTTACGAATCACTGCTTATTAAAAGATAATCAGTCTCACTATTCATGTGCAATATTCATATGATAGAGCTACAAGCCAGTTTGTTAGAACAGGGAAATTTCTGAAGAGAGAGCGGACAGAAAAGCAGACCCTATATCTGTGACAGATTCAAGTTCTCAAGAGACCAATAGTTTGAAAGCTTTATAGTGCAGTTTGAATTTCACCTGAAGGAGCCCACCAGGTATTTCCAGAGTAACACCATAAAAGCTTTCAAGCTCATATCCCGCTTCCTCAGCCTAATCAATATTAATGAGCTGAAAAGTATGACTGTGGTACATTTAAGGGTATGTCTCCTTTCACAGTACTTTCAAAGTGCAATGCAGTTTGCCACAATCCTAAAAAGGTGAATACAAATGACTCCTGATTGCACTGAGTGCGGAGTTGAATGTTTAAAGACAGTCGGGCAGTTGTACAAATTTTAAGAAATGTGTATTCATTCTTATAGGTGTGAGGTTCATTGTTAATCGTGGTATTATTGTTGTATTGCGTTGGTAATATGAGAACTGTGATCTAATTACCTGAGTCCCCTCTCTACTTATCCTCTCTTTGTTTTGTGACATTGCTGAAGGAATGTAATGATTTGTAAGGCGGCACAAAAGCTTGGCCAAACATCCTTTTCAGATTTCCAAAGAAAATGCCCTACATTTCAGACTGCTGGGAGAACGGGTCTTGGTTGTAAAGGTCAAGTAGTCAGAATTCTTTTCCTATTTTTTTTAAAAGATACTTTTCTCCCTTTTCTTTGGAGCATCATTTTTCTGGTTCTCCGGTCGCTTTAGCTGAAAGCGAATAAATCACAGCGAAGCTCGTCAGCCCCTCTTAGCTTCTACCTGTGTGATACCTGTCAAATCTCTCCTAGGTACATATGGTGGCTGAATGCCAATGGATTGAATAACAAGGGCATAGTAATGTTGCATAATCCTTTGGCGTTTTTTTTTCCTTTCCTATAACCATTCACATGTACACCACATTTGCTTTGCGTCTAGGACCTCCTGAAGGAACAGCTGTTTCTGTTGGTTGTCTTGTTTTAATATCGTCATCATCAGTCGTTCGCCTTTCAACGTTAAAAAAGCCGACATGAATTTGTCTATCGTTAAAAACAAAAAACTGCCAGAATATCAACGGTGAGTAACAGGGAACTCAGACACTGGGAGGAGGTTGCTGCTTATTAATTATATTTAGTGTATTTCCTTCCAGAATAGTCAATCGATTATTCGTTTACTTTTTTTTCCTTTTTTTTTCACAGCTGAATGACGTTAGAGGTGGTGTCCCCGGTTTCCGTTATTTACCATTCTAGCGTACTTCGCCTCTGTTTAGCTAGACTCGGCTGCTGGGAAGCATTAGCACTGAGCTCCCTTTTAATGCCAGTGCCATCTGCTGATGGCCAAACATCACGCTGTGGGCAGCTTGGCACCTCACAGGTGAGTCTATGTCGAGGGCCCAGCGGGGAAGGGTGGGTGGTATTCGTCAGTCCGGCAGCTGGCAGGTAGGCACGACATCCTGGGGGGGGATTAAGTGACCTGCCAGCCATAGTGAGCCGGAACTGGGTCCTATTATAGCTACTGCTCACATTGACATTGCTGAGACTCACACTAAAATTGGACTTACAGCGCCTGCTCTACATCCCTATGCATGTATTCCAAAGGTTACAGTCCCTGTTCAGACTGAAAAATGCTGCTTTTCACACTCTCATTTAACCGTCACTCACCTGGGACCTACAGCCCACGCCCCTTGCACTGAAATACCTGGCTCATATTCCATTCAATTCCTTTCACATGATTTACTGAATGCTTCCTAACCTTTGTCTACAGCAAGACATGGAACAAAGTGACATAGTAAAATGTCAGTAACGACAATGAACCTATATGAATTTTTTCACTGAGATACATTATTTAGAAAGTGATAATTAAAGGTAATTCAAAGGATCTGATGATGGCACATGGAAATCGCTGTGGGGCGGTTAAACAATTATTTAGGAATTTTTTCATTGGAAGTGATGAGCGATATTGGCAATATTTGCGTTATCAGCTCTTCCTCATCTGCGAAATTCAATACTAGCCTTCTCTCAGAAAGAAAAATTAAAGTAATCTACCCAATGAAATGATAACTATGTCATATATGTCTGACAGTTAAAATTATACCTTGAAAAACATTTCTTTTGCATTTTCTTTGAGGCTTTTCAAAATGTTTCAAAGTGAGGAGAGACGTTGTTGTATTTATATTCCCAGAAAATAAATTGTACGTGAAAGATAAATGTTCCAAAATCCACCAATATAGAAAATATTTGTCCATATTCTAGCCACTTATTATGGTCAGGGAGTATAGAGAAACAAGTATGTGAATAAGTACTGATCGTGAATGTGACGGATTCAAATAGACATTTAAAAATACAGAAAACATTTGAATTTGAAAATATTTGGATGGAAAATGTCTTTCATCAGTCAACAACAATGTAATGCATAGGGAAGGGCTTAGAGGCTGTGGCTGATATACTGCACACATTCTGAAAACATTAATTTCTGGGGAGAAGGAGACATGTCACTCTAATCAGTGTTGTTTCTAGCCTTTTGAATTTAGAGTAACATACTTCATTCTGAGTAAACGATTGTTCCATGCAGATGCTGCATTTGTTCACCATCTGATAATAGGCAGGACAATATCCCCACAGAGGCAGACTTTGTAACAGGTTTTCCACTCTAGCCGCAAACAGAACCCAGCAGAAGGTTCCAGTATCTGAGCTTTTTTTATTTTCACCCGTGTCTCTGACTTCCAAGGCCATTCTGTATTCAGAAAATTCACAGAAACACAGGAAGAAGGAGCACAAAATTAAAGGTTTGGGTGGAAGAGAGTTTGACAAACGTCCCAGCGGCGATTCTGAAATTGTGGGCTTGCATCGCTACGGCTCTCAGCAAAATGTAAATGGCGTCGCTCCCGCTGCGTAATACCCCGTGTTTTCATCATGATACGTCGCGGAGCTGTCTCTGACTTTGAAATGTAGAGAATGACCAGAGGGCCAGCAGCTCCTGAACAGCCACAGGAGAAAGGAAGAGGGTTGCTGGCAACATTTACCAACCGGGAGTGTGATCAAAGCGCGGGGGGGGTTAGTCTAGACGTCTTAGGTGTGGACTTTCAAACGGACCTCATTAGAAACCCCTTCCTCTGGTGCCATTGTTGTATCGTTACTCTTCTTCACACCAATCTGTGACTGATTTTCAGTCTGGCACCCAAATGCCCATGGCCATGAAGATAGACCTTACATGGAACGGCGCCCCGTGAAAGCCCAGAACCTTCCGGCAGATCACGTTAGTTTAAACTGACGCGTTCATTCACCTCACCGGTGCTTTGAAACAAATACCTCTCACTGGCCACAAACATATAGTGTATGGCATAGTTTAGGAGTTACCCCTTCTTCGTATTTTCACACTACTGTAATGTAGCTGCTCTTGCAAATAATACTGAAAATCTGAACAGGTGACTGTAATAGTGACCACGCAGCTTCAAAATGGCCCATTGTCTGAATTTATATATAATCTGTCTTAATCACTCAGTTTAGAGAGTCAAATGGCTTCATTTTACTGAAAGAAATATAACTATTTGCTGCAACCATGGGAAGAATCAGGCAGATGCGTGTCCATCCCATGGCCTGCCGCTCTGCAGAAGAAGAATTTCTGTTTGCCGGTTACCCATCTCCTGTTTTTGAGTCCACGTTGTATCTTGTATTGTTATTGTTGCTCGATAAGCCACAGTGACGCCAAACCCACAGCATTCTAGAACTATTTTGGCTAGAAACGCGATGGGAACCGCAAAACTGCAAACTCGTCCTGCCATTTGTCAAACGCCTGCTAATCAGCAAGTGAGTATTACTTGCATAACCGAGCACGGACTGCACCTGAAAATATTCCTGGTTCACAAAGAACTAGCTCTTCCTCAGCGGTTCCCATCTCAGGTCTACTTCAGGACGGAACACCGTCAGAGTGGTTGTCAAAACCAACACTGCACTGAGAGGGTCTCCGTGCTATGTTGCCTGCAGTGACAATTAGCTGCAATTACGCAATGGGCGAGAGCTTTGAAGACCAACAATTTGTCCGAGGTTCTTGGTCCTGATGGATCTAAGCGCTTCTATGACTTGTCATTAGTAATTGTGTGTACATTCATATTTACAAAGCAGATTGCTCAGCAGATGGAGAAACTAAATGACTCAATTTCCGTGGGGTTACAGGTTTTTAAACTTCATTTTCTTCACTTTTTATTTATGACTAGGTAGTGATTATTAAACTTCCTTTGCACCAAAAACAAATATTATATAATAGCAAACATTATAATTGTATAATCATGCTATATAATGATTGTTATTGATGTATATTAAAGCCGTTAATATATATTACGATGTAGCATGAATGTTCTATGAATGCACTAAGAAGGTGCACTGAATGTCCTATGAATGCATTTTAAAGGCATTATTAAGGTACATTTAATGTAAAGCTTTACCAAATATTGACTTTCCTATGGAGGGAGAATCTATACACTGAGATTAATTTACTGATGGCATTAATGATAAATAATGCAGGATTTCATCATGTGAAATAAGAATCATGTGATCTCATCCTTATGAATCACAGTGTACGTGACAGCAAGATGCATGGATGAGTACGTTTCTGTCGGGCCGACGTATTTGCACGTGAAACATATTAGGCAGGAACATCCTAGATATCCATAAACAGTCTCTCTTTCAAGCCGAAGAACAAATGAAATGAAGGTGGGAAAGTCGAAATGGGGAATGATGGATGGTACAGAGAAGAGAAGAATTAAGGGCAGATAAAATAAAGAACTACGTCAAGCTAATGGTGTAACATATGGCGGTGTGCCGAGTGCTCGGATCGTGGGAAGCTCCGTCCTGGTGCTTGTGGCTAGTTAGGGCCTTGAGGTATACAAAGGGCAGATCGTATGTTAAATGATTACAATAATGAATAGGTGAAAAATGACCAGGGAGAGGGGTCCCAGATTTGCTCTGGGGCCCCGTGCAGCAAAACAGAAACATGTGTCACCATGTTAAAATTTCAAAGCCGTGACTATCAACAGCACTCTCAAGTTTGCTCTCTCGCATGCATTGAACTAAATCATAAACATGCTTTCACAGCATCGTGGGGTATCCTGTAACAATGGGCAGGCCACTTCCACGCAGCCAGGGATGCCAATAACGTTTTAGCAGTAAACGTTTTGCTTTTTGTTTTTTGTTTTTTTTTTAAACTGAAAGTCTGAAACATGAAATCGCAAACATCCTACACTTGGACAAACTGGGACGAACTCGCCAACAAATCATTTTGGGAAAGTTTATCACTTTTAAAAATGCATTTGTTTGTTTGTTTGCAGATTTGATCTTGAGACTGATGATGTGTCAGGTTATAACAAACATCTCCTTCAGAAATACTCAAGGTGACCTCACCTTGAGTGAGTCCAATAGCTGGACTGTTCCAGAATTCAACAAGATCACAAAAAGTCATGACTAAGAATAATGTTGACCTTTTAAATATACTAATTGCTATTAATGGTATTGGCTGCTTGACTAGTATTAACTAAAAATTATATGGTACGTGTAATACATAGTACATGGTAATGACTATGAAATTACATGGTACATGTACTGTAATACATGGTATATGGTAATAACTAAGAAATTACATTGTACCCAAATATTACATAGTAATAACACTGAAATACACAATTTCGACTACTATTATATAACCCAACTCATGAGTTATTACTGCCCCCCTGCCAAAAACCACTGAAAATAAGAGTGAAAAAAGAGGTGCTGTTTAAAGGGGTTTTGCGGATCTTAATGCCGGCCACAGGTGCTGTGTTGACATGTTAAGAACTGCCGTTTTTTTAATGAGTTCTGATACTGGCCAGACTCTCGCCACCTATCTCACATAGATGTCCTCCTCAGCCAGCTCACTTCCAACAATATCCAAGGCCTTAACAAAGGGGGTCAGTAACCACATGTCTCTATGACCCTGGGGAGCAATTCATTCACCAATGGACTCTGCTGATATGTTTCCTCTACCTTAGCTACAAACAACAGCAGTAATAATTATAATTGTCATTATTGTATACAGTACAATCAGAGTGCCAACTAGCTTAATTTAAGTTCAAATATGACATTTAACAGAGGATACATGTTTAATACATCCTAATTTACAAACTATAGGCATAGCAAAAGCAGGGTGTTTTGTGACCTAAGGGCTTTCTGTGTTTAGTAGAGAATATATGTATTAAATCACTAGGCAATTAATTTGTATTTTTACAGATATACAATTATTTTGTATTATTTGTATAACCAAATATCAATAGTGTGGTTAAAATAAGTGAATAAAAGCCCAACAGCACGATGCAGGCGAATTCTGTACTTTCAGAACGCTCCACTTAAATAAATAGCCCATCATTCAAAACAGAAAAAGGATCTCCCAACTACAAACGAATACAGTCTGATCGACTCTGGGAGTTTTCATCCAGCTCAGGTTGCCATGGTGATGACCAACAGCATATCATATGCATGCATAGTCTTCAGTAGCTTAGGGCATAACTCGCAAATGTGGTCCATTTAAGACACAATTTTTTAATGAGAACCATTCATGGGGTTTATTTGTTTGTTTGTTTCCTTGATTGTTTATTTATTTATTTCATCTGATTGTTTCATTCAATTTCCTTCAAGTACTATCAAGATGAAATAGCGGGTAATTTCTGTATGAAAACTAACAGAGAATTACCCCCCCCTCCTCCCCCCAACCCAACCCTCACTCACACGTTTTTCTGAACCCTCTTTCAGTACAGGGCAGCATGTTTCTGCGTCAGTCCGACGCTGATCGATAGATGAGCTATTTTGATCTCTGAATATCAGGTAAGATCTCCTGCTGGTGGCTCATGGCTGCCAGCATAGATAAGGTTACCGTGACTTTGTGAGTGTGAACGTGTGAACCTTCCATTACGTTTGTTTAGCAGGTGCTTTTATCCAAAGAAGCATCAGACAGTCCCTGGAGCAGTGGGGGAGTTAAGGGCCTGGCTTAGGGGCCCAGGGGTGAACGCGCCCTGCTGACCCCAGGGTTTGTTCCGGAGACTTTCGGATGAGGGGCACAGTGTCCTGACCCAGCGAGACACGCATTGCCTGCTTTTCTCAGAATCTGCTCTGGACATGACTGATCTAGGGTCCCAGACACAGAAGCAGGATTAGAATCTCCTGTAGTATCTACAGACACATAGTACAAGGATGAAATGCAGCAATTCCTGAAGAGGGACTGACCAAGTGAAATGTTAACTCTGTGCGAGCTAGAGTAAGAGGGGACTGCTTATAATCAGGATTTAATTCCTTTTATATAAAGTCAGATTGTGTGGGTGACATTTCCGCATTTATAGTTCAAATGTGAGCAATTATGACAAATAAATATGTTTAATGGAGATAGATAAATCTGTGATGTGTTAACTTTTGGGAATTAAGAAATATGCCTGTCGGAAGTGACTTTAGCATTGTACATGACTGATAATGTTAGACACAAGCGCCTTTGATGTGTACGGAACTGCAAAAAAACTGAAAACCACTGGGTCAGATGCTTGGCTTAAGGACAGTGAAGGTCAGGATGCCATGGAAATGCACTAAGGAGCCTGGTGTGCTGGACAAAGCTCTGCTCTCCTTAGGAAATTAGCTTCTGCCTGGTTCTGGTGTTTCCACAAGCTTGGCTATTCTTTGGGGGGGGGGGGGGGAAAGGGAAATAAAAAAAATAACAAAGGCAAACAGGTAGGTAACAGGGGTCCAAGGCCTTGATAAAAGCACCAAATTTAACCTGAAAAAAAATA
>JABFEA020000054.1:8628551-8639059 GCA_019775915.2 Cyphomyrus plagiostoma
CCCCCCCCCCCCTCCCCCCCCCGCCCCCGCCCACCCCCCCCCCCCCCCCCCCCCCCCCCCCGCCGCCGCCCGCCCCCCCCCCCAACGCGCGAGAAAAACAGGAGCTCAGGCAGACCGTGAGGTCACTGCTTGCCAAGGCCTGGATTACGGCACCAAAGTGACCCTGAGAAGCATGCATTGATCTGCTCTGACAGTGCGAGACTCCATAAGCCAGGCCTCAGCCGATACTCAAAGGCTTTAAGCTGTTATCTTAAATATCTCCCCGCTCAGACTCCCCAGCATCAGACTGGCCTTCCACTGTACGAGATGCATTTTGTTATAATTAGCCGAATGCACTTTAAACTGCTGGTATTGTACTCTTCTAAGCTTGCAGGCACGGCGCATTTAAAGATGCATTGTAGCGTTGCAATCCCAGTGGGATGTCGATGAAAGAGTTACGCATTACCTCGAACTGGAGCAGAAAGTTGCTAATCTTCTGAAATCTGTGGTGAATTGAAATGATGTTTGTAAATGCGCTGTATGCAGTGTGGGAAATACAGGGGGGGTCTAGGGGAGTCCGACACCCCCGATTAAACCATGAGACCCCCTGAAAGCCTCAAAAGTTACGTTTTAAGGGGGTCTCAAGATTGGGATTGTGTAGCAATCGAGAGATGGGACCCCCCCATGAATATTGAGGGGTATTTCGCATACTGGCTGTATGTACCTGCTGTGGGGTGAGACTGGGTTTTCCTTTTTAAATAGTTTTAGCTCCTGTATTTCCAACAGCTGCTCCTGCACGGTCTCTGACTCACGTAGCAGATCCATAGGAATCTCAAACTATCGTGGTGTGACAGCAAATCTTTGATGGAGGGATGCCGGAGGCAGGCGTCCTCAGAGCCGGTTTCAGGCGCTGGCCAGGAAGAACTCAGTCGCCTGGAAACCAGTGACATAAAATCGCGTTTCAATTCCCAGACACCAGTTACTTCCCAGAACTCCCAGCGCTGTGGCTCTGGGTCCCGTCGGACCACTTGCTACGCGGCTCTGTGGCGTCTTTCGGGCGATATATATCTCCAACCCCTCCCTCACCCTGACCCCCCCCCCCCCCTTTTGATCACCATATCTCCAGCTGGAGTAACATGATCACGTGAAAGCGAAATCTCTCCAGACAGGCCGACCACAGCCAGTGTTGGGGAGGTGTTGGGGGACGAGTCATGTGACTGTCCCATCTGCACCAGTTGTCGTTTCGGGGCTGACGGCGTTGGCTGTTATTATAACACATCTCTGCGTCTCCCGCAAATGCCCATCTGGTACAGGGTCACCATAAGTCTGGGGCCAGACCCAGAAAGCACAGATCACAAGGCAGCACAGCCCATGAGTGACGATTCAGCGAAACACATGTTTTGGACTGAGGGAGAAGACTGGAGTCCACAGAGAAGAACCTTCGCAAGCATGGGGCGACCATGAAAACTCAATGATTACTTCGCTCCCTGAAAAAGTGTGTTATTGTCAGTGATTGACATAACTGGTACCAGTGCCAGAGTAACTTCTCTGAGGGCCTTAGGCTGACATGGGTAGGGGCCCCCTAAGTGGGCAATTTGAGCTATTTTCAGTGCCAAAAGAGAAATTTAAAACAACATAATCAATATTAGCATATCAACAATATGCTGATCAAAGCGCAGAGTGCCAGCACAAAACCTAACTGATCAGGATGCGGGCATGAGTGCTACTTGAAAAATCATACAATCAAGTGGAGGGGCTTATCGATTGGCCAGATTTTAACAGTTCCCACTTTTGCTAAGGTTATTCTTGAATATTTCCATATGCTTTCATTTAATTGTGTCCGTCCATAACTTGCCTCTTTGTCCACCACATAGTATCACTGGAGATGAAACGTCAGCCTTGTGTCTTTGCACTGATTCATTCTTCTGTTAAGCTACTCTGTGCAGGTTTGCTTGGCAGTGAACAACTGATAGACACCAGTGATCAAAGACAACTGGGTAACTCAAAGTCTCAAAACGGAACAGTCCTTACAGTCAGTACGGGGGACGACTATGTCTATCCTGAAAACTGTCACTAAAAATGCAAATAGCAAACATAGTGTTATGATTTAAAGGATAATATTATGTAATATTTTTACAGTAACTTCTGGAAATTCTGTCTTATGGGGCCCTCAGTTTTGGGGGACCCCAGGTGGTTATATACCTTGCCTAATGGTAAAGGCTGCCTCTAACTGGTAAAGGCCACCTGACTGGTATGCAAGCACACATTTGCCATATAAAGGTTAAAATGTGAGGTAATTTCTCCTCATAACAACCCATGTGCACATAAGTATGCATTTCTGCTGACACGACACAAAATCACCACATGTATTGCGTTACACGGCGGATGTGTTCTTGCGTACCGATCATGTCAATATTTCTTTAAAATAATGACTGTGTGTTACATTTGGTTTTTTTTGTGGTTTCCGTGAAAGAATCTTGAAAGTGAGTGAATTAGGTGATCTGTGCTGCTTTGAATATGCAAGTGTGACCCCGCCCACATGGGGGAGGAGCTATGGCTGAACCAGTGGGCTTCTCAGGGTTGGGTAACTGGGGCCTGTTAAAATGCGGGAGTCAGGCTTCAGCTCACCCTGTCCTGCTCCTGCGAAGCACATCGTCGCAGCTAAAGTAGCCGCGTGTAACCTGGCAACGTCCCCTGAATACAGGCCCCAGGGACTGCTCTCTTTCCGGAGGATGCCTCTGTGTTTTATTCAGGAGATAACCTCTGGTAACATGCATTAAGGCCTGGGCACTTATTTCAATCGCAGTTTATGTTTTATTCGCTGCCCAACCTCCCGCTGTCAAGACTGCCCTAGCGAGAAGAGGGATGCAGGTCACATGACAGCTGGGAATGTCACAGGGACCTGCTATTGGTGGAAGCTGGCTGGCAGACATGGTCTGCTAGCCCTTCTGAACTGGCTGACCTTCAAGAGATTCAGAGGGTCTGGAAACCTGAAAGGTTAAGGACTTACGCTAATCCCCTGTATGGGGATGAATTTACGAATTTCCTTAACAAGTTTCTTATTCTACATACACTGGTACATAGAAAATAATGTCCCATGACCTGGAGTTTCTTAAAAACCCTGAAACCCTACAAGATTTAGGAGTGTAACCAACACTAGCTGAACGTCGCATCAGCACAATGGCGCCGTCACACAGATTCGACATGGCTGGCCTCGGGTTCCGAGCCACGTGGCTACATGAGACCGCAGTTTTCTAATTTACACACCCAGACTCCAGAACTACGTCAGGTGTCTGTAGACATAAGTACCCTAATAATCCGGATAAGAAAAGTTCATCTTGGCTATTTGATGAGGTTGAAAAGGTGTAAACCAGTACAAATGAAGGAGGAAGACAGCCAAGGTCAGGATCAGTTCAATCATGGTGCCCACATTCCAAAGTATCACTGACTCACTGCTTTTGGCGAAACTGTTAACGTAATATGCATCGGGCGTAACTTAATACCTTATAAGATGTGCCCGACTATGTTGACTGTCTGTCGGCGATGAATGTGCTCTTTGTGCATGAAGGAACTAGCGGAGAAATTCCTTGATATGGCCACAAATAAACAGGCATTTCTGAGGTCGCATACTCGCGGTCCTCGTCGTGAAAATGCTTTGGAAGGCGACAGATCTCTATCTCGTTCGGAAAGATTATTAAAATTTTCCTTTTAACTCATAAATCTCTGACATGTTGATTCACAAAAATAACAGCTGAATAACAGAAGTACAGTTTTGATAATAGTTGCCATTGTAAGTAGGTTTCCGCGTCGCTGAAATCCTTTCAAATGAAATAACAACGTTTAGAAACGTATTGTTTTACTTGACACAGATCGCATAAAAGGTCTATCATTCTTTAAGGAAAACATTTGATCTTAATGATTCATAATAGGCTACATTGCGTTCTTTTTTGCGTTTAACATTCAGTTAATACAGAACTTAAAATATAGCTTATTTTGCATTTTTTTTATTTTAATGCATATTGCATTACTGGTTTTCTATTAACTATTGGACTAGTTTTGTGTATTACATAAGAGCATTAAAATGCTTTGAAGAGCACAGAACTGGAATTCGATTTAGACCAGTATCTCGATCCTATATGGTATACTTTTTTGGGAGCGCTAAAAGGATTTTATAATGAAAAACAGTTTAGTGGAGTGCTTCTATATCATTAACCACTTTCATATTGTTGGGGACTCTGCTTTTCGACCAATAAAAATGCAGTCACTGTAATGTGCGCTACAATTGCAAATAAACTTTATTAATCCCCAAGGAGGAATTGAAGTCAGTCAGTGCTTATGTCCGAAACCAATAGCTCTATTATACGGCTTTAAACAGAGGTAATATGCTGCCGTTTATTTAGCTCCCAGAATACCAGAACTATTATCACGTATCATGGATTCTTTGTGTTCATGATACATTGTATACCGGGGTAATTGTACGATTTAGCTAAATCTGTTTGGCGCTCTCCAGACCAGGCCATGTAAATTGCTTTCTCCACTCATGCAAAATAATCTAATTATGGCTTTGCTCTCAGCATCGACATTCATTAATGTAACAGTCCAGTGACTCATCAGAGTTTTTTGTAAACTAAATATAAAACCACAACAAGAGAATCCAAATATCTCACAAGGCAATTCAGTACCGATGAAAGTGGACTAGGCCGTTTAAGCTTAGATCTGGCTAATATGATCCCTGTAGTGGATCACAGTAACACACGACTACACTCGGTTTCATTTACTGCTTCGAATTGCCAGTAGGCAAACCATGTCTCTCTCTGTTTGGGTTCCCACCAAGCTGGATTACTTTGTTATTTACAAGGATATATAAAAACAACAATATAGGCTGCTCTGATATAATTGTATTATATATGAATTTCAGGGTGTGATGATTGACACTCCTTATGTAATTGCTTAGGTAGGCGGTATTCATACGAAGTTTGGACACACACACACACACACACACACACACACGGAGCCATGCATTGCAGAGGTCTGTAATGTAAAACGAATGACGTAAGTAGGCTATTCTAACTAGGGAGTCAACGTTTGTCGCCGGTTAAATTGAATGGTTTTAGTGAGAAAACACACCAATACCATGGTGCAAAGTCTGGATTTACAGAGCCAAGGGACTCTCTGCCTGTGAAATATAAGCGTCTATGGAGAAATTAAAATCAAACATGAAAAAAATGAGCGAAGCGTAAATAAACTCTCTTGATTCCTAACGAATAAATTAATCTCGGGATGAAGCACTAAGTCTTTTCTGCACGGTGACCCCCAGACCGTCACGCTTATGGAGCGGAAATCAAGCAAACACAATTACAGAAATAACACAGAATATATAGTCACGGTAAGTCCCGGACTGCAGTAAGCCTTCCAATGGCTGCAATGCGCCCTACATAACAACACTTATCTCTATAAGATCTGCTGTGCTGCCCCAACCATACTTAAATGCCGTCTCTACGACTGAAAAAAAAACAGCTGAATCCGGTTTGTTTGTTAGCTGAGAAGGTCTCCCCTACATCAGTCTCTGTGGGGAATTTCGGCTTAATGTCGCCCGATGAAGGAGTCACTGGAAGCACGTGTGCAGTCCAATAATTGCTATTGAACCATTATTAGAAAATCAGATACTGCTTTCTGCAGTTTGTTTGGATGAATTTTTTGAAACTGTATAGATTCGCATGGAAACTTATTATAGGAGCAAGGACGCGAGTTATTTTGTTTGTTTGTTTATTTGTTTGTTTGCTTGCTGGAGTATCTGTAAAGCATTATGATCGGAATGTATAGTTCATACTGTTTTGCATACGAATACACATTTCACAGTCTAGGGTTAATTATATACAACAACTGAAAGAATCGTTTTTGGTAAAAAAAAAAAAAAAAGCAAAAACAAGCGAAAATGACTGAAACATAAAATTATGAATTATGCATAATATTTTGTGTTTTTGTAACACTTAGTTTTTTATGCATCCCAGATACCTTCAGCTTGAATATCCCATGGAACAGGGAAAAAAATACCTTATGAGAAACGTACAGTCACGGCAGTGAAGTTATCATGAGGGTTCACGATATAAAGGAAAAGCAGACAGGGCTTGAAGAAAGAACAAGAGGCCGCAATATCCGCGCTCCTGAAGAGCAAACGGAGCGGAATCGGCGGTCTGAAATGAAGCATTTGCGCCGGTCGCCTACCTGCCGGCGGCCTGATGCTAATTCGGCCTGGCAGCTGAGAGCAGCTTCGCACAACTTTCTCAGCCTTTCTAAGTAATTGGTGACCTAGGACCCCCATCTCACATGGGCGACCGCGAAGAGCTACTTCCAGCCCTGCAGAGAGGGTCAATCTGAATGCAGGATTGTTCTGAACTTTAAAGCATGTGACCTTGCCGGGAAGCCCTCTCTCTCACACCTCCAGAGCCCGCCTCTCCGTGTATATTCGCACTTTGATCTCTCTGTGCCGTGCTCAGTTTACCTTTCATATTCCCCAGTCAGGTGTAACTCAGCAGAAAAATAACCGTGTCTTCTAAGGCGAGTAAGTGCAGGTAGAGTCGTGATGACAAATATTTGGCCGTGATTTTTTTTTGTCCGCATTTGTGGACAAATTTATTCACATTTATTCCTGGCTTTTGTTGTCAAGTGAATTCGTTGCATTTAATTCAGAAACAGAATACATTAGAGGTGCTGGAATTAAATGCCACTGAAATTAAAGACAGATTCTTGAACATATTCCTGACATTGTTATTTAAAACGGAGTAGCAGATAGAGTATAACCCAATGAAGAGCAGCATCCTGTGGCTCACGGCAAAGTCCTCTTCGGGAATCCCGGCCCCTCCCAGTGACGCCCCCCTCTGCCTTAGCAATCAATTAGTCTCCACTGACACAACAGAAATCCCGTCCGCCACACTGAGCTCACTGCGCTCCGGCGGCGCCATCTCACAGCCTGGGACACAGCCCCTCCCCCCCCCGAAATTTTCTAATTATGCATTGTGAAATAGCCTAATTATACCTCGTCTCCAAATGCTGGAATTGGGGCATGACGCGTCATCGCACTCTCATACATGCCTCTTGCCATGTCGTGGAAAGACTTTCAGCCAAAGCTACGACGGGGGGCGCCGAGGACGAGGCTGAGAGCAGCGGCCGCGGAGCTAAGCAGAGCCGCGGGATTTGTTGGAAGTAACAGACACAATCCCTTTCATCGCACTCCTATTGGGATCCCCTCCCAGAAATGATATCAACATGAATTTTATTCATCACAGGACAAAATCCTACACACCCGCAGGGAATTGAGTTACATTCGCCGCGAAAAGCGTGTCTCTGAACCCGCCTTTTCCTAAAAATCCCATCATCAAATGTCACCAGCAGACGTATACTCCGATTTGTACGGATATTATACGTTCCGCGAATTAACAGCATTTTTCTGATCTCAGTCGAAACATCGGTCGCATCCCTTTCCCCCGTATCCATTCCAGGTATCAGCAGTGTTATATTTCTGATTTTACACCATCGAATGATATTATATTTACATAAATATCAGGCTCTCCCATTTTCTTCTGATTTCTCCAATTCATAAAAAAGTGACAAGGGATGAAATTCTTGGTGGCAATTTTTTTGAAAATTGAAAACTACATGAAACAGCAATGCGCGCAATGTTGGCAGGAACATAGGCCTACAGGGAATAAATTTAACTCTCTTATAACAACAAAATAATATATATTTTTTCACTTTGAGCAGATTGCCACTAAGTAAAACACGTTTGCCACTAAGTAAAACACGAAATAACTGCTGCTTTTAATGCGCAAAATTAATGGTTAGATTTTAGATCCCTTTAAAAATCTATGGATATTTTTCAAAACAAAGATAGATGCAATGCATTTACATAATATTACATATATCAAATGGTAAACGATGCAAGTCAATGTAGTCATCGCGTAAAATTAATCAAATGAAAGGGTGTAGTTTGCGTTTTAAAACGGGGAAAGACGCATGTATCCGTTATTTTAACTACATTCTGTTTTAAATATGAAATAAAAGAAAGCTGATTGTTTTATGGGAATCTAAAATATCCTGAAAATATCGAAAGATAATAAGTGACCATTATTATTGTATAATATTGTATCCCAGCAATAAATTACTACAGTCAAACACCTTTTGTTAACACATATTAATGATTCCATTATCTGTTTATTTCTCGGTAACCATCATCTACGTGCATGATCTGAGAGTGCAGTTATTTCATGATCTTCTTAATTTAAAAACATATATAAATACGGACAATAAAACGTAATATGTAGCATATATATTATATATAGACTATATATTTCTTGAATTCTGTGGTTCCCGTGCAAGCATATGCAACTTCATACGCGTATGGTTCTCAAGTTTACAAAAGGCTGCTTTGTTTTCGGTATGACGGCTCATTATCTTATGGCTGTGAATGACATTCACTAAGTTCATGTACTGGTCAGGATGTGGGCCCGTCAGGTGAAAGACGGAGGTGAACGGCAATATAGAGTACGACGATTCCTTCGGCTTTCTCTTCACTGTTCGCAGTGAAATACCAGTTATGTAAGCTATTAGTAGTACGTGTTGATTATCCTTGTCAAAATGTACATGAAACTTATTTCTATTAACGTGGTTTCTGATGATTTTCCCGACAAAAGTGTCTGCTTCCCCGCATTTTAAAATGATTCGAGCCTGCCATCTGTCGGTTTGCACAGTGAAGTACAATCATTTTTTCATATATGCATTTATTATCACGGGTTTAGGAGTCGTAACAGACACCCACTCTATTGCCGAATAACGTCAATAACGTATTTCTTATATACTCTACTCCAATTAAAAATTAGCCACTCCTTCACACATACTCATCAGGAAGGCGAACTCCATCACAGCATTGACCCAGAACAGACTCATCAAGAAGGCAAACTCCATCACAGGACTGACACTGAACAGACTCATGTTGAAGTTCAGATCCGTCAGAGGACTGACACTGAACAAATTCATTCGGAAGGCCAGCTCCTCCACAGAGCTATTAGAGGATATTAGCAAAATTAGACAATACGATGAACAAATATGCCCATCTGCTTTGCGGGGGGGGGGGGGCAGAGTTTGCATAGCTTTACATCAAAATATTTATGGCCTTAAGTTGTATGCAAATTAAATTATTTGTGCACTTAGAGGAAAGCCACAAGTGTACGGTTTTTACCGAATGATCAAATGTATTAACTTTTTCTGAAAATTCAACTGTTTTTTCCATTATCTTCTTAATTAAAAACATACATAAATACGGACAATAAAATGTAATATGTAGCATATATATTATATATAGACTATATTTCCGGAATTCTGTGGTTCCCATGCAAGCATATGCAACTTTATACGCGTATGGTTCTCAAGTTTACAAAAGGCTGCTTTGTTTTCGGTATGGCGGCTACACGCCTTATGCCTGTGAATGACATTCACTAAGTTTATGTACTGGTCAGGATGTGGGCCCGTCAGGTGAAAGACGGAAGTGAATGGCAATATAGAGTACGACGATTCCTTCGGGTTTCTCTTCACTCTTCGCAGTGAAATATCAGTTATGTAATCTATTAATAGTACGTGTTGATTATCCTTATCGAAACGTACATGCAAATTATTTTCATTAACGTGGTTTCTGGTGACTTTCCCGACAAAAGTGTCTGCTTCCTCATATCTTAAATGATTCGAGCCTGCCATCTGTCGGTTTGCACAGTAAACTACAATATTTTTTTTCATATATGCATTTATTATTACGGGTTTAGGAGTCGTAACAGACACCCACTCTATTGCCGAATAACGTCAATAACGTATTTCTTATATACTTTACTCCAATTAAAAATCAGCACCTTCTTTACACATACTCATCAAGAAAGTGAACTCCATCACAGCACTGACCCTGAACAGACTCATCAGGAAGGCCAGCACCGTCACAGAGCTATTAGAGGATATTAGCAAAATACGATGAACAAATCTGCCCATCTGCTTTGCGGGGCGGGGCGGGTTTTGAATAGCTTCACATCAAAATGTTTACAACCTTAAGTTGTATGCAAATTAAATTATTTGTGCACTTAGAGGAAAGCTACACGTGTACGGTTTTTACCCAATGATAAAGTGTATTAACTTTTTCTGAAAATTAAACAGTTTTTTTCTTAACGATGAAACGTTTGAAATTTTTCCTAAATATGTCCATAAAGACTCAGGTAGCATCCATTCAGACAAAGCACATAAAAGCAACGTCTATCTTAAATTTGTTTATTCGTTCAAAAGCACCACATAAAACCTAGAGTAACATTTCTTCTTGCGTGTTATGAATTATAACAACTTTTCAAATCTTCCGTCACTTCTTGTAAACTTAACGGACAGTCATTGATTTGAACACCACAGAACGAAAAAGGTGGGGGGGGGGGGGGCGGGGGCGGGGGGGGGGGGCACAGGATGGGTGAGAGGGCAAAGAGGGGGATTAAGGAAGGAGAAGAGAG
>JABFEA020000054.1:8639069-8655596 GCA_019775915.2 Cyphomyrus plagiostoma
TTGATTTGAACACCACACAACAAAAAATATGCCCCCCCACCCCCCCAAAAAAAAAAAAAAAAAAAATCCGACTACACACAATTAGTGTTAATAGCCAACCCTATTGTTAAGGACACTTGCTTAGTGGTTTTCTTTGGTAAACGGAATTTAATGTCCTTACTGTTTTTTTATTGGATGCTAAATAAAACGTTTGCTTTGTGACCTGAACTGCATTATGGTACAGGCGACATGTGGACTCTGGCATACATAATCAAACCATGACCAGGAGCAAAGGTCCTTGTGATCTGATAAGGATCTAATGGAGCCTTATTTTGTGCACAGTGGTGCTCCTGAATTTTCCCGTAAGTCTAATTACTCTTGAGCAGCCAGGTGGGAGCAGCGACACCAGAGTGAATGAAGTAGTTCCACCACCATGGCTTTTCCTGCCTCTCCTCGCCATTCTCCCCCAGCTCGCTCAAGGTGTAGTGCTCAAACTGGTTGTAGGGGTCAAAGCGGTCGTAGTTGTCCGTCGAACGGAAGCTGTAGAAGTCCACAGGGGCTGCCCGGGCGAGTTTCCTCAGCACAAAGTCTACGCGGCCAGCCTTTTGCATGCGCTGAGGAAGGTTGACTTTCTTCATCACTCTCGTGTAGCCTGGGGCAGAGGCGGTGAGGATGTGGATTCCTGGATTTAACAGCCTCCAGTAGTCCCCATCTTCCGCTAACAGATACGGCATTAAGTTAGTGTATTTTGGCATTGTTCTGTCCCTCATAGTATCTAGGTTTTATGTATATCTAACATTTAAACTGGGAGCTACAATAATGCTCCAGAAATGAGTATAACCTTATTTTAAGTATAGACTAATCTGAAAATAGGGTTTCAAGGGATGCAACAATCTACAGCCTAGTGATTCCATTTCTGATAGTATTATTCTGTCAACTGTTAATGCATGGACAAAATCTACTTTCAGCAGGGATTAAGGGTTATATTAAGCATAACAAAGGAATGAAATTTACGATGCAACATTACAATCAGCTTAAAGACAATACCATAATTGTTAGAAGGTCTTACGCGTTTGAAAAACAAAAAAAAAAATGACCATTTTCTTTCAAAAGTATACAGTGTACTACATTTTGCATGTTCTAAGTTTAGTGAAATTAATATTTTCTTAAGGATGTGAATATATTTAAGTAGCCTGAGTAGGGAGCTGTTTTTAAACAGTCCTGCTCATCAGTAGTGATGTTGCAGGGCTGAGGAGTGTAACAGAGGAGTGTCAACTATGAGTGTTCATCAGACTGGTCCCTAGTGCAAACACCCATCAGCATATGGCCAGTTACTGCAGGTCTGGTGAACTACAAAAATCTGAAACTGTTCAAATCTGATCCTTCTAGTGGCAGAAAACATCCATAAACAACTTGAAAAAGCACAGAACCACAAAACTTACCTTTCAAAGGAAACTATTCAGAAGGTTATTTATACTTAAAACATTGCTACTGTGATAAAAGAACAAAATCACCTTATTTTTTACCCGCCTGAGATCCAGGTGAATAATAATAATAATAATAACAATAATAATAACAACAACAATAATAATAATAATAATAATAATTTTGGTGTTTTTTCGCATAGTTTTGGGTTTGTAAAATGTGTACCCTGACACATGTCATGCCATCTTAAAGATATAACTGTCCTCTTTATGGTCACAGAGACAGTATGAGATATATATATGGACCCATAAAGTCCTATCTGTTGGGAATTGTTGCGTCTCAGCCTGATGGACTATGCATGGAGGTAATATCTCAGATCACAGTGGCTTAGAATACACCGCTTTCCATTCAGGTTCAGCTGTTACCGGTTGTGATGTCGTGCCGTATTCCCTTGACTGATATCCGCGCACCCTTGATTCCGTTTCCATTCACATCCTTTACTATCCCCTTTATGCCTCTGTGGACCTGGAAGACAGTAAAGGGGTTACGGCTGCAGTGGCTGTGAATCCGGTCGGGTAGCGACTAGCGAGCCGGAAGTGAACGGCGCGCTAAACGACGCACCGACTCGCTGAACCTCAGCAGCGACTCTTTGTTGCGCTTCCATTCGGTATAAAGCTCCTCTTCGGACGGGAACTTGTCACAGCCGAGCTCCACCGTGATCTCGAAGCAGTTTGTGTGAAGGTAGTTGAAGTCGGACATTCCTACGGAGAAACAAGGACCGCGTGGCGGACGGTGTCATTACCGACTCCTAGCTTTGCCTTGTTGCACATTTTCTCCCAGATCAAACAGTTACTACCTTCACTTATCTCCACACATGACTAGACATGACCTCTATCTTTGAAATTAAAGATCTAGAGATAAAGGATGGAAACTTTGATTATAAGCAGTGTTGGGCATTCCACATCCAGAAGCTACAAATCCAGACCAAGATTTTCATTCTACCAACCAGCTGAGTTCTTTGTCACTGTGACTCTTTATACTCAACTGGTTGGTAGAAACAAAATAGATTTTTAGACCAAAAACACTGGTTATAAGAACTAAAAAGAGAATTGTAGCAAAGCATTTTCATTTAGTAAATAATGAAAAAACACTGTGGTCAAAATTATTGGCACCCAAGAACCTGGCAAAGAAAAATATGTTTTATGTAAGACAATGTTGCCTCTCAGTCATCAAACAATGGTGCCTCTCAGCTATCAGACAATGGTGCCTCTCAGTCATCAGACAAGACTATGTTTCCACAGCCCTACCATTTTTGCTATTAATAATACAACAATGGTATTAATAATACAACTACAGAAATACTTTATTTGGTTGGTTTTGCCTACCGAGCATTTGTAGCATTTCAACAACTTAGTTGAGATTCAACAATTCAGCTGTTTCGCTGTCTGTAGATACATAACAGATTACTCCATATATAGAGCATATGCAATGATTCATGAACCTACCGACATAGGATCAACTAATGTTGTATTAATTGTTGAAGTTGTAGTATCTAGAAACTACAGTCAAATGTTACAAATACTCTGAATACCCTCTGTAGGCGGACAATCCAAATACAGTGTTGCCTGTAGTTAGGGTCACAGTTTATCTAATTGACGGTATGAAGCTTTATTGTCAAATTGATAGCTCACATGTGACCCCAGCAAAACTGACCTCCAGCAAAGCTGTACCACAGAGCTCCGTTAATGATGCCCCCTTTGCTGATGAAGGAGGCCCCGCATCTCTCTGTGTCTCTGTCCCCCATGGTCGGGTGGTTGTCCACATAAGTCCTAGCCATGTGCCTGAACACCTGTAGGGGGCAGCACACATGTGCATTTACGACTCCACACATCCCTTCTTCGGGGTAGGAACATCACATTAGAGTTCTCCTGCGACAGCGTGTCACCTGCTCATCCGCGGTGGGTGACAGCATCTTCTCTTCGTGAGGATGCTTGGACAAATCAAACGGATACGAGACCACCAGCTCCCCACCGTGCAGGCTAGCCGACTGCACG
Organism: Cyphomyrus plagiostoma; assembly: GCA_019775915.2. Classification (NCBI taxonomy): domain Eukaryota; kingdom Metazoa; phylum Chordata; class Actinopteri; order Osteoglossiformes; family Mormyridae; genus Cyphomyrus; species Cyphomyrus plagiostoma. The sequence goes on from JABFEA020000054.1 coordinate 8,642,528, forward strand.
AATGGGATGGACCGTATCCATTTCATCACTGCATACGTCTCCGGGGCAACCTGTAAGACGGAAACAAACCTCGAATTTAACTCAATCCCATCTGCTACCTTAAGTTTGATGACACGTGTCAAACTTGGGGTGCCAAGCACAACACCCCAAACATTGCTACTCCGAAAGGAGACCAGGTTTTTAAAACCACTTATTCGCAAATCAACATGTGCATCCTCACACAACTACCAAATCGTTCACTCATTGCAATAAAGGCAAATGCATTTGCCTCATCTGGGTGACCACAGTAAACAAAGATGGGTATTTTCACAAAATTTTATGCATTTTTATGCATTTTATGAGTTTTCTGCAAGAGTTTTACTGGCACGTTATACCGTTAAATACAACTTTAGGTCCTATTCAGGGGCTCTCACCTATCAGAGAAGGTTATTTTCATGGTTGTGGTGAGAATCTGAGTAACAAAGACTTCTCTGCATTTGCATTACAACATTATGATGTCATGAGAACACCTAAACCCAGGAACCTAGCAGAAATACTGACAAAGTAATAAATACAACGAAATAAAAAATGTAAATATAGTCAGTCGTAAATAACTGAATAAATAACTCTGGTTGTCATGTAATTGTGTTGTAAGTTTCCCCTGGTTGATCAGGGGACTGCAAACCACCCTGCTTGGCACTCGGTAGTGGATCAGATGGGAGATGGAAGGATGAGGCTGACATGTGGAGCGCCAGGATTCAGCCCCAGGCAAAGCCAACACAAAAGCACCCCTTGTTCTCCTCTCCTTCCCCTCAGCAGACATGATTCAGACACAGGCCGGGCTCAGGTATCTGACTGAACATAAATTCCAGGTCGGGGTGAGCCATCAGCCTCCTGTTTTCAGATATCGGGGGTCCAATTACCGCCAGTTTGGGTTAATCATAAAACAAGTAAAAACCGTCGGGTGGTGTGAACTTCAGCAGCGTCCCGAGTTCCCAGAATCCCTGAAGTCTCTGGTGTCTCTTGCCGATAAATCTATCAGACGTCACTACCCAGAATGCATCTTTTGAAGTTCTCACGTTTTAAAGACCCATTTACGCGAGTTAGTGGGTGATACTTGATGATAATTACTGGCTGAATCCCAAACTGGATCCTGGTGGAGGACTGAAAGGCCTCATCTGCTCATGTTGGTGTTCTGCTGTGATTTCTGTTCTCTGTTTCCCATAACTATGTGTCCTGTACCAGGTTTCAGGCACAGGACAGTGGGGGACACCTTGGATAGGATGCCAGTCCATTGAAGGGCATGCGCACACGAACACACACATTTGGATTCTTATCTTCGTGGGGACCATCCTTTCATTTCGATGATAAAAACCCTAATCCCAACAACGGTAGCCTTAACCCCTACCCAGCCCTAAGTGTAACCACAAGTAAGCAAACAAAATTGTCTTGAGTTAAATAGTCTTTTGAGGTAAAATCTGGTCCCCACTATGTAATATATACCTGGATCACACACACACACACACACAGCCCCTATATTCCTAGCGCCATGGGTATAACCATGGAAATGGGTATATACCGTATATACCCTAACTACGACAACCTTAACCCTTATTCAGCCCTAATCTTGGGGGAGGGGGGGGCAGGAAATGAACCACCATTCTGTCCTCCAATGAGTCCCACAGTATTACACATAAAAAATCTAATTATAAACAGATACAATTCATACCTTACCAAACCAGTAAGAGTCTGGGATGGGGATGTGGTCCGTGCGGTAATACTTGTTTCTACGGCGACCGTAGAGGATGGACGTCAGGTCGGGGAAGTTCCGGTTTAGGTCTATGCTCTGGGCATTCCCACGTCCGCTGATCCATCCATTATAGACTGGACCCTGCATGTCCCACGGTTACCAAGGGGTGAGTGGGAGAGGTTGGGGGTGAGTGTCATTCGGGGCACAGGGAGAGCCTGAAATCCAGCACCTTGGAGGAGATGCCCAAGTATAGTAACTCACACGGAGAGCTGGGTTTAAAAATGCATGGGGGGGAAGTCCCAGGATGCCTTGCTTCCCACTCAAACCACTAACACATAAACGACCCGCTAAATGGCAGACCGCAGCCTTCTAAAGGAGTGAGGGAGGGTGAAAAAAGGCATTCTGGGAAGGGTGTCATTCCTTACACGTTTTAAACTGGAGTGCCAGGCTTTGTTTTTCCGTTTGGTGTCAGATTAGGCTTCATCGGTAACATCTGAAACAATGCGGTGACTCGTGTCTCTCAAAAGCTTGATTTATCTGAGTGTAATGTGCAGCTTTTATGTGTTACCAAATTCAGATAACCGTCAAACGTTTCAGTAATTCCTGGCTTCTCACATGTGCCCTTGTTTTGAACTGATACAAAAAAATTGCTGGTACTGTTGCATTATTAATACATCTTTTTCTTCAAAAGAATGTTATTTTGCACTAAAAGGCAGTGATAATATTGATACTGCACCATAATTATACATGTATCAATGCATTAATATGCCCTTTTAAACAAAAAAGACAATTGGAAATACTATCCATCCATCCATCCATCCATCCATAAATCCTTCTTCCAACTGCTTATCCTGCTCACAGTTGTCTGGGGTCATAGCAGAATATTCATTCCTAGTGTAAAACTGTCGACATATCACATCAGAAGAAAACTATTATTTTTGTTGAGATAATAATTTAAGTGCTACATCTGTAATTATTAGTCTCTTGCTATTAGCATCTAATGATAATATTCTACTGTTAGTTTTCTACATTAGTGCTTCATTGTTGTTATTAGTAATCTACTATTAGCATATGGAATTTGAAAGAGCAAAGAGAAAAGACCCAGAAATTTCTCCGTTAGTTGAAATCTACGTGGCCAACGGCCTTCCCACTTCCAGATGTTTTGAGGCACTTAACCTAGACTTCTATTTGCTCATTGATACAATGTATCTGGTTTGCGATCACGGCGGTCTCTGATTGGTTATGATAGATCTGTGGTCATGTAAATCTTACCGTTAGCACATTTTATGACACCCAGACCAGGAAAGGTTAGGCTTGGCCTGAGGAGGTCACACTCTGGTAGTGGGCGGCCTGGTCTCAGCACTGGTTAGACCCCCGAGATTAAACCATGGAAACTGATATTTACTTCCTGGTTCTCTGGTTTATTGCTATCCTCTACCTCTGCGGCGGCCAGCTCGTAGCCATCAGGGTTCATGGAGGCCAGGATGTGGATGCGGGTGGTGTTGATCAGCATCTGGATCCGCTCGTTGCCCAGTTGGTACTCAGAACACAGGTACTGGGCCAGGTAGATGAGCAGCTGTCTGCCCAGTACCTCATTCCCGTGCATGTTGCCCACAAATTTAATCTCTGGCTCCACTGAGGGCAGAGAATGAGGAGAATAAGCATCCATCCAAACATACTTCAAGAAAACAAAAGCTTCAAAATAACAGTCCACATACTGTGTATATAAAATATTAAAAAGCATATGTGATAATAGCAGAATTAAACTCACAAAAACATTTAAATCCATCAAATTATATAATTTTTAAATGATCGGAAATTACATCACAAAATAAAAGGAAATTACATCGTGTAACTATTGGAAATGTGAATAATTGCACAGGAGGCCAACATGGATATCGTTACTCTGCCAACCATGGGATTCAAACCCATGGAAATGTACTGAGCAACACGGTGCCTGGTTTACCTGTTTAAAGGCAGTCTGGTATCTGACTAAAGGCAGTCTGGTACCTGATTAAAGGCAGTCTGGTACCTGTTTAAAGGCAGTCTGGTACCTGATTAAAGGCAGTCTGGTACCTGTTTAAAGGCAGTCTGGTACCTGATTAAAGGCAGTCTGGTACCTGACTAAAGGCAGTCTGGTACCTGATTAAAGGCAGTCTGGTACCTGACTAAAGGCAGTCTGGTACCTGATTAAAGGCAGTCTGGTATCTGACTAAAGGCAGTCTGGTACCTGACTAAAGGCAGTCTGGTACCTGACTAAAGGCAGTCTGGTACCTGATTAAAGGCTGTCTGTGTTGCATAAGACCACAATATACCACGTATTCTGACAGAACACAGTGAAGAATTACTCGATCAACACTTCCTTATAAATCCAACTGAGGAAGGTCAGGAAGAATATCACTTACGGATATCGTGCTGTCCGGGATTGTTGGAGAACTCAATGACCAGGAGGTCCTTCCCCTCGACACTGCGGCCGATGCTGTATGTCCTGGAGATGTGGGAGCACTTCGTAGCCGTCTTCTTCAGGATGCTCAACATCTGCGCGTTGGATTGATAGGTGAACTGGATGACGGTGGACGGCCCTTCAGGTGAAATCTCAGCCACAGCGATTTCCTGCTGGGCTGAACGTCCGAAATCAGGAGGAAGGGCAAGACAAATAAGAGAACTTAGCTGAAGAACTGTATTTCAAGATTACCACACAAATAGGCACTCCAAATCGAGATTTTAAGAGACTACTAACCTTTTTCACATGCCAGACATTTTCACTGTATAGCAAAGATGTTGTATATGTAAAAACTATTTTTCTTCCCTCCAGAACATGCAAAATACGTGACTATACTCCACCAAATATCAATGGGACCTATCCTAAAGGTCAGTACAAATGGAAAATTTTTGTTTCATGACACATAAAAAAGAACATAATCAATGGTTGTTCCTGTAGCCAAATGTGCTTCAGAAAATAAAAACTCAAAAGTAACAGTCCATATACTGTGTATATAAAATATTAAGAAACATATATGATAATATATGGCAGAATTAAACTCACCCAAAAAAAAATCATTAAATCCATGAAATACTGTCATTTCTTTAACAGTCAGGAAATTACATCGTAAAATGACAGGAAATGACATCATGAAGTGGCAGGAAACTAGGAGCAGCATTGCCTAGATTTAGATAATTTTGCAATGCATCAGCGGTGAGGCATTGGCTCCAATGACCGCACCTCTGAGGGTCTCCAAGGGGTCATAGCAGCCCTCCTCCTCGCTGCCGAAGAAGCGGTCACAGTCCAGGAAGTAGGGCCAGGCCATGTCGATGCCCTCGAAGGCGTGCTCACAGCCCCGTCGCACGGCCTCGCACGTGCTGCGGCACGGCTTAAGCCTGCGCCCATCCTGACAGCGGGGCGCCAGCACGGAGCAGCCCAGCATACGGATGTCCGGGGAGCACTCGCCCCGGAGCAGGGAGTGCACCACACTCAGGAGCAGATACTCGCCCCCTGTCTCTGCCTCGTGGCGTCCCCGGTGCTCCAGGAAGTTGGGGAAGCTGATCTTCTTGTAGGGCATGTCTTCGCAGTAGCTGAGCACCATGTCTGTGCACGTGCCTGGAAATGACAGGTATTCTATGGGAGGGGGGGGGCGTGCTAATCAGGTAGTCTGTGCTCGTGCGAGAGAGGGGGCGGCGTGCTAATCAGGTATTCTGTGCTCGTGCGAGAGAGGGGGCGGCGTGCTAATCAGGTATTCTGTGCTTGTGTCAGGGAGGGGGGCAGTGCTAATCAGGTATTCTGTGCTTGTGTGAGGGAGGGGGCGTGCTAAAACATGTGATCAGGCCTTATACCTGAAAAAAAAAATAGAATTGCTGGCTGGCCAGTATCTCGTTGCTCTCCACATTTCTCAGAGGTGTTTTCACCGTTAGATTTCTGTCCGATTTGTGGATTGTAGACCATTGGTAAGCAGCCCCCAGCCTGGCCTGGCCCTGGAGCACCAGCTCCCCCCGCAGAGCTATGCAGGACAGGTCTCAGCTTGATCTTGCAACCTGAAACTCTTTCAGTCCTTGCAGGTACCACTCATTTAATGGACTGTGATAGTTTCCTGACCTTTAATAGTTGCCAGCAAAATTCATCACACGCGCAGGTGATTTAAATAATTAAGTACGCAATTAATGCTCACACAGGCGTTACCCATAGCGACCCCTCTCCCGATAGATACGATATGAATGCTTTCTTTTTTTCAGAGGAACACTTACCTTTATCTTCTGGCGCAGTCCGGCATCTTGCTGAAAGAGATCACACAATATTGGAAAATGAACGCTAAGCTGAGAGCGTCAGGGTACAGTTTGACACTAGAGGGCAGGGCAATGCCGTAAAATGCATTCGCTTTGAAAGGAAAGAATAAGAAGGAGGACAAATCACAGAATTTCGCTGCGGTTCCTTTAATGGTCGAATCGCCAAAAGAGAAAATAGTTACTGTCAGAGAGTTAGCCTTTACACACGTCAGTGCTTTATTGGCACTTTCGTAATTAGACTTTTTCAATATCGCGTAATAAATTAAAACACGACTTAGTGGTTTAATTTTTTTGTTACTTTATCTGTCCCGAAAAAAACGGCATACTTTCAAAAAGCTCCACATATACGCGCTGGCATGCCGCTGTAAAGACTTAATAGAAAAAAAAGCAAAACATACGAACATTTCCGATTGGAGTTGTAAGTAAAAGTATTATTATGTACTTTACCTAGTCGGCGGTCTTCGGGTTCGCATGGCGGCGGGGCGCACCAAACAAGAGTAGATACAATACTTAACGCGAAGAGTGTGGAGATCATCTTCATCTCTGGTTGTGTCCCATACGTGCAGTCCGTACTGTGATGTGGCACTAAGCTCACGCTTGTCCGCTGTAATTAGCCGCTACGGAGCATCCCCCGCATACCGCAAATAGACGCCTGTATATTATTCTCAGATTTCAAAAGAAAAAAATGTAGACGTAGAGAGAGGTTTCCCAATAGAGGTCTAGAAGTGCATGTTTATGTCTTCTGAGTTCTCAGTTTTTTTTCCAGTATCTGTAATTGGATTGGATATTGACGGCGCCCTGCTTAGTACTATAGGCTACTAAACTTATTAATTTTTATATCTAGTGAAATAACCTAAGTCTATCTTCGGTTATTGTACTTTAACGGCAGTATAATATTACTAATTTATACTAATAATATACCTATAGCTCTAAATGCACTAAAATAATAAGCTATAAACAAGACAGGAGACTAAGAAATGATTTGCACGTTTAGGAGGCGAAACACTGCAAGAGACAGGGTGACAAGTTTAGGCGTGTGTTGTTCACAGTGTGAAGTAAAAAACATGAAAAGTTCAAATATTTAAATATAAATGTAGGCCTAATCCACAGTATATTACGTGAGAAAACTCGATAGAACATTTCATGTAATATGATAATACATGCAAAATTGCTGCTGGTGTCGCCCCCCCCCCAAAACTGTCGACGGGAGGCCTTTGGTTTGCGCCCCCTCTTCACAGGATTCTGCCAATGATTATACTACAACACGTCAGACACATTGTTGCATTTCCGGAATTACTCTTCAGTCCATCAGCCGTTGTGTGACTTTCCTGTGCAGGGATGTGTGAAAAATAACAAGACATAGTAAACAACGATCCACTTTGACACAATAGAACTTTATTCAACAAATATCACCATTAGTCTTTGCAGTCCGTAGTTTACATAAAGGCCATACAACTACATCCACATTAACGACACAGTTTAATATTCTCACTATTACATTGTCTTTCACCTGTTCAAACGGAACGATTAATCTATAAACTGAACTAGTATTATTTTATAAATATCAACTCCGCATGAAAATATGCACCTGGAGTGTGAATCCATGTTTCAATGACTTCTTTAAATGACAGAAGCTAAAATACTATAAGGAAACAGATATTTCTCTTTGGGGCTCAATCTAATAACAGGGGGGAAAACGCATTATGTTATTCCATAATGCGTTTATTGGGGAGAGAATGAGTTGAATCCCACCGTGTGTAGCGTTATTGTGTGCTGCCAATCACTCTGTTACCCACGCCTCATTGGTTACTTTTCTTGCACTACTGTCAGTGATTAGTAGAGCATTGCAGTCCTGCCCATTCTGGATTCTGAAGCTTAATTTCTCCTAACACTCTCTCCATGTGAACTGTGTACTGTCACAATGAGTGGCACGTAAAAATAGGCATTAAGCTGCACAAAGGGCTGTGTGTATCCAGAAATTTACCCCATTAGTAACTTTAATAACACAGATAACCCCTTTAATGTAGTTTTGATTGCTTTTCTGACCTTTTTGCTCCAGGATTGATACTTTGTTGTACTTCACTGACTTCAGAGTAAGCGTAGCTATAAATAGCACTCACAGTTAATTAGTAGTTAGTCCAATAAGGCCGGGGGAATGGCTCCCCCTGAGAAGTGAAATCTCCACAGCTGTCCGTTTCATGCTCCTGGTAGCAAAGTCAGTCTGTTCATTGTGCAGAGGAATTGATTAACACCGTGAGCATTGTCCATTTAGCAGGCCTAATTACGGTTTATCTATGCCCTCATCTCGATCCCTCTGAATGTGACTGGGGCAGTCCCAGTGCTGCAAGCCTCTCTTTGTTTCAGTTCTTGTAAATTCCCAGGCTAATTACAAACAGGAAAATAAATTTGCATCATTCGGTTTTGGCGCCGACCTGTTTGCCCAAAGTGGTTTTCCGCCAAGATAACCTTTCCTTTTGTGCTACGCGTCCTTTTTGAAGGAATAATCCTTATAAACACATTCAGATTCAAGACAATTTATCAGATGGGGCTTATAGTATGAGGATAATCGGCCATGTATAGTCTCCGAGCAATTCACTTCATTTAATCTGCTCAAGCAAAACCGTAAATATTGGTGTGAATATAAACTTGATTAAATTAAATGTCTTTTTGCTTCCTTGCTCCAGGAGTAGGAAATATTTGCCTATCATTTAGAAATTGTTTAAACTCCCTTCAATCAAAGTTTTTAGAGGCACAAATGACAATGAAGTAATACTTTACTCCTCCATGAAAGAATGTTTGAAAAAAATCAGAGACGTTGTAGCATGTGAAATAAAATAGAGGCATCCAGAGTGCAGATTCTCAAAGTTACATAAAAGTGCTTCATAGCTCCATTTTCTGAACCGAGACCTAATCTCCACTGTAACAGAGTGCAAGTCCACAGAAAGCATCTCGCAAGAGGCCCTCAGAAGTGCCAGCTGTTATCTGCAGTTGTTGTTTGGAAACTCCATATGAAAAAAGCATCAAAAATATACAAAGTACAAAAATTGTTATCCACACTACTTCTGAAAAACACTTGGGGGAAAAAAAGTTTCACGGGTACATAAAAGGAGGAATGAACAGCAATGTAATAGCAATGAGGAAGTGAACAAGCCACCCTCTTTAGAGGAATGGGACACTTGTCGACTGCTTTTATTGGCAGTTGGTTTGGGACGGCCTTTGCATTACAGCACATGGTCTTGAAGACACCTGCTATGTATTTGAAACAACATGGACCAAAGGACGACGGCTCTATTGCAGCTCACCTACACAGTGGAGTACCTCTACATAAACACTGGAGTCTGTTACTGCGGACCGCCAAAGCTGCCCTCTCACGGCGTGCCCCCTTCCCGCCGGGTTCTTTGTCCCTTGGACCTTCTCCCGCTCTGCTCCTCAGCTTATCCTCTGGAGGCAGCAGTCGTTTTCTGTGTCCAGTGAGCCACTGCGCCCCGACGGGGGGAAGAAGTCCCTCCGCAGCAGCCGGTTGGCGGCGTGCATCAGCACCTCCTTGTACTGTTGCCGCAGGAGGGAGTAGACGAAGGGGTCGGCCGCGGCCTTGCTGTACGCCAGACACCTGCTGAGGATACCCCAGCGGCGGCTGACCTGCACATGTGGCAGGAGCTCCACCAGCCTGTCAGAGGGCCGAGACGCGGGTAGACGTGAGCTCGCCTGCTCCACCAGGAGACCTATAACCCTGCCTCATTACGTATAATTGGCACCTCGAATCAATCGTGTTCATTCATGAGTCCAGCTCACGGTATGAGGTCTAGCCTCATTTCGCATGCCAACTGAAATGATAGACTGGAGGGGGGGGGGGGGGAGCAATCCAGAAAAGGATACTGTGTGTGCGCTGGTTTTCGCTGCAACTCCATAATTAGAATACTAATTAAAGGACTGATTGGCTGAAGAGTCTTCACACCTGGGTTTGAACAGCCGACATAAAGGTTATCCCAAAAACCTGCATACATACAGACTCTTCGTGGATAAGATTGCCCACCCCTGCAATAGACTGTTCATTGAATGTTGTGTGTCTGACATTCCAGGCACTACAACAAACCAATAAATTCTTCCTCATAACAGTCGGATATCACGAATGTTCGGTTTTACCGCCGTTATTCGTTTCCATTATACTTACCGTGTGGTAACATAAGGAGCGAAGCAGAGGATAAACGATCCAATGAATACGGTAATTTTCCTAGTAGCTCGCTGTTTTCTTCTTTTTTGCTCGGTGAGGCAGCGCTGTTTGACACTGAAAGAATTGGGAATAAGCGATAAGATACTTTGGAAGGTGCAAACACATTTAAAAGTCTTAATGTAATCATTTAATCTAATCGATTAGGGATGTTTAAACTGCAGGTGCAACACCACAGGCCTAACTTTCACTGTTTTGCAATTTTGAAGCAATCCCATTTAACACACGAAAAATAAATAATAATAATTTTTAAAATCGCGAAAGTACCTTGGTTGAATATCTACCAGCAAGAGCAAGGTCTGCACGGTTATAATGTCTATCCTCTTGCAGTGAAACCGAGCAACTTTTAAGACTTTTATGTACGTAAAGCATAGTATGAGCAAGGAAAGAGCGAAGCTTGTAGCGTGGAAAGCGATGGTGAAGGCGGTATACTTTATCCTGACGCCCTCTTCTTTTAATCTCAAGGTACACGATGCGTATGCATGGTTGTAGTCAACCCAAGAGAAAATCACCGCGACCAGGGAAAATGCGAGTGAATGGAGCCAGGAGTAACACACCATGACGACTGCGTCTTTGTATTGCATTTTGCGGGTGTAACTCAGGGGAAAAACGACAGCAATCCACCTGTCGATGCTTAGAGATGCCATGGTAAGCATCGTATTTGCAGTCAGAAAGGTCTCCAGGAAGCTGACAGCGCGGCACATCGGATCCCCGAACGGCTTCTGGCTCGTAATGACACCCAGACATGTCGATGGCATGTTTAAAACGGTCATGATTATATTGCAGAACGACAGGTTCAAGATGAACACGCCGGGAACTTGTCTTCGGATTTCGGCACTGTTCATAAAGCATATCAGCACTAATAAGTTACACAACAGAGACACAACAGCCACCAAAACAATAAACAGCGCCAAAAAGATATCTGCTAAGTCCATTTCTCAGCGCAAAGTTTCCACGATCGTATGATTAACTTGTCGAAATGCATCCATTATGCCTTCCTGTTTGTTTCATCGCCTTAATCACTTCTCACAGTTTGCCCACTGTAATTTTTATTACTGCTGTCATCTCATCCTTTGGTCGGAGCTCTCCAGAGTGCTGAATCCTGAATCCCTCGTTTACAATCGGACCATTCCACTCTGCAGATAAATGCAAGCGCATTCAAACCCTGTATACCACTCACACTGTATTCCACAGTATTGTCGTATTCCTCTCCGGTTATGACTGCTGTAACCAGAAAAGCGGCACAAGCTGGTTTAACACCCGTGCTGCTGCAGGTCATGCGCGAGAGAGGCGCATTCCTCTCCACGCAATGGTGCGCTGATCTTAGGTGGCGAATTTATAATAATCCGATTTATAGGTCTTTGTGAATCCTGGCCCAGATATTCCAGTATTTAATAGTGCATAAAATCCATCTTTGTTGACTATGACAGGTTTATGCCAGGTTTTAGAAACTAAGACATTGTAAAAAAGGCAAGACAAAATAGCACCCACTCTCCTCTAATTTTATTCTTAAGGACACGAGTAATGAAACATTACGGTCACACCTCTCTTACTGTTTGGGGAAAAAAAAGATTACAGACATGGAAATTCAAAAGAATGACAGCAATGCACATTAAGGTAACCTTCACAGGTTAGCAGTTAAAAATTAAAGTGTTGACATATATAGACATAAGACTTAAAGCAGTACCGGTTCTGACCGATGTGGCGCCCTAGGCGAGAATTACCGCCGGCGCCCCCGTTTGCGACAAAGACAAATTGGCTGGAAAGTCAGCATACCGTCAGAAGGTGACGGTATATCAGCTATAAGGTTGACCTGCCCTGTCTTAAAGTTTACTGTTTGTCTGAAATCTATGTATAGCTGATTTTGTTTCTTTAGAAACGGTAATGAGGATGATGATAATAATAATAGTGGCTGATTGACATATAAGTTCTCAAAATTCTTTCTTATACTGTATTCAGAAATTGATCAATAAACTAAGTTCTGGTGTTTTTGTTTTGGCAGAAACCAAACCAGGACATAGATATTGCTGCTAAAAATTGTGGTTATAATTCTTATTCTAACAATTACTATTTCTGCGCATTATGGATGGCGGACATTTTTACACTTTCTAAAGTCATATCCACTGTAACCTTGGTCTGAGTTTACTGCCTATGTCGAAATATCTCCTTATCTCAATGATTGTGAAGGCTCGCCTATTTTTGTCAAGATCCCCGTATTACTATATCACGTTTTTATTTACTTGCAACATTATTTATAGAAATCTGAAAGAGGGAGTGGCATGATGGCGCAGTGCCCAGTGCTAACACTGTCGCCTCACACCTCTGGGACAAGGCTTCGAGTCTCCACCTTGGCTCCATGTGTGTGGGTTTTCCATGTTCTCCTCGTGTCATCGTGGGGTTTCCTCTGGTTTCCCCCCACAGTCCAAAAACATGCTGAGGCTGGTTACCAAATTTCCCATAGGTGTGTGTCTGTGTGTGTGTGTCTGTATGTGTGTGTGTGTGTGTGTGTGTGTGTGTCTGTGTGTGTGTGTCTGTGTGTGTCTGTGTGTGTGTGTGTCTGTGTGTGTCTGTGTGTCTGTATGTGTGTGTGTCTGTGTGTGTTTGTGTGTGTCTGTGTGTGTGTGCGTGCCATGCGATGGGTTTGCGCCCCATCCTGGGTTTTTCCCTGCCTTGCACCCATATATCCTACAGGACCGGTTTTGGACCCCCTACATAGCCCTGAAGCCCTGAATAGGACAAGCAGGTACAGAAAAGGGACAGACAGAACATCGGAGGGTTAGGGGTGTTGGGGGGGGGGGGGGGGGAAATTGCCACTCACAAGATTGAAAAAAAGG
>JABFEA020000054.1:8720151-8735702 GCA_019775915.2 Cyphomyrus plagiostoma
GTATGTCTGATAGTTGCTCCCTGATCAGCTGGCAGTAAATAAACACCTTGTGACCTGCAACACCTCCAGCGACTCTTCTCATCAATGGACTCGGTGGAGTTTGCTCAGGCCCAGACTCCAAAAGTAGCGTTATTTGCTGGTTCAGCAGGTTAGATATGGCATGCCTGTATTCCTGCCTGCATTCACCAAAATCTGTCCGAAGTCACATTTCAGCTTTTTTAATGGGGGTGGGGTGAAAAACCAAAACATACGTAAACTTACACTTATGAAAATGGGATTTGTCGTGAAGAAGCAAAAAATTAATCACAAAACTAATTTTTGAGTATTGGGGTTTTTAGAAAAGGGGAAGTAAACCTTTTTTACGGCTAATGACCCTGGGGTAGCGGCGCGCGTATGATAGCACCTGATCTGTACTGCGCGTGCGCAAGTGACTCTGGCGGGGAGGGTGAAATTTTAAAACGGCAATGTTACGTCTGAAACCTGAACTAATGGCTGCTGTCTTAACGGTGAGTCGACTAAGCCTAAGTAAATGTTGGTTTAACAGGAGAACATAGAGAAACTGGAGACGTCTCCATCCTTATTTGACTACAACATGCTCGCGGCATTCGCCGTTCATGGTTAATATTTATCGTGAAACTCGTTAGCGGTAACTTTCAAGATGCTCGCGCCGTTTGTGTGTAAACAATGTAATTTATCTATGAAAAAGGTTTCCAGATTTTACCATCATATCAAAATGCATACGAAGCAGGCTAGTTTTACTGTAGGTTCGGTTGTGGTTTATCGACTTGTCCTTGCACTTTTCAGACACTGGCTGCACTTACGTCACATGCGTGGGAAGCAAATAAATATTTCCTTTGCTGTAGAGCTGCTCAAATGGATTTGTGAGGCTGAGCGATATCTGCATACATCTCTCAATTCGCGGAGCTTGTGCGATCATTTCAAAAGGCATGCAAGAGATGGGGGCAGGGGAAAGGTTACATGCCCCTTTCCCAACTGTGTGGGAAAGAAATCATAATCGTGTGAAAATAGTCTTTTACATCCCACACCAGCAGGAAACGGACTCTATGAAGAACCCTCCACAAGTACTTGATGCATCAAGCTGTAGACGAGAGAGTGACGTCCATGGTGACAATCATACGCATTTTGATATTGAAGATGATGACGGCATTGACGTAAAAGCCACATTTTTGAGGATGCTGATTAAATTGCTGCTACTGTACCAGCCACCGCTATCTGTTGTTTCAACAGATCCGCCTCTCTACCTCATGCAGCTTGTGCTCACACTGACTGGGATTGATGTTATCACCAGACTCACCTATAGAGAGGAAGCAGGGGGCGACATTAAGAATATTGATCCTCATAGGGAAATTTAAGTGTTTAATAATAATAACTGAAACAGTATTGTGATACTGTAATTTAAAAACAATAATAAAACTACACTAGAAAAAAGTACTAATACTGTGAATATAAACGCAGGAATAGTACTGAATGTAAATACGGTAATGATGCTGTAAATGGCAATAGAGTAATTACGATGTAAACTCCTTTATAGTAACTTACTAGCATCCAGAGTAGTGTAAGTACTTAATACTAGTCATTCCCAGATAGATGACTGAGCCTGTGCTCAGGCCCCAAGCTTCACTAACAACTGTGTCTAGGTCTGAAAGGAGAGGAGATTGCTTCTTTCCATATCCATTCTAATGTACTTCTGCAAATGAAGCATTGTTTCATTTTAGCAACTCGTGTAACTAGATGAGACCTCAACAAGACCTGCCTTGTCTTCAAAGAGAAGAGAAAGCACTGCTCATCACTATTTTGATTGAAGCCGTGCCTAACGGCAGTGAGAGAGGGGAAGCATTGCCCATGGATACTCGTCTAATTATCTCTGACCCCACCTAGTGGTCAGTGTGTGTAGGACACTTATCCTTAGGAGGCTGGGGGCGCATTGATTATAGAAACTTACCCTATCACTTCTGATTGAAACTGCAAGCTGCTTACTCGGACAAAATTGGAAAGTAGACAACACATTGCCTGAGGGGAGGGGTGAGCCTGGCCAGCTCGTCCTCTGCTCACACGCGGTGCCTAAGTTTAGTATAAAAGAAGGGGGAGACCTCAGTGTTAGTTGGAGCTCAGCTGTGGGATAGAGGGCCCATCCCCCGTCACTTTCTCGAGACTCGTGTGTTGGTCTCCTGCCGGGACTCCAACGGGCTCCCCAGTCTAAGAGTGAGGGTGGGTGATGATGGCACGTCCGAGTGTGAATAGCTTTGCAGTGTCAATGTGTTGATTTAATCAATTATCACAGTAACCATAATATCAATTTGAACTTTCTATGTATGCATGTTTTTTATTGTCACTTTTTATATGCCTATAATCTCTTGTATTGGCAGTTTGATTATTGTTTGATTTATAATACCATTGGATATCACTTGTGACATGGAATTATTTTGCATTGCCTTTCATCAAATATTTTGGTATTGATTTTAATGAAGCTAAGTGTGCCTGTTTGCTCCTTCCAAAGCCCTATATCCCCCTTACATCTTCTTAAAACAATTGGTTTTTAAAATATTAAATAATTTAGGAAAAAAAACCTCTGTGTCTATGTGTGTGTGTTTGCATGCATGTATGCGCAAGAGAGACAGCATTACCTGGGAAGGCCAAACTTCTCTCAGGAAAGTCTAAGCCCAACTTTCTCACAGAATTACAGGTTTAAAATATTCATTAAAACTCAGGAAGCAGAACCTCCCAAATGGCATTCAATTGGGAAAGTTTTTTTACAGCTAATTAGTGGTTAACAGGTTAGTGGAATCTTGCCCACCACTGACACAGATACACAGCAGCCCAATGTGGGTGGCTGTGTGACTATAGGCCTGTCAGGGAGCTGCAGCAGCCATAGGCGGAGAGAAAATGACCTCTGTAAACTGTACAAGGCTGCATGCAGTCACTCGGCTACAATCACACCACTCCCCACAGAAGGGTGTGAAATTCACAGCAGGGAGCGTGGGGGTGACTTACCCTTTTCATATCCGCGCATGTACATGAAGAAAGAGAAGGGAAGGCAGAGCAGAGCACAAATTGCAGTGATGATGATCACCGGTATCCATGTATAATCCACATACATGTACATTTTTGCTGGTGGGGAAACATAGGGAGACATGGTGGTTCATTTGGGGCCATTCAGAGGGCAGGCAACAGAAGTACACACACACCATACTATAAAATGGCAACAGGGATCACTGGGGGGCGCTGTTTAGCTGCAGAGTTGAGTGGGAGAGGCAGGATTAAGATGCATGTGGACACTGGGATGAGATACTATGACGTGATTTTGACTACGTCTCAGTGAAGCACCAGGGTCTTAGAAATGGCTTCTGAACCTTTTCCAGATTAATATATAAAAACAAGCTTGGTGTTTAGGAAATGATTTTTATCACAGAACGATCCATGTGCTGACAACAGTCTCTGACTGTAATTAAATTATTGAGGTCTGGCCAAATGTTAAATGGTCTGTGTAAATTGTTCCTGCCATTTCTTTCCTGCCACCTGCTACTCATTGTTCCCTCTTGTCTCTTGTTCCTAAACCTCATGTTGAAATCACTCCCAGCTGCATCTCGTTAGCTCCCTAATTAATCAGGTATGTAAGTGTTTCATAGTCCTGTGTTCCCCAGTCCAGTCATTGTTAATTTTCAGTGCCTCAGAACCTGATCTCCCTTCGGAGTAAAGTTCCCCTACAGGGATTTGTTCTGCATCTGGGTTGTTGCAGTGTAACACTGATTCTCATGAGAACATTGCCTGTACAGGAAGGTTGGCAGATCATGCTCATCACACATCTCCACCAGTCATTAAACAGCATTAAAAAAAGTTTTAAATCAATTTAGCAAAAATTGTGGTTTTAAAAAGCATTGCCAAGTCTTACATACAATCACTGTAGGTATTAAACAGTTTCTTTGTCATGGTTTTGCAATGTAATCATAGCACATATTTAAACTCACAAACAAAATTTGTTATTTTGATTAATGTCCATTTCAATTATTCCGTTTGCCAAATTGCCACTTTGACTACAGGGAACCTTATAACTGTAGATGGAAACAAATTAATGTAACACACAGTGTAGCTTACTGCGGTAAACTTAGCTTTACATTCCAGCTTTCTGGCTGTAATATCTTTCAGCAAAAATAAGCAGGAAGTTTTTAATCACAGATTTTGATGTCAGGCAGAAATACACACCGATCATTTTTGCATTTATCACTATCTGATAAATGGTAATATCAACAAAAAGAGCTGATTTCTGCTGTAATTAGACATTGGTTCAGCATTCTGGGTTGGTAGCTACTCTTGTGCACCCCTTGGTTTTCCCTGTTTCATTAGGGGCTGAAATGGCTGCCGCTTACAATGGACGGTGCAGTTATTAAGTGGTGAACATTATCCCCATAGTCCGAATCTTAAAGCAAGATTTGCTGGGCATGGGTCTCATTTAGATTTATAGTTATTCGTCTATTTATTCTACACTTTGCAGTTTGAATATTCAAAAGTCGAAATTCACAGATTCAATGAAAATGTATGAGTACATAAATCAAGAAGTGATGTGCATCATCCACCATGGTCCATTGCTGCAGCCATTTTACAAGACATGTTTGTCTCATTTCATATTTTTTGATTTATTGGCATGCTTATTTGCACTATAAGTGGATAATATGTAACAGGTAGTCCACAATTAATAGATTAATAGTTGAAAAATCCATAATTAATATACTGTTTAGAGGATAATACATATAAAGAAAAGAAAAAATATGAAGGTATGAGAAAAACAAATTAAGTGGTCTGCTTGTTGTGGGTATTTGTCTCTATGTGTACGTGTGTGTATTTACGGACGTGTTGGATGACTCAGTATTATTGTTTTTTCTGATGTTTTTCAATTAAAATATCACATATTATTTTGGACATCGCCCATCCCAAGAATAAACACTATAGTCATTCAGACTGCACTGTCTCTGATCAAGAGTCTTACAAATAAACAGACAACTTATTTAATTTAGTTCTATAATTTGTCCAGAGCTTCTTTCTAACACAACCCGACAGCACTGAGATTGAATGTTACTCACAGAGTAAGATGATCAGAGAGGTGCACAGTTTCTTCATGTCATTAAGGGTCTGGGTAGGTTCCTTTATCATGGGCAGACCTGAAGCGTTGGTGCGATTAACCAAGAAATTATGGGTGTCACAGCGAAGAGAAGGAGGTACTTGAGGTTCGTCCCTGATAAATATCACCATGACACGCCCACCAAGCATGATGGCTGTAATTTTCAAGTTGCTGGTGTTAAATACTATTCAGGTATTACAAGCTTTCAGACAGAAGGTGATGTGTGAATGTGATGTGTGAATATCTCATGCTGGGATGTGTAACAGGTTCTATAGCCAAAACCTGGACACCATAAACAGGGAAAATGATGTGAAAATAATAATGTTGGAGGAATACAGTGGTACCTCGATTCTCAAACTCACTAGAACTCGAATTTCTTAAAAGTCGAACAAACCACTTTGACCTAGAACTTGATCTGAATATCAAAAGTCCAACCGTGAACCTAATATAAATTGTACGCGCCAGGAAACATACTGCAATGAAATTCTTACTTGAACGCCTTCTTCACTGTCTGGATGATTAACCAAATAAAGAAGCGCAACATTACAGTAACTAACAATAAATAAACCATTAACTTATGTGTACTATTAGAGCATTTGTGTCATTTATTTAAACTTTACTAGGGAAATTAACTGAAAACCAGTTTTCACTGCTTTACATGATATTCGGGAGAAATAGCAGATTACGCATTGGAACTGCCTGGGATACAAAAGTCATGTGTGTAACTAAACTCTTCAGCCAATAAGGACAAAGGTGTGTTGTGATGGAGGCGGTTCCAGGTTGTGCAGCCGGGTGAGAGGTCGCAATGCATCTAACCGTAATGCATTGCGTCAGGATCAGAAATTCAGAATGCGTTACTTTAGGCCAACGCTGTAAGCAAGTCCACACACCCAATGACTGGACTGGGGAAAATTGAAATGCAGACTTAATACAGAGGACTAATGAGAACGAGAAACAGTTGATCACATGGGGATCCCACACGAGGTTAAAGAGGGGGCGTGGCATACGGAAGGAGAGGTGTAATGTTGGGATCTTTGTCGGTATGGAAGCCATTAAGAAAAAAAATGTTCTTCTTGTTTTATCCTGTTTATTTTGTGTTTAAATGCTAAAAAAAATAATATTTCGGTGTAATTTTGGGGGGCCGGGAACCAATTAATTGGTTTTCCATTATTTCATATGAGAAAAATTTGATCAGAACCGGAACTTTTTCGGATTCGATCCAGAGTCCAGAACGGATTAAGTTTGAGAACCGAGGTACCACTGTACTAGGTTTGGGCCAGAGTAGCCCTGCTTTTGGGCCGTACCATATGGGATAGCTTCAACATCTCGCATCAACAAGTCTAAGCTGCCCAAGACCCTGTCAGTGGGTAGTGGTTTCACCCTCCTCTGTCTGCTCACAGTAGATCATGAGCCACAGTTGACCCTGAACACCCAACAAGCATTGCAGTTTTGGAGATGCTCTGATCCAGTAGTCTGGTCATAATTATCTAGCCCTTATCAAAGTCATGCCTGCACATTTCTTTTGCATTCAACATGTCAGGCATGAGTACTGAATGTTAGCTTATGCTGTGTTCCATTTGCCTCGAAAGTCAGGCTGGGAATGATGTCACACCAAAGTTAACCACATTCTAGTACAACATGTTGGAAAGCCATTTAACAGTGAATGGTCCAGCTACTGTATGTTCATTGTTAGCCAATGTTAGCAAAACTAGTTTTACAATATATTATATGTTTTTTTTTTTGCTCATACTAACACTACATTTTAAAGGCACAAGTTAACTGTTTCATTCCATCAAACAGAGCAATATGTCCCTTGTAGAAAAGAGTCCCTTGATTTTTGACTGCTGTTATAACTGCTACAGGAGGTTACTTTGACCAATGAAAGATGTGACATCTTCTTGCTAATAGAGGTACTCAAACGGTGACAATTATTTCTTAGCAAAGAATACTGAGTGCATTTTTGGTTAATCTATATTTCTTTTGGCAGTTGCGCCCCCAAAAGGGTTTCTTAGTGAATAATGGGAATCAAATTGTCTCTCTGCTTCCAATGAAAACTGATCTCTCCAGTTCTGCTAGTGCTGCAAATGTTCCCCCAGCCCTGTGTGTACGGGTCTGAAAGCAGCTTCTGATAGAGAGCCTAAATGTGGTGTCATGGTTGAGACAGACACAGTTATAAGATCCTTTAGTCTATAGTGACGAAAGTTTAGGAGATTTATTTGATCATGCTCACACTTCACTCGCCTGATCTCTCAGGACTGGCTCTTCTCTTCCTGAGTGCTGCCTCGTCTCCTGCTCTGAATGCAGCATCTCGGGTTTTCAGCAGTTTGCAAGCTTCTGCTGTAAACCATGGCTTCTGGTTGGAAAGTGTGGTGTTTGTTTTTGTGACTGTGACATCCTCAATGCACCTGTTGATGTAGCCAGTCACTCTGGCTGCAGACTCTTTGAGGTCTGTGGTCTGTTTCTCTGAAAATCTTTCAGTCCGTATGGTGGAACGAGAGCATCAGGGCGTCATCACTCGTCTGCAACAGGTCCTCAGAGATGCAGCACTAGACCTGCAGAAGGTTTGCAGTTGCAGACATACAGTGCATAGACAAATCTATAGAGCAGAAACTTTTGGTATGCAGATAATCATGCACATGTGAGAATTTTACCTGTAACTTTTGTCAGCAGCTATACCACTTGCAGTTCAGATCAGGAAATCCGTCTGAAGCTACACAGATTTGGGCCTGGCCAGTACCTGGATGGGAAACCAACTAGGAAAGCCGGGTTGCTGCTGGTAGGTGTCGGTGTGGCTATGTAGTAACACCGCTTGCAATGCATTCGTCCATACAGCCCCCGCTCCCAAGAACAACAAAAATAAATAAATTACAACATTGATTATTGCTTGATTCATAATTCAATCATCAGCCCTAGAGACTCCCACACCATTGTGGACTGAAGGCCCCCTTTGTCTTTCCTCAAGCATAAACCCACTCAGATGTGGGGTAAAGAGTGACAGACGACCCATCAGATCATATAGTCTTTGCATTGCTCATTGGTCCCGGTTTTGTGCTCTTTGCACCAGGTTTGGTGTCATGCACTGGCCTTCTGAACGAGAACCATGACATAAATTGCTACCGTACATATGAAGGTCACAACATACAGTTTCTGTTGAGACTGGATCTCAGGGGGGCTCTTTCAGTTCTGTCGTCATTTTGAGTCTGACACTAACACCGGCAAACTGGATTTATCAGAGGTTTATAGTCTTGCAGAGTTATGAGGAAAATGTTTTTCACCATGTCATTGAACAATGGTGATATCAGGGAGGTGCACAGGCAGGGCTAAGTTTGCCCTATTACACTGAAGCTGCCCCTCCTAGAAAAGAATATTATATATATTTAGTTGCAATCTTTCGTTGCGCATAGAGGAAAAAATATGCCCAAGTTATCTTCATTAGGAAAATGCTTTTTAATTTGCCACGCAGGGTGGAGCTCAGTCACATACAGTAGCAACTCAACAGCTTCACAGCTTAGCAAAGCTCCCTAAACGACCCATTCCCCTGCAGTGCGCACTTCCTGAATGGCCCATTCCCCTGCAGTGCACACTTCCTGAACGGCCCATTCCCCTGCAGTGCGCAGCTCCCAGAATGGGCCATTCGCCTGCAGAGCGCAGCTCCCAGAACGGCCCATTCCCCTGCAGTGCGCACTTCCTGAATGGCCCATTCCCCTGCAGTTTGCACTTCCTGAACGGCCCATTCCCCAGCAGTGCGCACTTCCTGAACGGCCCATTCCCCTGCAGTGCGCACTTCCTGAATGGCCCATTCCCCTGCAGTGCGCACCTACTGAACGGTGGCAAACTGCATGCATTTTTTAAAAATGCCACCCGAAACACTTGATGTAAGGTAGAGAGAAATGCATTTAGATAGCAGATAGCATGTTAGGTTATCACATGGTAAATGTTTTGATAGGAAAAGTACACGTCTGCTGCTCATTTTTCTTGAACATATTTGTTTTAACAAGAAGCATAAATGATAGTAGTAATCATTTTTGTTGTGATATGCATTGGAGAGAGAGAGGCAGCTCAGGGAGGTGGCAAAGGGGAGCACATCTTTGCAGATGGCCCCCAATAGGAGGCTTTAAAGTAAATTTGGAGCAAGGTATTTTAATAAAGACTTAATTAATAAAGAAATGGTATATTTTTCAGTTCTCCATACAGCCAGATTTTTTTTTTTGGGGGAGGGGGGTGCCCTTTTTCAGGTCAGAGCAATGGCCCCTTAAAATTCCTGTGCACGTCCCTGGATGATATGTACTAAAAATAATTCAAATAAAGGCCTTTTTCAGAATCAAATAAAAATAAACTTTTTATTTTTTAATAATTATCCAAAATAAAGCTGGAAACTCCTTTTACGGTTCCGCCAGACTACAATGTGTGCATAAAAATTAAAATCACAATTATAACTGAATGAGAAAATTGAACCCCTTATGTGTCAAAATGAAGGCATGTAGGAGTGTGTAGTTAAGCTGCGCAAATGAGTCTTGGAGGTTGGGGTTATCTGGATTACATGACTTGTGGAAGTGTAGCTGAGGTCAGAGGTCACAGTGGGCTGTAATTAACCTCTGTGTAAATGCCAAGCAGTCGTCCTCCATCACTTTTGGCCTGCCCCTGTGACACAGTATAACATATTAATAAGACATTCATGATGTCATGTGAATTGTTATATGATGCAAATAGAAAATTGTTGACAACCAATCAGACAGTGAAGTACCTGCTTCCCATATGCACCAGCAGGAAGCTGCTGTCCCTCCTCCACAGTCGTATGAAGCACAGAATTCTTCAGACCTAAAGTTGTTAAATTATTATTACTATTCACACATATGATTAATACTCAGCACAGGTCAGGCCAGGTTGGGGAGTATGGGCTGATGCAGTGCGCTGCCATGCCAACCACATGGCGATACTCCTCGGGATCCCAGCCGGCGACCCCCCAGGCAGACACACGGTCCAGTCCCACCCTCCAGAAATGCCCATCAATCTGTTGCAGCCAAGTGTTATGTGGGCGTCCCCTTCCCCTTCTCCTGCAAGTCAGATCACCCTCAGGGAAACATGCCACATGGGCAACCTCATGACCCCCCATGCTCTTCCAATCCATCAGCTGACTTCATAGGAAGAGTCACCAGAGACATAAATGTGGCTGCCGAGGTAAGTGAACCTCTCGACAAGGCTGACATTCTCCCCGCAGACAGACATACTACTGATGGCTGTGCCTAAGAAGGCATTAAATGCCTGGATTTTGATTTTTATCCAGGTTACTCGCAATCCCAGACACTCAGTCTCTTGAGAACCCCGATCAGAGCCTCCATTGACTCCACTAAGATCACGGCAACATCAGCAAAGTCAAGATCAGTAAATCTTTCTTCATCATGGACAGCCCACAGCTGCTGGACCCCATGATCCTGCCCAACACCTAGTCCATACAAGCATTGAACAGAGAAGGAGCAAGAACACACCCCTGGTGAACCCCAGAATCAACTGGGCAGAACGCGAAGGTTCTCCCTTCGCTCTCCACAGAACTCACAGTACCAGTGTACAGGCCGGCCATGACGTCGAGCAACTTCGAGGGGATCCCGCAATGTCTCAGGATGTCCCACAGGGCAACTCAAATGCTTTATGGAAATTGTCAAAAGCTGCAAAGAACCTCTGCTGATTTTCACGGTTGTGCTTGATGAGAACTCCTCAGTGTGAGGATATGGTCTTCTTAGGCATAAAACCAGACTGCTCCGGTCACTGACAAGCAAGCAAGTGATCACAAATCCTGTTAAGGATGACCCTAGCAAGGACCTTACCTGGCATTGAAACCAGTGTTATTCCCCTGTAGTTGCCGCAATTCAGGCTATCACCCTTCCCATTCTGGATAGGGGATTACAAGTCCCGCTTTCCAGTCAGTAGTGATGACACCTGACTCCACTGTGTCAGATAGCCCACTGTGCCAGGAGTACAGCCTTACCACCAGCCTGGAGAAGTTCACCCTGGATACCACAGATCCATGCAGCCTTCCCCACCCCCAGCTGATTCACCACCTGTGCAAACTCAGTGAGGTTTGGTGGTTCACACCTGGTCAGAGGATTAGCTTCAAGAATCGTGGACCCAGAGATGTCCAACATCCTAGCTAGAGGATCAGCTTTAAACAACTGCTCAAAGTAGACAGCCCAGCGGGTCACAACTTCAGTCTCATCCGTAAGGACCGTTCCGTCACTTGTCCTGACTGTAAGTCTCTGAGGAACAGATTCACATGTACGTAATGCTTTGATTCTTGTTGTGTCAGATGCTCACAGATTCGTCTAACAAACGCCTCTTAATCTGCCCTCAGAGCCTTCACAGCTGTCTTCCTCAGGTGCTGATACAGACTAGAGTTGCCACCAAATCATGCCCTGCAACTCCTCTCAATAATTTCCAGGGTGCCTTGCGAGATGAAACACCTCCTTCTGGGAACTCTGGCAA
This sequence comes from Cyphomyrus plagiostoma, assembly GCA_019775915.2. Taxonomy (NCBI): domain Eukaryota; kingdom Metazoa; phylum Chordata; class Actinopteri; order Osteoglossiformes; family Mormyridae; genus Cyphomyrus; species Cyphomyrus plagiostoma. The sequence goes on from JABFEA020000054.1 coordinate 8,731,763, forward strand.
AACTAACACAACCCTCTGCAACCTTCAGGGTCTTATCACGGTCTCTCATATCACATTAGAGTCAGCAGTCGTACCCAAGTCTACAACTAACTCACATAAACCGTGTGCAATCTGAGAAACAGTTTGATCTTGGAGTCCAGCTTCCTTCTCCCAGTAGGTGGACATAGGTCCAGTGACCTGCAACCCCTGACCGGTCGCAAAATCATGAAATAAGGAGCCACTTTCACCTTGGTCTCGAAACCCATGGGAACAACACAATCCTCATAGCCAGCCCTGTCTGTACCAATGTTCACATTGAAGTCACCCATTAATAGAGGAGTGTCACCTCATGGGCACCCTTCAACCACCGAGTAAAGCTGTGAGTAAAATTCTCCCTCGACGAGCTATCACTCAACGTGGTTGGAGCATACACTGAGACAACAAACAAGACACCCAAGGAGTGACGCAGCCTGAGTCTCATAATACGCTTGTTCAAAGTAGTGACATGAGACACCATTGGGAGGAGCCGATCCGCTACAGCAACAGGTACTCCCTGAGTATGGCAGCCATCAGACTGACCAGACCAAAAGTAGGTAGAGGAAGATGGTGACCTTGCTGGAGACAAGACGTTCCACGGCCGTCGGTGGGCCACCTCAAACTGGAACCCAAGTGCCGCCATGCAGCAGGCGACGCCTCAGCACCACACCAGACCTAATCCCCAACAGGCATAACACTATTAGCTCTCTGACGGTTTTGACCCTTCCAGGGATGGGGCTCCCGAAGGCTTTCCCCCATCCCTTTCATGGTGCATGCAGTCTTCCTCTGGGCAGCTACAGCAGAGCTACTCCCACAGTGAGCAGAAAGGTATCGTGCCTGTTTATTTCAAGCAGTTGTGAGTTGTTTTACGGTGGCTGGAGTGCCAATCCCGCCACCAACCCCCAAAAATTGCTTCCTTGCAAGTTGGAGGACTGCTTGCAGTGGTAAATATAGTTTAACGTCATACCCAGGACAGAATGGCTAGAATAACAATGGTTTTTTCATCATGGTTTGTCCTGTGTTGTGTGGTGTTGTGTTGTGTGTAGCTTTATATGAGGTTATGCATAAATACAGTGGCAGTGTGTTAGTTCAGTTTGATTTGGGACATAAACAGAGATACACAGAAATCCAATGTGAGGGATCTTGTCACTCTTGGCCTGCAGACAGGCAGAGGCCGTGATGGTTAAGCATTAGGTGACTTACCTTGTGTGTATCCCCGCATGTACATGAAACCAGAGAAGGAAAAGAGGAGCAGAGAACGAATTACAGTTAAGATGAAAACCACAGTCAATAGAAATCCCTCGGTGATCCACATTGTTTCTGGCAATGAAACACAAGGAGACATGGTGGTTGATTAGGGCCCATCTGAAGAGCAGGCAACAGAAGCACATTAACCATGATGTGGGCTTTAATACACAGACCACATCACAAAATGGCAACAGGGATCACTGGGGGGGGGCTGCTTAGCTGCAGTGTGAGTGGGAGAGGCAGGATTAAGCTACGTATGAACACTGGTATGAGACGACATGAGTTTGACAATGTCTCAGTGAAGCACCAGAGTCTTAGAAACCAGACTAGAAATTATCAGACAATCAAGCGATGGCACTGGATTCTCCACTGACACCAGGTGAACTCCAGGAAGCTTTGAACAGTATGCCCAATAATAATGCCTAATAATAAGACAGTGAAGCAGATTATCTGTTTCTCTCTCTCTCTCCCTCTCTATCCCCCTTCTTCTCCTCCCCCTCCCCCTCTCCTTCAACTGAGGAAGTAAATAAAAATAAATAAATTTTTAAGTAGAAATAAAGCAGTCCTCCGCAGAGTGGGGGTGGTGGATGGGAAAAAAAAACAGACTAATGGGTAAAAACGAGCTTAGTGTTCAAGAAACGATTTTGATCACGACATGAACTATGCGCTGACAATTTCCTCTGATGCAGAACAGAGTTGCTGAGATCTTCACTGCACAATGCAGGCCCAAATCATGCCAAAATATTCAAACAAGTGAATCTAATTATCTATGTACTTATAAAGTAATTTTTAAATTTTAACATTTTTTAATAATCAATAAATGTTTCTTATTCTTAATTTTATCTTTGATTACCATGCAAACAAAATACAAAGCACCAAATTTACTGCAGTGTAATATTCTGATAACGGCCACAACAAGGTCTGGCCTTAATGGTGTGCATTAACATGCTTTTATGAGTTATGATTTGTCATGCCCTGCATTCCTTTCCCCTCATTCTCTTTGTTGTGTGGCTCTAACGAGCCACACCTGTGACTTGTTCAACTCTCATTAAAGTCCTTGTGTGGATCACCCCAGGCACCTCTCGTCTGCTCTCTCATCACTGATGTATATAGTGCCTCCCTGTCTCAAGCTCCCCAGTCCAGTCATTCATGTTGTCGCCTACGTAAGCACCCCAAGTAGGCCTAGTGTCCTGTACTGTTGCCTGATCCTCCCTACCCTGTTTTACGGAGGGAATGCTACAATTATAGAATTCCTTGGTAAGACTCCACCAAGAATGTGCAGGCATTCTTTAAGAAGAAGATTGCTGCCTTGGAAAGGGTCTAACGTAGGGAACAAGAATGATTCCTGGTCTTAGGGAAATGTCTTATGAGGAGAGATTAGCTGAACTGAATCTGTTCAGCCTCGAGCAAAGGAGACTAAGGGGGGACATGATCCAGGTCTATAAGATTCTAACTGTTCAGCCAAATGGCTACTTCAATATATAATTTAAATACTACAACTTGTGGCCATAGGTGGAAATCAGCGGGAGAACATTTTAAAATTGATTTGAGAAAGCACTTCTTTACATAGCATGTAGTTAGATTATGAAATAGTCTTCCTGTTAGTAGTGGAAGCTAAAACCTTCGGTTCCTTTAAATCAGAGCTAGATAAGATTTTAACAACTGAGCTATTAGTTAAGTTCTTGAACTTGATGGGCCGAATGGCCTCTCGTTAATAAATTTATGTTTTGACCCCTCATGGTCTGTATTCTTTTTGCCCTGCCTGTCATTTCAGTTAAAGCCCCACTTTTGATTCCCCACACCTGCCTTCTGTAATTTTTTTAATCTTATTTATTGGTCCCAGATTATCAGGATTGTCATCCCAATCAGAGCCGCATACACACATTACTGCAATGAGTCTGAGAGGGATGATACCTACACTCTTAGCTGTTCTTCAGCTTTTCCATCTGGCGTATTGAAAACTGAGATATTTTGTGGACCAACAGTAAAGTCCCAGATCAGACTCTTTGATGTTTTTAAACCAAAGACTACATGAAGTGAATGAGGAGTTCCACCTGAAAGCGTGTCAAAGAAGAGGAACATGCAGAAATTCTCAGGCTGATTCTCATGACAGCATTGTCTGTACCACAAGGCTGGTCTGTCACCTTCATCACACATTTCCTCAAGTCATTAAACAGAATTAAAATGCATTAAAACAATTTGGAGAAGAAAAAACAAGTTTTAAAATATATGGCATCTTAAATGTGATTTCTGTAGGCATTAAATACTTTGATTTTTTTTCCAATTCTTCTAAAAATTCAGAAACAACATTGGTTACATTGTTTAATGCCCATTTTGATTGTTCCATAGGCTCACATGCCGCTTCGACTGTGGGGAACCTTATAACCGTACATGGAAACAAATTAATGTATCACACAATGTACCTTACTGCAGTAAACTTAGCTTTGTGCTCGAAATTCAGATTTCCAGCTTTAAAGGGGCAGTTGACCCCGAAAATGAAAAAAATATATTTTAGTGGAGCTTTCATGCTAACTATCCATCTATGTCATTCTGCTGGGAGTCATTGGCCTTAGAAATGTTGGTTTTCTCTCAAATATAATGGGACTAAATTACATTATTTCTGTGGTGATTAAAGTGCCAAAAACATACATTTGAAAAATTCAACAGCAATGCCTCT